>CM054179.1:77437543-77580043 GCA_028829895.1 Sinotaia quadrata | reverse complement strand
AGACTTTAGCAACAGGGTAGTGGGACTGGCACACCATCACAGGATACATCTCAAAGACGTAGGCAGACAGTTTGAAAAATAAACATAAAAACCGAGAAACAGACATAAGGACACAGAACAATAGCAGTAACTTTACTAGCACTTACCACTCAAAGCACACTCTGTCACAGTCTGATAAAATTGTCCGACTTGGTGACCCACTAGCCTTGTTTACTTCAAATTCGAATATTTGAAACCCTTGACTCCTTCGTTCAAAGCTTCCTTTTTCGAAGCGCTTCTAGAACAGGTCAAGATGTTATGTAACTTTAGGACCATTGTCCGGGTCTCGAACCAACCACATGCTTCGCGAACAGTCACGTGATACGCAATATGCTTTTCTATATATGTGCCTACACGCCTCCGCTCCGTCACTGGGAGAACACATTAGCTAGGTCCATTTCAGCTAACTCCGGTCACGAGGGGCAAGCCGACAAGCCGTTGAGAATCAAGACACCATTCGTCTTCTCACAAAGAGGTATCACTTTATTTAATAGTATTTTGCCTATGTTGTTTAAGTATGTATTTATGCTATGTATTATATTTCCATAACACTTGAGCATGGTCCAGAGAAATGGCTGAGAGAAACCTATAAGTTACGAAATATAAATTGATTGTAACTCCTTTTCCATTTTGTACTTTAATTTATATTGTTTCAATTCATTAAGAGTCAGAATGCCTGTACTCGATATGAGTTCTTCATGTAATTCAATTATTGCGTGTAATTTTAATTGTAAATTGTGAAGCGCTTTGTTAGTTTGAATTACCCTTTGTATGAACATTAAATTTAACATTGTATCTATTTTATTGCTTCATACGTCGCGCTGTTAAACGAAAACATGCGTGAGACGATTACATTTTTCTAAATCTAATTGTAAAACGACACGAGGTCGAAACTCTTACTCAGTGCATTTTATCTGGAACATGCTTTCGTAGGAAGTGTTCAATCGAAAGTATATTAGAGCCATTATTCTCCAGATCGGTTCCTATTGTCCATGCCTTACCTCGCCTTGCTTTGGTTCTGCTGGTGAACTCTACATTGAGGGTCCATGTCATTAAAATTCAAGTTCCCTAGCTACATGAAAAAGGAGCGTCTTTCCTCAGACTCCACGTGCGTCGCTAGAGCGGGACTGTGAAAATTAGACTGACTGACCTAATAAAGAGACCAGGCTGATACAAGCAACCCAGCTAAGTGTAATCACAGGATACAAATGTTAAACGAACAATTGTTGGCAATGTTGTGACAAGAATCGAACACATGCGCGTAGAGATAGAGAAGTAGACTATTCGCGTCGTCTTTTGATTATTGTTAATTTGTTAAACTTTATTAAATCTTATTTTTCTTGTTAATACCTCTTAGTAGTTAATTAATATGCATGATAGACCAATAGACTCTTAGATTTGAATGGGGGCGAATGAGCAGAAAGTTGACAACGAATGCGTATTAAATTAGAGGGATTTAACTGTTTCAAATCTAGCTAAAAGTTCGCAGTTTATTAGTTTGTAAATTTGTCGTCTGAACTACGAGACACACTTTTAATTAGTCAAATAATAAATTGAGCATCCAGTCTGCATAGAATATGAGAGAAAGAATTAATTATATTTAAAGTCTTTAATTATTCTAAGCAGGGTCTTTAAATAAATACTGGGAACGTAACAAGTGGGGGCTCGTCCGGGATAGATATGTATTAAATTGTAACATTTTTTATACATAGGGCGTATCATATCTTTAGGAAACGAACTTCGGAGAATTGCCAATATTCTATTGATTCAGGATTGTTGAAATATTTATCTTGCTTTTGTTGTGACATGTGCATGTATTCTTTTGCAGAGTAGCGTGCATGTTTAATCAATGTTAATATGTTTAAGCGTAGTTAAGTGTTTAATATTGATTATTGAATGATTTATTTAGTATTGTGTTACTGGATGCTTCATTGTGAGAAGTCGAACGTGTTATACCGCCAGCTAGGAGAGTTATCGGTAGTAACAGACTTCGGACTATTATATTTAGGGTGCTAGATATAATGTGTAATGTTGTATGGTAGGAGCCGTGACATTACGAAAGTCTTGGAACAGCGGACACTGTGACAAGCAGGTGAAACGTGTAAGAGTTAACGCGTAATTTATTTCGGAAGGTGTTCTGAGTAAATTAAATAATTTTTGTAAGGTTGTAGCCTAAAAGTTATTTTCGGGATAAGCGGAGTTATCGCCGACGGTTAAAACACACAATTCACGAGATACATTTTTATTGTAGCCAGCGCGCTAAGACAGTAAAATGGATCTAGAGCAGGTGAACGTGTAACCAACGCGTAATTTATTTCGGAAGGTGTTCTGAATAAATTCAATAATTTTGTAAGGTCGTAGCCTAAAAGTTATTGTGGGATAAAAGCGGAGTTTTATCGCCTACGGTTAGATACACAATCACGAGAGATATTTATTGTAGCCAGACGCGCTAAATAAATAAGATGGACACTTCGGATTTTGAACAGTTTGTTGAACATCTGAGAGAGAAGCATGAACGAGAGATGGAACGGATAGAGATAGAAGATGATCACCTTACGACTTTGATAGATCTAAGGATCGATGAACGGATAGGGAGCTTACAGCTCATGGAGATTCTAAAACGCGAACACGGGATAGGCATATCACTAGGATATAGAGGTGAACAGCTACGTATTTTCGTCCTACTAGAACTCAATGAAAAGGAAATAGAACACAGGGAAGAAATTAAATCTTCAATAAGCTCACGAGCAAAACAGTTGTGTGATAAAGATTTCCGATTCAAAGGGGAAGGGGAGGCTGAAATGCGAGACCTAACGTTCGAAATTAGAAAGTTGAAGAAAGAAAGGCTAGTGCTTATGGAAAGGAAAGAAAGTCTAGAATTAGAATGGTTGTGGACAGAAATCGAAACAGAGTCTAAAATTGCTGGGGAAGGTACTGTTGACAAATTACGACAGGAAGGTCAGGCCGTGAACTTTGACTTGCCGAGGTCAAACGCCGCGAGTGTGGAGACTGACACACAGAAATTAGTCGCACTACCGAACACAGCAGACAAAGTAGACAGTTTGATTGAAAACAAAAACAAATGTTTTGACGAAACCATTACAGTTCAACATGCTAACCAGTTTACAGAAACAGTTAGCGCACCACCAAAGCTTGATCTTGAAACAGAGACAAGAAAAGACACTGTTGTTAAGGACTTAATAACACGTGTAGAATTTGGACAAACACATACACCGCCGTGTACGTGTGACACCTTGTTTGACGGACTGAATGCGCATGATAAGATAGAGGCAGATTCTATCGGTTGTGTACCGTTAAGGTGTGATGAAACTTCTAGCAACACAGTGACTGATTTTTCTGACAGGACAAATATGCATGAGAAGATAGAAACGGGTTCTATCAGTTGTGTATTGTTGAAGGACAGTGACACATCGACTGAGTCTACTGACCGAACTGTTAGTTTAAGAGAGAATGTGCTCGCTACGAAGACTGACATCGGTAGATCTCGATCTCCGATGATTGACGTGAGTCATGACGTAATTTTGGAACACAAGATTATTGCGTTATGCGAGGTTTCGAGTGCTAACACATTGATGGCCAGGGAAACAGAAGTATTTGATCCAGATGACAGCATAGGTAGCATTACAGACAGAGACAATGTGCCTATGATAAATTCATTTACTTCACATGACATGACAGTTGTCAGAGCTGAGACAGAGTTCTTTTCCAAACGTGACATGGAAGAAGATATAGTCGAAAACTGTACAGGGACGAAATCTAATATAGGGATATTAGAGACGGTCAACGATAATGCATGTGTACTGACGTGTATGCACGCAGTTGTCGGAGACATGGCAGAACCGTCTGCAGATAAATCACTTAACGGAATTAGTGACGTAGACAGAAGCCACGGTACAGGGACTACCTTTATTGACTCACCTGTTGAGATAAAGGAATGTCGTGAGTACGTACCAAAAACTGAGACAAGTGGAAGTAAGGAGGAGGGGGTTTCATTAACTGATAGGTTCCTTGGTTCACTGATGAAAAGTACGGAGTGTAATCCCGAATTGATCAAAGACACAGTACAAATGAGTGACAGAACTGGATCGATAGATAATGAAAACCGGAGTGACGGACTGATAACCAGAGTAGGTGGGGCATCAGGACTGTTACTGACATCAGATGCAGAGAATTATGATAGAGGAAACAGCGGGAGTGTAGCCTACAACACACAGGGAGTAGACATAGTGATGTTATTCATTGTGACAGGTAACATTCACTGCCAGTTAGTGACTGAAACTGACAGAATTTCCATCATAGATTCTGACGACTTGATGAGGAGACACATTGAATTAACTGAGTCAGTGGAGACAGATTATGTTAGTTCAATAAACGGTATGGTCCAGGGGAGACAATCAGTAACTCTTGGAGAGTTTAAGACAGAACCCTTGTTCATACAACCACGGGAATCTGACTTGCTAGCGAGTGAGTCTGACCCCACAGTGACTAGAAAATACTCGAGTGGAGAGTTAGACAATTCTAGAGTCACAAAAGAGACACAGACTTATGTTGTCAAGAAAAGAGACAAATTGACAGACATAACAGTCGAACACCTAGTTGTGAATGGGTTAAAACAGAAAACAACTAGTGGGACGAGGTATTTCACTTCAGTCTATGATAAGATCAGGAGAACGGAACCTCCAGATTTAGGGGAGAAGCTAATGTTGCAATTCAGGTACTTCAGAAAGACAGGTAGCCGCGACAGAGCACATTTGCGAACCTATGACGTTAGACTAGATGCGAAATGGACCCATAGTAGATCTGACGCCATTCCGACAAAAGACGTTGAGTGCATGCGAACTAGAGACGTTCAATGTGTACACAATGACGTAACTACAAATGCACGAAACACCAAGAGAGCAAATTTCCATTTGCGTGAGCTCAGTGACAAGGCTAAGAGCGATAGATTTGAAATTCAGACTTCGCAGAGTCAAGGCCACAGTGACACTGACATGATACAAAACGTATCGAGAAGTTTGAAACTGTTAGACAGGGTAGAGACCAGTCATGCAGAAACTGACACTACCAGAAACATTTTAAACTTGACAAGTACTTTGGGGAGTTTTGAAAGAGATAAAACACTTCAAGGACGTACTTACCGGACGAGAAATGAAAAGTCTAAACTTGACATGCAATATATTGCACCTCACAGTGACATTCTGACGAACAGAGTAAGAAAGAAAGAATACAGTTGTCATGCCGTAGACATGTTGACACACATGGGCGACGACGTGTATTGGGATTGGGATAGAACTACGAAGATTGTGCTAGGCAGGATAGTGCAACAGTAGAAATAATGATTTGATACCTTCTTTGAATTTTCATTATTTTCTTGTTGTACCGTAGTTGGTGGTTGTTATTGTAAATATGTTGGACATTTCATAAAAACTTGGGACAAGCTATGACACTGATTGAGTTGTGTTAGTGTTGTAACTCTGAATATGACAGGTAGACTGATAGATGGTTCCTTGAGTTGGTAATCCACAAACTCTGATATTTGGTTGATACAGGAGATCAATATCTGGAACTTTTCATAGCCTGCATATTGATAGTGTTGTTCATTGGAAGTCAATTTTTTTGATCACACTATTGTTGGAAACGTATTCAGTGGAATTGGTTGATGTTGGATTTCTATTCTGAATAATCTGGTTAGATCAAATTAGGTTGTGTGTGAACTATTGATTATTGGGACAGATAGTGAAATTTTCAGAACATGTTATTCCATTGGATGGATGTCTATTCAGTTAGACTGGACGCTTTTCTTAAATCATTTTATTTGATTTTTTCTTAAATCATTTTTCTTTGATTTCTGAAGTGAGAAATATTGTATGAGAGTGCCGTTAATCTGGAGTTGATTTCTCTGCCGCGTTACATTATTTCTGGTTATGTTGAAATTTTTTAATTGTAAATTTTTTCTTCATTGTGGACTTCTACATTTTATCATACATAATTTGTAGGAGGCATTTTATCTTTGGCAAGATAAACGCCTCAAAAGCGAGGGGGTGTCACAGTCTGATAAAATTGTCCGACTTGGTGACCCACTAGCCTTGTTTACTTCAAATTCGAATATTTGAAACCCTTGACTCCTTCGTTCAAAGCTTCCTTTTTCGAAGCGCTTCTAGAACAGGTCAAGATGTTATGTAACTTTAGGACCATTGTCCGGGTCTCGAACCAACCACATGCTTCGCGAACAGTCACGTGATACGCAATATGCTTTTCTATATATGTGCCTACACGCCTCCGCTCCGTCACTGGGAGAACACATTAGCTAGGTCCATTTCAGCTAACTCCGGTCACGAGGGGCAAGCCGACAAGCCGTTGAGAATCAAGACACCATTCGTCTTCTCACAAAGAGGTATCACTTTATTTAATAGTATTTTGCCTATGTTGTTTAAGTATGTATTTATGCTATGTATTATATTTCCATAACACTTGAGCATGGTCCAGAGAAATGGCTGAGAGAAACCTATAAGTTACGAAATATAAATTGATTGTAACTCCTTTTCCATTTTGTACTTTAATTTATATTGTTTCAATTCATTAAGAGTCAGAATGCCTGTACTCGATATGAGTTCTTCATGTAATTCAATTATTGCGTGTAATTTTAATTGTAAATTGTGAAGCGCTTTGTTAGTTTGAATTACCCTTTGTATGAACATTAAATTTAACATTGTATCTATTTTATTGCTTCATACGTCGCGCTGTTAAACGAAAACATGCGTGAGACGATTACATTTTTCTAAATCTAATTGTAAAACGACACGAGGTCGAAACTCTTACTCAGTGCATTTTATCTGGAACATGCTTTCGTAGGAAGTGTTCAATCGAAAGTATATTAGAGCCATTATTCTCCAGATCGGTTCCTATTGTCCATGCCTTACCTCGCCTTGCTTTGGTTCTGCTGGTGAACTCTACATTGAGGGTCCATGTCATTAAAATTCAAGTTCCCTAGCTACATGAAAAAGGAGCGTCTTTCCTCAGACTCCACGTGCGTCGCTAGAGCGGGACTGTGAAAATTAGACTGACTGACCTAATAAAGAGACCAGGCTGATACAAGCAACCCAGCTAAGTGTAATCACAGGATACAAATGTTAAACGAGCAATTGTTGGCAATGTTGTGACAAGAATCGAACACATGCGCGTAGAGATAGAGAAGTAGACTATTCGCGTCGTCTTTTGATTATTGTTAATTTGTTAAACTTTATTAAATCTTATTTTTCTTGTTAATACCTCTTAGTAGTTAATTAATATGCATGATAGACCAATAGACTCTTAGATTTGAATGGGGGCGAATGAGCAGAAAGTTGACAACGAATGCGTATTAAATTAGAGGGATTTAACTGTTTCAAATCTAGCTAAAAGTTCGCAGTTTATTAGTTTGTAAATTTGTCGTCTGAACTACGAGACACACTTTTAATTAGTCAAATAATAAATTGAGCATCCAGTCTGCATAGAATATGAGAGAAAGAATTAATTATATTTAAAGTCTTTAATTATTCTAAGCAGGGTCTTTAAATAAATACTGGGAACGTAACACACTCACAACAGCTTATCAGCTTATCCACTTTTGTCCCTCATAGAATTTCACTCCATATATAGTCCTTTTTACTTTTGATTTATTTGTTTTTTAAACATGATATTGTTTGTGTGTTTAAATGGTAGTTTTATGAAAATTGTAATGTATGTGCAATCCTTGTAAGAACCATTATAAGGATACGTTCTTTAGTACATTATTTTTGTAAATACTTGTGTTTTTTTGTGAATGTGTTATAATAATGTATTTTATAAAGTGACTACAGCTTAATTTGATTATGTGTGTGTTTTAAAATTAAAGTCCTTAATAAAATAGCTGGAAACATTCTTTACAGGAAGGGGCTATTAAAGACTACGGAAGAGAATTCAATGCAACATGGTGGAATAAATATACGATCCCAATGGTTTTACCAGACGAAAACCCACTTCTATACGCCATTATGTTAGAGGTCCATGACAACGCAGGAAATGTACGCTATGCACGCCGTCTAGTCATGTTCGATAACTCGTCTACAGTGGAATTTAATGAATCTTCTATTTTAAGAGTTACGACTAGCGACGTAAGGTCAGCACTTGTAGTATAGGTTTTAAAGAAATTAATTTAATTAGGCATTTTACAGTGCAGTGAGCAGCATAATTGCATTTTGATTAAAGTTCAGAAAGTGTAATGTAAGTGTATTTATGGCAGGTATATACATGTATTTATGCAGGTATGTAAATGTATTAGAATAGCAATTTAATCTTTATATTGTGTTGTCACAGTTCTATGCTATATTTTTGTATTAGTTTAAGTTATTAGCTTTTACATACACTGCAATACACATTAGATTAGTATATTTTATGAATAAATATTTTCATTATGGAATATTACCTTGAAATAAAACACTGACAATATATAAATAATAAAAGTAATATTATAAATAAGTTTTATTTATAAACCCAAATTTAGAATTGTTGTACAATTTGGAATAAACATGAGTTTTAAGTAGTCTTTTAATAAAATCAGCAATATGGTGACCTAAATTAAAATGAATGTTCTGAATATTTTTGTGTAAACCATTAATTATAACCTTTTATAATAATTGATAGTTTACAGAATAATATTTTCAGATCAAACTATAAATGGCAGACTGACGTCACTACAAACATATGTGTGGACTGGCAAGGTCGATTCTACAATACTGAAATGCGTTCTAACAACTTTCTTAAGCCTGTTCTCGTAGATACATCACGGGCAATATACGGCCATTATGATCAAAATGATGGACTTCTACCAATCACCGGCACGAGTAATGTGCAGGGAGTAGTCAAGTTTGAGGTATAATTAAAACTTAAAAACGAATTTGTATAAAACTAAAATGCGTTTTGATTAGTATTATTTTACTATTAACTATCTCCACCACAATTATTAATACACGTACGTTTATATAAAGTTTTTTTTTCTTCTATTGTTCGGCTTACTTTTAATTTTGAATCAATGGGGTTTTCCGTGCTGTTCAACTCTTAAATGTTATATTTGTAAATAAATTAATATGAACAAAACATGCATCCTCGTGCATATGTAAACTCATCCAATTTTAAGATCCATAGTGCAGTGTATAGATTACAGCATATAATTTTTACTGTAAATGTTTTGAATAGTATCTAGGGTGATCTATATTTACGCGATTAGCATAAATGTACTCAAGCTTAAGATATTAATATACCTATAGTTGCCAATACCGGTTTTTGACTTGTTAATAATTATTGTTACAATCTCACAAACATCACAAACACGTACTTGTGATTATTTGACTTATTGCACTCCCACACGCTAAGTACTAAGACATAAAGAACAATACAGACAGTCGCCTTACAATTACAATAATTATTAGAAACAATGTCAAGTGTATAGCATACAACATATAGGCATCATAGTTCACAATTTATAGAAATAATAGTCTACTCACATAATACACCTACCTCTACATAAAATTCAAATATAACACATCAATAGCAAAAAAGCATGACATATTTCTATTCTCTCTCAATCAGTCAGTTAAATCAACATTAAGCTAACGGCCTCTTTTCATAACCGGACTTCTTGCCACACCAAATTCAAAGTGATTAGACAATAGAATTCTCTACAACAGGTAAACTTATTTTTTATCTCAGCCCATTGGCTGGTCTCGTTCTCGTAAATCTTAACCATTGGATAATAACACTACTCATCCCGTTGGAACTGGTTTGTAGTGCATCAACAATTTCTAGCATATTCTCGAGTCTTTACTCCAACTCTGACACTTAAAATATCATCATAAGGTGTGCTCAAGGTCGGGTCACTTCTACAATTTAATAATTTATATAACAATTAAGTTTAGAGATAGGAATAGACAAACTGACTCCGTCAAAGGTTGTCTGCATTTAGTTGAACTCAAATATGCCAGTGTATAATATTATTTTCACATTTTATGTACCTAAGTCAAGATCAGAAAAGCAACAAAATCCGCTCTTGTATTTATTGCCAGATGGCCTGGAGTCGTGATAAAGGGAACACTTCATCCTGGACAGAAATAAAACCTGTCCAAGCACAAGCATCATGTCTCCATGAAAGCCTTAAAGATGGAGAGACATATGACATATGGATTCGCGCAAGTGACATCATGGGCAATGTTAAGGTAATGACGCGAGTCTTACTGACGAAATAAGAAGAATATGGACAATATGAATATGTTAATATCAGAACATATGATTTTAACGAACTTGTGGGTCAAACAGAGTAGATTTCAACCACAAATAAATATTAATTCATGCATTCCAATGATGATATATTTCTTTTCACTTCAAACTGTATATAATTTATTTCCCAAAATGATATATATATGAAATAAAATAAGTAGTAGTAGTAGTAGTAGTCGTCGTCGTCTTCGTCGTCGTAGTAGTAGTAGTAGTAATAGTAGTATTTTATTATATCTTTTCCCACAATTTATGTACACTGCCAATTGTAAACCAAGGTTTCAGACGCTTGCCAAGATTCAGGGAGATCCAAGGTTTTACGAAAAATGTGGGCACCATTACATAAGTCTGAATGAAATTTAATGTTGAATTATATGAACTCTTAATAGTTTTGCTAATTCATCTATAATTCTAAATAGTTGAAACTTATAATTATTACTTTGATAAGACGTATACAACACACATCATACTAAACAGTCATTTATTTAATTATTAGGTTGATAAGACATTTATGGTATTAATTATTATACTAATTGGAATGAAATTTAATGTTGAATTATAAGAACTACTATTATTTAGCGAAGCCGATGATAATTCTAAATAGTAATAACTTATAAACATTACTTTGATGAGACATACATAATACTTTATAGTCAAATGTATAATATTAGTAGTATGATAAGACTTTGTGGTACCTACAAGTCATATATGTTATTTCTTAGGAAGATACAGTTCGCGTGAGCATCGATCACACAGTTCCTGTCATTAATATCCGAGGTTTACGAGGAAGATTTGGGCATGAAGGGTTGTATGCACACAACACCACAGACCTGCACAAAATGGTGTTAGTGGTGGAAGTCATCGATTCTCATAGTGGGATCATGACACTGCAATGGAAAATGGGGACTGTCGACCTGTCTGATGATGTAGGCCACCGAGCTGTGGGCGTGCAGCGTCTTGAAAATGTGGTAAATTTTAAGAATATTGATTTATCCACATTATCCAACTAATGGCATGCTTTCATTTCAATGTATAATATGTAAACGCTTCGGCAGTTTTGCTAAGATTTAAATAGCAAACACATATTAAACTTAGTGGGCACATAAATCATTCCTAGCCTCAAGCGACTATTAATCTCTACACTTTGTTTCTTTTTTCCACCAATGTATATACAGACAGATTGTACCAGTAGCCCAGACTGCTATTGTCCATCTGTGGGCGTGTGCGAGACCTACCTGTACCTTTTCACTTTCAACAACCTTGTAGAAACCAACAGCCACGAGGGTCTCCACCATCGAGATTATTACGTTACTATAACCGCCACCAACAATGCTGGATTGCCCTCAACCGAAAGTCGCAAGATTTTGCTTGATGCATCTCCGCCTTCTGCCGGCGTTGTGCTGGAAGGTCTGGGTGATGAGGACCAAGCTGAAATGGATTTCACGAGTAGTAACGTGCTGCACGTGCGATGGCACGGATTTTTGGATCACGAAAGTGGAATCCTGATGTATCGCATTATACTAGCAGCGTGGTGCTTGACTGATGATGAGTTTGACAAGGCAGACAACGCAACAGAGGTTGAAAGTGAAAATGTTATATCCATTAACTTTCCAAATGAGGGTAAGATTGTTGTGTGTATAGGACGCTATCTGTCTACCTCTGTCTGTTTATATGATGCAAGTATAGATAGATAGATAAATAGATAGATAGATAGATAGATAGATAGATAGATAGATAGATAGATAGATAGATAGATAGATAGATAGATAGATAGATAGATAGATAGATAGATAGATAGATAGATAGATAGATAGATAGATAGATAGATAGATAGATAGATAGATAGATAGATATGTTTTGAAATGAAAAATACTTTTAGATCATTTACTCCTATTTTGACTGAATCATTTCTCCTCCAAAATACTATTACAGGTCGTTTCTTTACTAGCATAGCTGCATACAACGGAGCGATGGAACCGTCTCCTGTCGTTTGTTCTGATGGCGTAATATACGACACAAGCCCACCTATCTTAAAAAACGTTTCTCTTAACCACGCTCGCACCAAGCGGACACTTGGCTGTACACAAACAGGTCATGCTTGGTTGATCAATGCAAACCTTACGCGTATCAGACTGTCTCCGTCATTGCAATGTTCGAATGTCTGTCACGTGCTTTCATATTTGAACATCGAACATATCCCCATTTCCTCAAATCATTCCTTGGATCCAGATGAATCGGATTATCTCTGTTCAAAACTGCATATACTTACTACTTCTGACTTTCAGATCATGTTGCCTTCTGACTATCTTCATATTGTGTGGGAAGCTAGAGATGAAGAAAGCGACATGGAAGAGTTCTATATTGGTATGGGTGATGACTTGACGTCAGAATCAGCCCCGAACTTGTTACCATTCACACGCACACACGGACACACGTCATACAGTGCGCGTCACTCGGGTCTTGGCCATGGCGCTACTTTCTTTATTTTCCTTCAAGCGCTCAGTAAAGCAGGTCTGTACGCCAATTTGACACTGGGTCCTATCACCATTGACGTCACTCCGCCTGATATCAAAGAATCTCTTGCAGCTTTTGTTGACGGAGCGTTTTTGGTGGTAACATGGACGAACGGAACTTTTGCAGACTCCGAACAGCCCAGTGGAATTGACTTTGAAGTTCTGTTCAGAGTTGGTAAGTGTTAACCGCGATTAAGTAGTAATATGTTTCGAATACTGATGGCATGTACGTCCTTTAATGTATTATATAATAAACACGAAAGCTGTTATTGCCTAACGACTGTACTACTCTAAATTTTCATATCTGAATGTTGAGCTAAATAATATAATTATTTTATGCTAATTTGTTCTTAACTTTTATTTCATCCAATATATGTTAATATATTTATATTTTAAAAGAGTATGTTTAAATAGATAATGTGTTTTCTGTTAACATCATTTTAGGTCATGAGGTATCATTTGTCACACCCTTTCTGTCCCTCTCTACATCCTCCTTGGCTCAGTGCACACAATACCACGTGACAGGTTGTGCACGTTATCCAATTACCGCCCTGCTCGCGCATGATACCGAAATTGGACGCTCTTTCTTCTTTCAACTTCACGTGATTAACGCTGCCGGACACGTGACTGCAGTTAACACGTCATCAACCCTACTACCTGCTCATCTACCACCTAGCAATTCAGTTGTGATTGACGTTGTTAAATCTTCTTTGGGGTTGTCAGAAACAGCGAAGACATACACAACACTGGCAATTGAATTAGTCGATATTAATAGTACACAGCGCACGACGGACAGTAAATTATTATCAACTCAAGAGTTCTGGGCAACACGTGGACTTTCCCAAGCACATTTATTGGACGTGGATGTGGTAGTTGAGCCAGACGAGATCTGCATTGCTTGGGGTGTCTTTTATCGGGCGGAGAGTGTGACAGTTCAAATAGCAGTTGGCACAACACACGACGTTGATGATTTGATTGCATTTACCCCTGTAAACGCGAGTCCTACATGCTTAAATGCGACTAATTTGCCCGTGTACACGAAGCTTTTCTCGCTGGTCAAAGCCAGTAACCCAGGCGGAACTACAATTCTTTCATCAGACGGTTTCTACATAGTACCCAGAAACGATCCTCAAAACAAAATGATGATCTTCAATGGCAGGGGGTGTACACCAAACGATATTACTGGATATCACGTGATCACTAACGATCAGAAAACGGTGGATGTAAATGTTGTTTCGGAAGTGGCGCTCCACGAAGGTGACATATTGTTTGTTCATTTCAATCCGTTTGTAGAACACGTGACATTTCAGAACGCTATTCTTCTGCAAACAACATTAAGCGGGTATCAGATTGTTGTTTCAAAGTCGCTAAACGTCACTGTAATCTTGCCGACGTTAACAAAAATGAACGTTACCATGGAAGTCCAGAACTGTTTAAAACATGCTATTTTGCTTCCAGTGCCTCAAGGACCTATTTCAGTAACTTGGGAAATGTTTGGTCCTTGGACAGCTCTTTGTAAAACAGTCAACGTTGAACTGGTCGATGACACTTGCAAGCTAAACTCTCCCAAGAAAGACAAGTACAGCAAAGAACGTTGTCTTGTTGCAAAGGAGCGTGTCGTTTCAACCAAGAGGCGTGTGGACTTTCACGGAGTTAGCTTGATTTCAGGTCACACTTTTACTGCCACGGTGTCTGCATGCTTTGATGACGAATGCATTACATCCGCTCCACCTTCCTCGGTAATCTACGACAACACACAACGAAACGTTGTGGTCGAAAGAGCAGTGGTGCTCAGGCAAACGTCACAGGAAATCGAGGTTGACATTGAGGTCATAATTCTACCATTTATAAATATTTCTGAAACTGGAACTCACCAATCCTCTGTCTTCCGTTGGGCTGTTACTAGAGATGCTTCTGCTACAACACCTCTTGCTGACTGGAAGGTTGTAGAGGGAGAAACGGCTGATGCTTTGACGGTAATGATCGCTTTTATTTTATATCTGATGCAAGTTTCTAAGATGATGAAATTAAAAAGAAAACTATTTTAATAACATACTTACAAATTCGAAGTTTCAGAATGATATTATCGAGTCAGTTTATGTTCTGAATTTTATATTTTCTGTTCTTTAATATTTTTCAGTTTCAGGATGTCCTTCATTTTAATGGCAGTGGTAAAGGTACATTGTACGCATGTGTTCAACCCGTATTTCCATGGAAAGCAGATAACCCAACATGCCATAGATTTATTCGTCCAGGAAGCACATCTCAAGTCGATCCTTTCCATGTTATAGAATTGTCCCATGAAGTTTTCCGCGAGACGAACTTTGATGGGTATCTCCATAGTGACCAGCTGGGCAGCAAGCTCCATGAACTTTATGACCTCGACCTTGATTTTGCCAGAAGTGACGTTATGATTTCTGCTATTTTGACTAACAGCGCTGGATTAAATGTCACATGGTTTCTTACCACCCTACCACAAGCCCCTCAGTCAGGTGACTGTGCCCAAGACTCCTCGTGCCTCACAATGAAGGTCACCCATGACGGAAAGGTCGTGTTCCCTAGAACGGTTTCAAAACTGCAGGATGGCATTGTGTATTATGTCTGCGTTCTTGCTTCTGCTGGATCACGTGACTTGCAGATGTCAGAATATAGGGAACATACTGATGTTATTGTGGAAGTGTGCGGGGATGGTGTTGTCATTGACGACACTCCTCCAATCAGAGGTGATGTTGCTATCAGCAATTCCGACGCCGGTTACCTGGCTGAAATCGAGCGTGTAGTTGTCACGTGGTCTGGATTTTCTGACGTCGAAATGGAAGTAGATCAACTTCCGGATGGCATCACCTTGAACTACTCGGTTTCCTTGGGTATGTGAATATAACTTGCGAAGAATAAATAGTATTTCACATATCCTCTGGTGAATTAACTTACACGTGTAGTTAGAGTATTGATATCAGGGAAGAAAGCACACTTAAAAAGCTGTAAATGTATTTCTGATTTTTAAAAGTGTTAGGCTCTACTACGTGCATCGTGACATATATAAAATTATTTCTATAGATCAAAGAAGTGTTTAAACTAGACATGCTTGACAAACTTTGTTTTCATTCGAGTTACTGGTGTCTAATGTTATCAAAAGTGAGATAAGCAAACATACACTCACTATGTATCAAAGAAATAAATACAAATCGTAAACAGATCCGGAATGTAATATACGTCTAATAGCATATTTCATACCTTCGTTTTGCCAATTAATTTTTAATTTATATTTTTATGTAATTCTTCTGGTTTGAAGCTAATATGCCTTTATTAAACTATAGTAGTTGTGTTCTAAAATGTGCCCTTTGACCTTACCTAAGGGAGTTACCCTGGAGCAGAAGATATCGCACAGTTTGTGTCAGTTGGACAACGAACAACTTGGACTTTTGAACATCTGAATTTAACATCTGGTACCAACTGTATCGCTACAGTTAAAGGTATCTTATTTCTTGTTACTTTATTATTAACTTATTTTACAAAATTTTCGTTGAAGAAAAAATATAATTTGTGGAGAATAAAAAATTAGATAAAGCACAATATCAATAATGATTCTTTATGAATTATGATAGTTGGCTCATTTCATTAATCATTCATAAGTGTATACTTTATGAGGACAAACGGGTTAAGAAATAATGCATTACAATTGGTTATCATGAAACACAAAACTGTGATGACCGAGAGAGCTCACCGCATTGTTTTCCTGTCAATTACTTATTTTTATCATGACATTTATTCATCATTCACTGGCAATAGTTTGGTAATTTTTAAGTCCACAGAATACTCGTCCAATATGTAAATTGCTAAAATGTGTTCTCGTGACACAATTGAGAAATAAACGTTTACATTTAGAAATGTCGCCACTCTCTGCCCTTGTCAACTAGTGACATGAAAATATTAACAACTCGATGAATTTGTTTACAGCACAAGATCGCGTTGGCTTAGTTACTCAGGCTTCGTCTGTCAAGGTCATTATAGACAACTCTCCGCCCAACAAAGGTTACATAGCCGCAGGGAAAATAACTCGAGAAACATTTGTCGCCGGCCCAGATGTGCCCGTGCATTGGGAGGGTGTGGAGGACCAGGAAAGTGGAGTTAAGCTACTAGAGGTACATATTATAAATTATTATACTTCTAGATTTGATCATAATTATGGTATTATAATACATTCATTTTGAGATTATAATTTACGCAGTTGTACTTAAATGAAAGAAAACAAGCAAAGATGTAAAAGAATTGTGACTCAGCCTCACCATATTCTACACACACACACACACAAACATACAAACACACAAACAAACACACACACACACACACACACACACACACACACACACACACACAAAACACACACAAATACTCCATCCTCGCCCTTTCCCCCAAAACATGATGAATATTAGATGGTTGTGTATTTAAGATTCAATTGAATTGTATTCGTGTTCATGAAAATACTGAGGGTTGATTCACACATATCAGTCTCAAAATGCACATACAATATTTACGCTAAACTGAAAGATTTAATGGTAGTATACTTCATACCAAAACAAAGTTTAATTTCAGGTGGGGTTGAGTTCCCTTGGAACATCCGATGACGTCATACCATTTCAACGTTGCACCGGTACCTCCTGTGTTCTTCCTGGATCTTCCGATCTGATGGATGGACACTCATATGTAGTTCTCCTAAAGGTGAGATATTGCGCAGTAAGGTAAGAGATTGTGCACTAAGATGAGGCACTGTGCATTAAGATAAGATATTGTGTAGTAATGTAAGACATTGTGCAGTAAGGTGAGCCATTGTGCACTAAGGTGAAACATTTGTTCAGTAAGGTGAAATTTGTCCAGTAAAATGAGGCATTGCGCAATAAGGTGAGACACTGTGCAGTAAGGTACAACATTGTGCAATCAGGTGAGATTTGTCCAGTATGGTGAGACATTGTACAGTTAGTCGAGACATTGTGCAGTATGGTAAAACAATGAAAAGTAACATAACATATTGTTATCATAGGAATAATTATACTGTCGCTTAGGATAGGTACAGACTACATTAAGTAATCAGTATTAAATTTTAAAATATTTAAATATAATAACTCTAATAAAAGGAAATAGTTATTTAACTTCGAAATACACTATTAAATGATAAATGCTAGATTAGAATTGGCTATTTTGCTCTTGTCAAATAACGAGATACATTTCTGTAGAGATACATTGGTAGAAATAATAACTTCCTATCTTAATCTCTTGTTTTGAAGTCCAGCAATATTCAAGTGTATGTTATGAACTGCTCTTCACATAATAAGGCATTTTAACATAGTAAGCATCATATCGATGCGCACATTCAAACTTTATCAGTGTAAAGATTTTACTTAAACAGTCAAGTAAAATATTACTTTCAACTTAGTAAGTAAATCACATAATAAACAATGCATTCCCAAAATTCACAATTGCAGCGTAATAGTTATATTAGGTATAAAATAATTGCATACACCCCTATGTCACATATTTGAAGCATGATGTTAATATTTTTATTTTAAATGTTTTGTCATTTTTAATAAATATTTTCTTTACTTAAGGCTACCAATGGTGCGGGACTGACCTCATTGACGTCATCAGAATCGTTTATCGTAGATAACTCTCCACCCGGCATCGGAGTTGTTTGGAACAGCGCTCCAAACACAAGTGTGAGTTTTCACAATGAACACAGTATTTATAAATGTAAAGGCACTAAGTGAACTATTGTTTTCATCATCAACACATATTAATTATGTATGACAAGTTTTCTAACCGACCCGTCAGAAATTATCAATAGTGCGATATTTTTTGTAATAATGAATGTGTGTGTGTGAGTGTGTGTGTGTGTGTGTGTGTGTGTGTGTGTGTGTGTGTGTGTGTGTGTGTGTGTGTGTGTGTGTGTGTGTGATTGGTGTGCCTGCCTACGTGTGCGTGCAAAAACTAGTATTACCATTATAAAGGTAATATAATCTTTACATTATAAATATCATCCTTTTGTTACTGTTCCAAATACATATACTGCACATAGAGTTACCTGTCAAGAACACCTTTACCGGTATTCTCCTAAAGATAACGTAATCCTTACGTTATAAATATCATCCTTTTGTTACTGTTCCAAATACATATATTGCACCTGTCAAGAACACCTTTACCGGTATTCTCCTTAATGGTGTTTATTTACATTTTGTTTTATAACATTGCGTTTTCTCAGAAATTTAAAAGTAACATTTGTGTACAATGGCTATTTCATTCTAATATAAGCGTTTATAAAGATAGTGTTTCTTTCTATGAAAGAGAGTGATATGTTTAACACAGAGCTAAATAGTATATCTAGATGCTAACGAAACATCTTCGTTTCTCTTTTATTCATCATATTTTAGCTTCAAGAGTAAAATAAGTATTTTATTATGAAGCTAAAGTTTGTTTCTTTTACACTTGAAAGAAATAATTAATACATCTCTCAAAGTAGTATTTTACAGTAAGAACAGACATAAGCATTGAATAAAGTAATTACCATAGGAACATACGTAAACATTTAAAAGAAGACATCAATGAAATATTTATTGCAATCTTTCAACATTCCCTCTTTCCTTAGGATCATGCGGCTTACAGCACAGAGATCGGGGTGTATCGGGCTTACTGGGCGGGGTTTTCAGACCCACACTCAGGCTTGGCGCACTTCAGGGTGGGAGTTGGCTCTCATCCTGGTGAAACTGATGTCAGGCCGTTCCACTATATTGGTCTGCAGACTTGTAAGAATATGTGCTAGTTAAAACGAATAAAATCATTGCATATTGATATTTTTACAAATTGTTACAATTGAATGCGAAAATTCTACAACCAATTGCATCTCTATAGTATCCTTCTTTGTGCTGACAAATACCAAGGGATGTATTTAAATTATAAATACAGATGGTGCTAAAATAAATGAATGATATATCACACTTTAACAAAGGGGTATTTAGATCTTTGTTATTGCACAACAAATACAAAATAAAATTAAAAAATATATTTTGATCGAAGCCGAGTGTTGGTTCTACATTACGTATGATTAATACCTGCATGTTTTAATAACTGTTAAATTTTAATACATTAAGTTTTCATTCAGATCTACAAATTCGAACAAAGAGCAAAATTCCCGTCTCAAATTTAACTGCAGCTCTGTATTCTTCTTTATAATGATAGACAGGAGTTACTTGAGATCAAGCATATCTATCAAACCATAAAAATATCTTATGATATATTTTTAATTTCTTTGTTATTATGCTGTAAAATATTCATTTATTAATCTAATGTTTTGCTTTGAGCCAATGTTCGGATTTAATTAATTTTAAACAATATTTTTTAAGCCTACATCTGGATCCATGAATTTGAACAAGGCAAAAAATATTACGTCACATTGGAAGCATGCAACCGTGCTGGTCTTTGTCGCGTGACGTCATCCAGCAGTTTGACCTTCGACAATTCCCCGCCAAATATAGGCCTCGTGACTGTGGGTTTTGACGGCCGCCATAGCAAATTTGTTGGCCACAAGTAGGTGATCATTTTTGTATTCATTCAAGAATAAGTCATTAATTGAACGATGCCAGATTTTCTGTTATTATTCTAAAGTAAAATTCCACATAATTAAAGAATGAACATGTAAGTATAAAAATTCATAAAGATGGAAATTAAATGAAAATCTTACATTAATTCGTTGTCTTAGTATTTAGACATGATTTCTTCGAGTTTTGTTTTTTTTATTTGTCAGGATGACCGATCGAATTGTACATCAAAACTTTAATCGTTATCATGTAATATTATTCATAGTATATCGGTACAATATGTAATACAGTTCTTCAAAGTTGGCCCTTAATAATCTTACCATAATAAATAATGTTTTTTTTCTTATTAACCATCTTTGAATAATTAGAATAAGTGTAGCTTTTATAATTGACTAGGGTAACTAATCATTGCCAATACAATGGACCGGGTTTTTCGATGCACAAACAGGAGTTTAATTTTTTTTGGTACTCATTATTCTTATTTTGATTGTAATTATTAATTGTCTGATAATAATAATTTGAACAACTTCTGTTACAGCTCGTCATTACCGGTGCAGTGGGCCGGGTTTTCCGACGCACAAACTGGAATTGAGGAATTCTTCTGGTGTGTGGGCCTAACACCTGGAAATTGTACTGTCACCTCTTTCACACCAACAATGTTGTCACGCGCGACACTGAGATCGGGACTCACACTTCCAGTGGCCACGCCCCTCTACGTCACCGTGCGTGCTCGAAATCCTGTCGGTCTGGAAACTGTCAGCGTATCGGACAGCTTCGTTGGTAAATTGTTTTCTTTTTGTTTTAAATTAATCTAAACGAATCAAAGAGATACTTACTTAAGGGATTTAAAATATTCTCCACTTGAATTCGTTACTAAGTCTGCTTAAGAAAAAGGACGGAGTTAAAACGAACAAATCCCAACAAGCTTAGATTAGGATTTACTGATTAATGAACAACTGAAGTGTAAATGTAGTCACTACGTGTATTGTTCGATGGGTTTGTGAACTAACAGTTTTACTAATTAAACACGTGAATGAGTGAGTGATTATTCGATTGAATGATAGGTTGATTGATTGACTTACTAAATGATCGATTGAAGATTCTCACAATGTACTCTGGGTGACGTAGTAATAATGAATTATACTGAAAATTAGCAATTATTTAATGGTATAAATACATATACAAATGCAGATGCAGGCTATGGAGAACTGGTTAAATATGCTTATCTGCAAATGTTACAACAGATAATTAGACGGACATAGAAAAAGCACAGTCATTGGACTACCACTACAAGTTACGGTAACAACCAAAGCAATTACATTAAACTAACAGATACGCGAGACTGAACAATTAATAAAAATTTAATTAAGGAAAGTTTAACAATATGTCAAGGAATAAGCAAATACAATCTATCCAATGTTCTCGCCATTGGCAAATAACACTCATTATGTGATCAAGTTCAAGCTGCATTGCAGACTCTGTTCAGGGCAGCTTCAGTTTCAATGTACTGGTATATGTCACACTGGTATATACAATAGGACAGTCCTGAGTAACCCATATATCACATCACAGATTTCAGAGTAAAGATAGACTGAAATGGAAAAAAACCTTATCTTGTGAAGGGTCTTCTTAGTTCCATTTACAATCAGTGGTAGAGAGGGACCCAGTCGTAACACACACCTGAAGAGTCATTTTGCAAAGAGTAAAGAATTGAATTTCCACACTGGTTTTCTTACACTTGTAACCACACAATCTTTACCTACAGTACTCATTCTTGACCCAGTCAAATTCAAGATCCACCTAGAAGCAATTATTATTTATTACCTTCTCATGCCTTTCAACCTACATTCTGTCAGAACACATGTAACCTATCCACAAACAAGTTCACAATTTCCATCAGCATAAAAATAACATAACACATAAAAGGTCAAGATGCCAGGAATCTAGCGTTCTTATGAACAATAACAAGTCCTACCCCGTGGCTACTACTCTGTGCATACTTAATCTCACCTCTCACACTTGTTCATTCTGGATTTCACTCCAAACATAATCTTTATGCAACATATATATATATATCATAAAAATTACAAATACCACCTCATTTAAAAATTATAAATCAAAATATAAAGTTTAGATTAAAATTATATATGAGAAGTCCCCATAATAAGACAATGATTAAATTTTTTCATATAATTGATCGTTTGATTAAATGACTTATTGATTCATTGATTGATTGATAGATTCATTCATTCATTCATTTATGCATTCATTCATTCATTCGTTCTATAACAAATACAAGATTTTACTGATGGATTGACTTAAAAGAAAAATACAAACTCCCCATTCATAACAGGCATAAAGCAACTTATTTCTTGGGTTTTGCAGTGGATATCACGCCACCGGAAATTATTGTGAAACCTCACTTCCTGTCACCTCGAGATGGAAGTTCAATAGAATGGCAGTGGGATCGTGCTACTCTCTGTTTAGCTTGGAAGTTTTATGATCCAGATAGCTCTGTGGTGGCTCACACTATCAACATCCGGAGTCAGTTAACAGGCAGACTAGTGACTGAATCAATCAGGCTTTCTGCAGACAATGAGGTACACAGTTTTACTCGTATATAAATTCAGCCAATCAAATACTACCTACAAAGAGGTATTCAAACATACTTGTATATAAATTTGTCTGATGTACACTTCAGATATAGGGATACACAAAGATACTTTATATAATTTATCTGATGATACACTTCAGAAATAGGGATACACAATGATATATTTTATCTGATCATACACTCCAGTGAAAATGTATAAATATAATGTTGCATTGTGACTGAAAAGATGGCTCTTCATTTTATTATATCGTTAATAATCTGTTTTCTGTGTAGCTGACTTTATTACTTGAAGAAGATAACTTTCTCCTGGACGGGGACCAGTACTGGGCGGCTGTGACGGCGTGCAATGCTGCATCTCTGTGCACCACTGCAACGTCTGCCATGCTGCTTATTGACTCCACCCCACCCGTCATGGGAACCATCCACTCTCCTTTGCAATGGAAACAGGAAAACGTTACAAGAGACGGAATAAATGAGACCCTAGGAACGGTAGTCAACATGACCTGGTGGAAATTCTCTGACTTGGAGTCTGGCATCGTTGCATATTACGTCACTGCCGGCCGGAAGTACAATGGAGAGGAACTGACTGGAGGAAGAATTCAAGTTCTCCATGACAATTCAACACAGAATCAAACATTTTCTCTGAGCATACCTGAGATACTTACATCAGGAGACGATATTTACTTCCATATATGGGCTGTAAACAAACTGGGACTTTACAGTCCTATTGCCCGAATGGCGTTTGATGTCTTGCAGGAAAATGCAAACGGAAAATTTGGAACTATGGTTTTAATACGTCATTCTTGTGACGTAGGTTATTGCACCAATGAATGCACATGTGCACCCACAGGGCAAGTTTGCAAAGCCAACTTTACTCAGTGCCAAGAACTTGATTCTTCACTAACACATGGTCGCGGTATTCAGGTATACCCCTATATAGGTCTGCCCACCGGACCTCTGTCCTACACTACATCTGCCAAGTGCCTCGAGGGTCACTGGGAACTGTCCAACCAAACTGTCCTCTCCAATATCTCTCGCTTCGAATGGAGTTTTGGCCTTGCCAACATGTCTGCTGGGGAGGGTGTGTTCGACACGTTGACAGAGGCCAACTGGTACGACGTCGGACGTACTATGCACGTCATTCACTGCTTGCCTGGGAAACGTACTTTGATGTCAGGGCAACACTATGTTCTCCATGTCAAGGTCTGGTTATCTAGCGAACATCACGTGACTTTCCTTTCTGAGCCCATTCTTGTTGATCACTCACCACCTCAGATCAGGCGTGGGAAATCCGTTCTGGAATGCAGAGTCACGTGTTCTTATGACATTGATTACACAACTGAGTCTAGCGTTATCGCCTGCTGGAATGGTGTCTTTAGTGACGTACAAAGCAACTTGACACAATATGAGGTCTGGGTTGGAACCGCACAATATGGTAGGCATCCTATTTTGTAAAAAAAAAAAAAAAAGAAGAAGAAGAAAAATAAAAAAACACTTTTATTTTAACCGTGTTTTTTCTCAATTGTTTATTATATTTTATATATTAAACATTTCTATGTTGAGTGTCATTGTTTATAGAAATAAAATTATTCATATTCATTAATAACGAATTAAAATGACAGATTTTATTGTGTTTTATTATTTAAAGCTGATGACTATATCAAGAAGACAAATGTCGGCCTCAACACATCCTTTGTCATACCTACAAACAACTTCCAGGAAGGAACTCGCTATTACGTCACAGTGCGTGCATGGAATGGGGTCGGCCTTCAAACGACAGCTGTGTCTGACGGAGTTGCTGTTGATGTTTCGCCTCCCATCACTGGCGTTGTCTTCGCCAACGACCGCATCAACAATCGCCACGCCCAGTCGTCTGACACTTCTCTGCTAGCATCTTGGCACGGTTTTGAGGACAGATATTCTGGAATATCTTCATATCATCTAATTCTTTATGACGTGGAGAACGTCACTATACCTGTAGCAACATTTCCTGATGTTGGCCTTAAAACTGAAATTCTGCTTGAAGGGTTAGCACTGGAACATAAACACAGGTTTGACGATTTAAAGATTTTTCTAACAGAATCTTTACATTCCTCATAACGTTGACGTTTTATTTACAAACCACTAGAACCACTAGAATTCCTTGATTAATTACTTTTATTATAATATATATTTAATCATAACGGTGATTTAGCTAGTTCCAAGTAAAATGCAATCGGAATACGATTTCTTAAACATATCTTCATACATGAATTAAATGATAATGTTTCTAAATAAATTATGTAGAGTCAATAGGAAGATAGTTTAAAGAAGAATATTGTAACCAATGATGATAATGTTTTATTTTATGTTTAAGCTATAAGGTTTCAATATTTAGTGTTTAGTTAGAACGTCTCCATATTTTCTGCTTAAGCTTAAGGTCTCATTGTTTTCGATGTAAGCTATAAGGTCCTATGTTTTCTGCTTAACCTATATGGTCTCCATGTTTTCTGTTTGGGCTGTAAGTTCACCATGTTTTCTATTTAAGCTATAAGGTCTCCATGTTTTCTATTTAAGTTATAAGGTCTCCATGTTTTCTATTTAAGTTACGAGATCTCCATGTTTTCTATTTAAGTTATAAGGTCTCCATGTTTTCTATTTAAGTTATAAGGTCTCCATGTTTTCTATTTAAGCTATAAGGTCTCCATGTTTTCTATTTAAGTTACGAGATCTCCATGTTTTCTATTTAAGTTATAAGGTCTCCATGTTTTCTATTTAAGTTATAAGGTCTCCATGTTTTCTATTTAAGCTATAAGGTCTCCATGTTTTCTATTTAAGTTACGAGATCTCCATGTTTTCTATTTAAGTTATAAGGTCTCCATGTTTTCTATTTAAGTTACGAGGTCTCCATGTTTTCTATTTAAGCTATAAGGTCTCCATGTACGCTGGAGACATAGTTGGGTGGAAGAGCGAAGTGATCGAGTCACTGCCAGTACTTGTTGATACCACACCGCCAGAGGGCGTCACGTGTACAGACTTTCGTCATCATGAAACCACATTCCTGACTTACAAACCCATCTACTCTCTACTTCACGACACTTATAGCACGACCTTTAAACTCGAGTCAGTATTAATGAATGAAGTAATAAAAGTAACCCTCACTGCTACCGATCTAGAGTTGGGAGCTACAGGCTACATAGGTATAGACGAACTGCAAATGCCTTTATTCTTTGTGTACGGCAAACTGGGCAACGCTACAGCTGAACACGTTCTATTGCTTCCTACCGACGGCAATAAAACTTTGGAGGTGGTAGTTGAAGCTAATTCTGGTGTTAAACTTAGTGCTCAACTTTATCGCTGTTCCCACACTGAAATTTCCACCGACAAGGCTGTAACCCTCCACCAGCTGTCTCAATACATAATATCTGTCTGCGCAAGGATTCTTGATGGCGAGTCGGGGATCAAATCTTTGCTTGTAGGAGTGGGCACCACTAAGGGCGGTCTACAAGTGCAACCACTGACACCTGTTAGCCACAGCAGTCACGTGGTCTTTGAAACTCAGGTTCAGCATGGAGCGCCCCTGTACGCAACTGTTATCGCTGAGAACTACGCAGGCCTCTGGGCTCGCTTTATTTCACAGCCAATCGAAATGGACAGGACTGCCCCAGTGCTATCGGAGGTCGTCCTGATATTGACGTATGAGGGTGAAGGACAAATAAATGGAACGCATGTGTGGGCAGAAGCTCAATGGACCGCTGAAGACAAAGAAAGCGGCGTGGCTACCTGCACTTGTCAACTTGGTAATTTATATTTTATTACTCAAGTTTTTTAATAAATATTAGATTCGGCAAACAAAAGACATGGTACTTGCAATGTGTATTTATATTTGTGTAATATACGAATCAATCGAATGAGGTTAATGGGAATAAAATACATGTTCATTTACATATGTTTGCTTTGATAAGTTAGCTTACAGTGAGTAAAATTCAGGCTACACAAGCCATACTGCTTGCTTCTCTCTACAGAAGGTCAGCTGACCACATCCAACACTGTTCAAGTGACTAGTGACGTCAGACCAGGTTTGTGTCGTTGGCTACTAAAGCGACCGGAGCATGGAGCCCGTGTGGTCGTGATTGTTAGCTGTGTCAACGGTATTCAAATTCATTCTACGAAGACGTCACAACCTGCATTGATTCTCCTCGGACCCCCAGATCTTTCTGAGGTATATTACAACTGAGTGTATTGCATTAGGTAGATTGCCGCTTGGATATAATTACTAAGAAAAGTATTGTTTACATTTGGTAGATTAGATTACAACCTGAGTATAGAGCATTAGGAATATTACTAAATGATTGTAATGCATATTTAGGTAGATTACAACTTCAAAGATCATTACCTGAGTTTAATGTATCAAGTAGATTTCAACTAGAATATAGTGCATTGGTCAGATCACAGTTAGAGTATAGTGCATTGGTCAGATCACAGTTAGAGTATAGTCCAGTAGGTAGATTATAACCTGAATGTAATTGAAAAGAAGATAATATTATTCATTAGCAAATTATTACCTGGCTCTAATTGCAAAGAAAATATTGAAGTTATTAAGTTGCGTACCGTGTGAGTAAAATTGCAAACATAAATTATGTTACGGGTAGAGAGGATATTTAGTATAATTGTAAAGACACATTAATACATACTTTCTCAAATTGTCATAATGAATTCCATGAATGAATAAAACACTAAATACAAAATATGAATGTGGCATTAAATTAATTAACTATAGGATTGATTGTGGCATTAACTTTATTAACTATACAAACTATTTATACAGCGTGTGCAAGTACTGACTGCTTGAAGACTGAATAAGTAAAGGAAAAGGAGATAGACGAATGGATAAATATTTCAAGCACACAATGAGATAAAAAAAAAAAATAGATGAACATAGATTAGAAGAAGACATAATGGAACGGATTCATGTGTCATATAGTAACTAAATTGTAAAATCAATTATATTGTTTGTTGTTCACGAATCGCAGGAGAACAGAAAGAAAAATTAAATCTACCTTTAAAATTATGTTTGTTTCTAGGCAACAGTCTTGTTCCTTGCCAATAACGCATTTATGTCACCATTTGAGTGGTCCGATCCGGAGATTCGATCTGCCAATTCCAGCCTGGAATTCCAATGGCGTGGCCTGAATGATCCCACAATAACGGCTGTTCAATATCGCTTGATGCTTGATTCCCGTCCTCTGGTCGACTGGTCTGCCATAAACACGTACAAAACATCCGCCATGTTAGAGAGAATCCCATCGCCAATGACAAGTGGGAAGGTTAGCGCCGAAGTGAAAGCTTTCAATTCCAGGCTGATGACGTCAGAAGTTGTCTCTACTGCTATTCTCTTTGATGACACCAAACCCTACCTTTCAGGTACAGTTGGATGGATGTTTGAAATTAATTTTAATGTAGTTAACATTTTTAATTATACTCAGACGTGCACACAGCAATTCCTCAAGTGCATACACTTAAGCATCAGTGCTGGCTTCGTTTTACGTTTTCTTCGTTTATATATCCCTGGCTTTTTCTTTAAATAAAACTGTGGAAGGCTAGGATTTGCGTCTATGTTTAAAATTGCTGCCCGACATTACAGTGCTTTGTTTCCACATGCATAGCTGTAGTGGCAAATTCGGTCAGCAATCACTAGTTGCTTGTTTAAACTAAGAGGGAAATTTGTATGTTGTGTTAGTGTACACACTTTAATCACTGTCTACTTTGTATGTATTTATTAATAGTAGTAGATGTTTATATATTCAGAGAGGAACTTATTTGGAGTTCGTATTTATGTATTTTGTATAATAGTTTATTTTGTTTTCTTTATGCAGTTTATTATTTATCCATGTGAGAATGGTTTGACCATGGCACCCGAACATATTTATTTTATTTTGTACATTATCTTTTAAATCGTGCATTAGGAATATGTTGTAATATGCTATATTGAGTATTATAGTAAGGGGTTTCCTTGGCGGCCCATGCTCAGAGTACATATTGCTTGGCCAGTGTGTGTAATTGGAAAATTGACAGGGAGTTAGAGTTCAGGGTCTTTGAGTGTCATTGTATGCCTTCAGAAGAAGAGAGAGCTATGTAGCTAAGAGGAGAAATTACTGTGTGTCAGGAAGAGCGGCGCTCTAAAAATAAAAAATAAAATGAAAAGCTGCTAGAAGTGTTCTTGCGTTTCTTTCAAAATTGCTGCCCGTTGCATATCAATCACTTCTCCAACATTTTGTTCTAACAGGGAGAGCGGCGTCTTTGACCTTGAGAGATGGTCATTTCCATTTAGACTGGCAAGGGGTTTTTAACGTCAACCGTGATGTCACGTATTCAGTTTTTGCTGGAACAGCACAAGGCTACGGTGACGTTATCAATCACGTGGTCACCAAGACGACGTCACTTCAGACGCAAAGTATCAAGCCAGTTTCTGATGTGCATGTCACCATCCAAGCTGTGTACGCTAATGGGCTTTTTGAAATTTATCAAACTATGTTTAAACTGTAAGCAGAATAGAATTAAATTGTGAGTTGTGAATTAGATCTCTTTTCGCTTGTAAAGCGTCCGTACGCTATAACTTAGAAATAAACATTATTAACTGTGAATTTACATAATTCTTTCTACATGTACTTTCTTGTTTTTCTAAAATATTTTTAATAATTTGTATATTTCACCATTCTTCAAATGATTATGTCATTTTTCAAAGATATGTGATTATTAATAAATATACTTATTAAATTTCCTAATAAACTTATTTAAATACCTGAAGATTTATTTGTTCATGTTCTTATTAAAACAATATACTCTTCTTCCCACTTCTTATCTATTGATGCATGATTATTGGAATGCTGTATTTTTTAAAATTAAAATCCCGCACCCTAGGGAAAGTGAAAAGGAAATGGCGCCAAGTGGAACTGGAAGTGACGGGGACACATCATCAAAGTAATACCGCCCAATTACAATTCTGCATAACGCTTTAAACGTGTTATCATGAATATAGCAGGCAACATAATGATTCCCATTGCAACAAAATCGACTCTTGTCAAAACTAAAATGGTGCTAGGGACATGCAGGCTACTAATATATATGTTTTACCTTACCATGGAGTGATAAAGATTGTTCATTAACGAGAACAATAAGAGTCAACTGAAGAATTTAAAAACAAACTATTTGCTTGGCAAATCTCTGTATCTTGGTAAATGGGAGGGTCAGAGGTCATGGCATAAGTCATGAAAGCCCTAAATGATCCCAAAAGCTACTTTACAAAAGCATGAACAAAACAACAAAACCTAAACTAAATAATGTTAGTCACTAGGTGGTGAATGCAAAAGACGTCAGTGAAATGACAAAAGTCATTAAATAACGTGTCTCGATAGTTTATTTGTACGAATCGTGGATGACAGAGACAGAAGATAAGGAATTTAAAGATCTAGAGATTAGGAGGAATGGGAACAATCCACGCCTGCCACACGAGATTGGGGAAAAGGACTTGCAGTTTCTGTCAATATACACTGAGTTCATGATCGTAAACACTAGACCTGATCATACGTCTCTTGGATTAGCATAGGTCTAGGCTGGACACTGACGTCACTGTATACTCTAGTGAAATAGGAGTCACTGTAATAGAAACAACATAAAAGAAAAAGACTCGAAAACAGATAGCTGACGTAATGTTTGACGTCTATCAGAGCCATCCACCTCTCAGCGAGTACAAAATATGATTAATAAATTGGCTGAATCAAATTCAAAACTAAATCAAATTTACCATCCGTTCCATCAAGGAAGAGAAAGGAAATAAAGAAAACTATACTACATTAAAACTAAATGATCTAAATGGCAGCAACATTACGTAACAACGATAGAAACATAAGCAAACTTCGGTAGCAAATGCAGTCTACAAAAACATTAAAATTGTAAAGAAGGGTGCAAAACAGGCTGACGGAAAAATCGCCGACTAAAGCTAAATAATACCAGACCCTCTTACCAGACAGGACGATACGAAATATTTTAAAATTAACTCTGCGAAATTTACCAAGAACACTGAAGGTAACAGCAATATAGAACAGAAGGTACCAAACGTTTCAGACTCCTTCTCTCACCCATATTCTGTTAATACATGTCACCTATCATAAGCCCTTCACGAGTAAGTGTTCTATTTAAAATGCATTTGTGTGATTTCACATCTGATCATATGATTTTTAACCGCTTGATCTTATGGTTCTACAATAACAGAAATCTACGCACTTCTTACTCACTGTTCACTCCATTGAATGGCCACTCACCCCCAGTCGAAAGTCTTACTTTTCTACATCTGTTAGTAATGGACTCGCAAAATGTCTATAAATAACACGTTAACCTAACATTTTAGAAGATTAAAATTGCAAATATATTATTATAATACTTGAATTAAAACTAAAAATGTATTTTAAAAGATGTGTGTGTGTGTGTGTGATTCTCATAATTCAACATGCAGAGATTACAAATGGACTGCTGCCTGACATGTACCTTACTATCAAAACAATAATTATATAGAAACTCCAAATTAATGAATGAAAAGTGGTCTGTGCCAGGAATGAGAGACCCACTTGCAAGTGATGTAACCGTTATCACTGACAGAATCAAACAAACATTTACTCTGAGACTGGCACACAGTAAATACGTTTTCCAGTCATTGCTGCAAGCAACAAATGTAATTTTACAAGTTCGCACCAGCAGTACACAATCTGATCCAGAAAGTAAGTCCAGTAAGCATAGGCACTCTTATATGATGAAACGCTTAAGCAATCAACAGCTGTATAGAAAATCAATCAAAGGAAGAGGAGTGCTTAATTGAACAATGACACAAGTTAGAATTACGTAAGAGAGAAACCGGAAGTCTTGTGAACTAATGGACGTTTTAATGTTTTAAACAACTAGGTCAGTCTTAATTTACCAAGGTGAGGGAGCATAAATAGCTGTGAGCCCCTACGACATTCAACAATTATGAAGTCCCAAAATCAGTGGTACATACAATGATAAAAATTGGAAAAATTGTTAGAAATAATTCTTTGTCATCATCGGTGCATTAATGTAAGACCAAGGTTATAATTAACTAAAGCAACTAAAGAGGACAATACACCTTTCAAAAGAATGCCATGAGTTCACTGTTAATTTAAAATACTACCATTGGACTCCAATTAAGCTGTAAAGGAAATCATTAGACCTGAATAGGGATTCTACAGAAGGAGAGACTGCTACACGTAGACGGAAGGGGAATCTCAACCAGGCGTTTCATTACCATATATGGCCATTGTTTTACCTTGTGTGACATACAGGAAATGGGGAACAAAAACATGTGGTAATTTTACTACATTCACACACCACCTGCGGATGAGAAAGATCGAATAATAGTGAATCAAATCGAAACCAATTGGGAAGGTAGGGCGGACCAAGCAACAGTAACTACTGGATCTTGAATTATGGCCTACAAGTGGCATAATTAAGACAATCCAAACGAGAAGACAGGTCGACCCTAGGATAGGCACTACAATGGTGTTTATGGGAGGAGTCAGTGGGTTTTAAGGAAAGACAGCAGGCAAACTTCTAATTGCCGCCTATTAAAGATCGAACTGGAAGTGGGCGATACTACGTTGCCATATTGTGTTGGATGTTCGCTTTTCATTATAAATAATAATTTTAGTTAGTTCTCTTCCTAGTTTATTGTTATCCTTCTCTATATCTTAATTGTTTGGAATCAGTAGGGGACAAACTGCATATTGGATCAATAAGCGTTATTTAATAAAGAGAAAACACTATACTCCCATCATAGAGGCAAAGTTAACTAGTTTGTTTTTCATTGTATTCAGTTGAATAATTGTCCAATTAAGTTCATGTAACAGGTATTAATCTTTAAGCAGCTTTGTATTAAAAATCAAAACCGCCAGTCGGAATAAATAATAATATTACAGGTCATATATAATTGTTACGTATTATAATTATATATGTAATAATCATTATGTCCAGTAAAATAATATGAATTGTTTTCATATAGTACACACTAACTTATGTACTAAGAAAATAATTCAACTCTTTTAAACTACTTTTCTCCGCTGGCTAAGACACCCACCTCTATGTCCATCCTCTTTCTCTAACTTCCACTTTACTTCTTTACTTTCTTTTCCAGCGCAACACCATAATAATGCCATGCCTTCCCATATTACTAAACATCACTGCAACCTGAACCTTCTAAACACTTCATAGATAGGAGGGGGGGGCTAATCCGTTACAAGAGTAAAACTTTTCTGTTCAATGTTTTTGAAACATTAAAGCAGATGACAATGAAATGTTTAAGTCTATCGATGTAAGAAACTTGTATTTAGACGAAATAGAGGCTGGTGTATTATACAATCAATTACATCGTTAATTGATTGTATAATACATCGTATTCACGCCTCCAATAAAACTTGCATAAATTTTGCCTTGTGTAAAATTCGTTTATAGATAAACGAAGATAGTTATGCTCCATACAGGCACCCAACTGATATTTCAGGTTGTAATTGTCTAATGCCTATTCATAGTCAGTGGACTTTTATTGCAGTGGTAATCAGGTCCATTACGAAGAGGTCATTAAATAGTATCAAATACACTCCATCTCTTACACCCTTTGTCACTAGAGACCAAACATATATATTTTTAACCGGCACTTAGTTTTAGTAACATTGCTCCATGAAAGATGTAAGAGATCAGCAAGTTTAATATGCTGGAATAATGATTACGTTAAACAGATACACTTATATCAAATTATTAGAAATTTTACTAAAGACCTTTCTGTGTAACATTCCACGTTATCACACGCACTTTATTAGACAATTACAAATCTTATCCAAGACACTGTGTAACACCCAGCATTCCACGTTATCAGAGGATTACAAATCTTACTCTTGACACTTTCACGTCATCACACAGAATATATACAATAATAAAATGATTCATTATCAAGCCCCAACAAACGTTGCACTGCCAAACATCTTGATTGTCATTATTAAATGTTGCACGTAAATCTGTAATATATGTTAACGAACATTTAGGTGTTATGCTATTTTGCACCACTTAATATGAACAGTGGTATTCCTCAGAACGATACTTTGATTATTATTCTGCTTAGATAATAGTTCATATATGTAAATTGAAGTAAGCATCCGCAAAGAACCCCCCCCCCACTCCATCTCCCACTCACGAAAATAAAACAAAGCAAAGAAAATCACAAACTGATAACAATTTAGAAGCCAGAGCAATTTGAATGATAATACTATTTAGTGTTTGAAAAAGGTGCAAACTGAGGCCCATACCTTGGCAAGGGACCAGATCTACACAAAGACTTCATAATTCCTTATTTTCTCTACAAGTTTACATAGAATGAATAAATTCAATTTTCACGGACCAACAGCATAAAGATCAAGCATATGGACACTCAGTAGACAATGAATCGAAACATGCTACCACTAGCTGCATTGCCACAGAGAAAATGTGCTCAGCCTGTAAGACAAAAATAGTGCCATAGGTTTAAGCTCACATCCTTCATAGGTGCATTACGGTACACCGATATGACAGAAATGTGACTGGATTTTGCTGCATTAAATTACTGGTAATTAAAGCAAAAGTTAATTATTTAAGTTACATATTTTCAAAATATTTTGTACTAGCGTTATAGCAGTCTAGATCTACTGAATAAATGAATCTAAGACACTAAACATAGATTTTATGAAATCGTCTTAATTGAAAAGCATTGAGTACGGAAACCACTCATGCTATCAAACTCTGTCGCCCTCTGTTTGTTTTTTTTAAAATTCTAATCAGCACATAAGTGGACTGTTGGAGGCCAAACTCTAACGAAAACTTCTTATGGTTTGAAAGTAACGGAGACACTTTCATGAGTAATACAAACCTTGAACCAGTACTTTTAACTTGTATTTTTCCCAAAATTTAGGCAATAATAAAAGGACAGTAATAAGTACCACATATAGAGTATTTTTACTTGTATTTCTCATACATAATTTAGGCAACAATAGAAAGAGAGTAATATTATTTTATTTTCAGTTTCTTTTACACGATCAGTTCTGTGTATGACTGACAAATTTCAGTTAAACAGCATTAAGATATAATGAGAGTGATCAAGGAGATACTACAGTTGCAGAGCATAAGTCAGTATTTGTTTTAAGTAACATAGCAATGCTTCTGGAGAATAAAATATAATTACGTATGAAATATGCATGCACAGCTCATTAGTCAAGTATTTAAAAATTCAAACGAGAAACTGGTTTATGATGGGCGCGTTTCAACGAGGTATTTCAAGCACAACGAGAATTACAGCCTTCATACAGCAAGAGAAAGATTATAAAATCCTGCGTATGAATTTCCAGTTAAATTTATTTTACGTTACGATACTCATGACAACATACATTAATGAAAACGAGATTTAGAGAGAGAGAGAGAGAGAGAGAGAGAGCGAGAGAGAGAGCACAAACATAAACATAGGTGAATGCATGGAGGGAAGGACGGATGGATTGAGAGTACTACTCTATTTTACCATTTTTGGTTTTGAAAATACAGAATGATCTCAACAGTGGTCACTATAGTATATGTCGCGAGGTATTCAACCAGCGCAAATGGCCTTCTTATTTCGTATTGACCTAAAATGCCCAGTTTCTAAGTGAGTTTGAGTTTCTATTTGAGTTTCTCAAATCTTAAGAGATAAGCCGAATGTATCTTTCAACAGACTGCGTCCTGCGATAAACGGACTTCTAAAAGCTTTTATGTTACTGTCAAACAACGACATATTATGTGGTTGCTCAACTACTGACTGCATTTAACCTGAAGGGCCTTAATCGTGACTGGTTTATTACAGTAATCAATGATTGATGTTGACTGTCGTCCATTACAAAACATGTTAAAAGTGTGTTATCGTCCTTAAGAACAAACAGGAGTACTCTATAATAATTATGATAAGATTGTTTGGAGTTCTTCTATATATTTTGAAACAAAATAACGTATATTTGGAGAGTAAAGGAATAGCAAAGGAATCATTATATTTTTAAGAAATATTTTTATTTCACATATTAAAATGTTGTATTTTGTGTCTATGTTACAACTTTCATACAGCAGGGAAAAGATTACAAAACCTGCGTGCGAATTTCCAATTAAATTTATCTTACGTTAAAGAACTTATGATAACATTCATGAATGAAAAGCGACATTGAAATATATATGAGCATATATGATGTTATGTTTTGAATGAAATGTTTTTATACTTGTATTATGCCTTAGCACCCTTAGAAAACTGTTTGTGGATGCAATATTCAATTCTCAATTAGTTTTTTTAATTAAAGAATAAAGTTACATATTTAAAAGAAACCCTTGTTTTCAGCTTATCGAATCAAATATACAAGCGGACTCATCTATATACTTTAAGCACGTCACCAGGGTCACGTACAACGCGTCATAAACGTCTACGAGTCTCCAGCAACAAGAGTTCCGGGTAAGAGTACTGACGGTTCGCGATTCCCCACCCCTGTTCCTGGTAGTGTTTCTCGAAGCAGAACCTTTGGGATCTGTCAAAATATAAAGCTCCATAATGACTAGTTCAGAATATGGTTTGAACGGCACTGCTTTTTTACAATATGCGGGTGTCATTCAGCACCTGTCGCAATTATCATCAAATCCGAATAATACATACAGTCTCTGGCATTTTCATGATGTCAGACACGATACAAGGACGAGCACGTCACACCAATCGTCACTTCCGCTGTACTTCCCACACTATTAGCAGTCAGGACACTTTTTTCGAACTATTTAATGTATCGACAAACGAATGGTCTCTCCATCTTTGTCTCCTCTGTCTATCTTTCTCTCTCACTTGACGATAGTCAATTGATCTCACAGGCAGACACCAGTAAGGAAATATTCTTACCTTCTAAAGAATTGTTCTTCCATCACAATGTCGGCCTCTCTGTGAGTTTCCTTCAAACCTCCAAGGATAAAAATCTAAATGCACAGGAAATGCGAAATAGAGTATGCATATTTATTCTTCGTGAAGAATGCTTTAAATATATTAACTATCCACACAGAACAACAAATAATTTAAAATCTCCTTGCATATTGAGCACTACATTTTGTATGTGTTATTGACAGCCTTGTAAATTATCATGAGTTCGTTTTTAGAGTTCTTTGCATTTCTTTCTTCAAGCGCTATTTCTATCTCATTTCAAATAATGTATGCATTTGTCGTAGATTGTTCATGAGTCAACAAATGTATACTCATATTCCCTACGTATTTTGCACACGTCTGTCGTCAGTACGGGTAAATGATTGCATCCTAACAGTATTGAAAATCAGGTAAGCTAGAGTATCATTTATCACAGTCTTGTTTGTTTTGACATCTAACATCAGCACCGTCATTCACTTTCATTTAACAGTTTCTTTTTCATATCTCGTACATCATGTATGGTACATAATTAAAAATCGGAAATCCACGAAAGTGAACGCTGACTTCAAACACTACGTCGGAAGATAAACACTTTGCCTTCGAACACCTGACGACCGATAACTCAACACATCACTTCACCCTATCCTCAGCGATAAAAAAAATCAGTCTGCATTGGTTTAATATAACTCTAACCACTTGATAAAAGCAAATACATTTTATATTCTTACAAATGTATCTATCTGCACCAGTCCTGTGAATCGTTACTTTTGTAATAAATCAGACATTTTAAATCTCAATTTAAACAGCTCTCAGCCCTCCTTATTAAAACGAGTGAAAGACATATAAATATTTTTTATGATTACGTGTACATAGATAGATAGATAGATAGATAGATAGATAGATAGATAAATATATAGATAGATAGATAAATATATAGATAGATAGGAAGAGAGAGAGATAATTTTCTAAATGCATGCTATTAAAAACCTAAACTTTTCCCCTTCAGCATTGCAATACATTGTATCACTCTCTTGTCATATACAACTAAATGCTCATGAATATTTCTGGACTTTTTTAATAATGCAGAACAAAATCTCCGTGTAATTTGTTTTACGTAATATATTGCACGTTAAAAGAATAAATTAATATGTTAATTTTCATTCAAATACATACATTCAAATATATTTTGTATTCGTGGCAAAATAATTGTCTCCTTTCGGATACCGTAACAAAGATAAGGCTACCATGCTCTAAATTCAGATCAACCCTTAAAGAAATCCGAACTATTTGTTCTAGACTTGAATTGGTGTCCATATGTCAGTTTAATTTATATCGATAAGACTCGCTTACAATAAATCTCTATGAATAAGTTAATAGAGGCTTGCCAAAGTGGCACATGCCTGATAAATGTTGTGCGTCCGCATAAATAAATTTACTTGTCAACCCTTCAACAAAATATAATTAATATTTTATAAACACAGATTTTACTCGTTTATGTAGTGCAAATGTCACTGTAAACAAGGTTCTGCTACTATGACAACCTGTTTGAATTTAGCATACATGAGAAAATATTCCATCTGTCCGAAAAATGAAGGCGAGAGTATTTTATATACAACGTTACAAGTACGTACCCCAATTCATTTTGACAACATAGCACACTTTAGAAATATTCAAGCAATTGGGCATATTTCTCTTTCTTTCTCCCTCTCTCTCTCGTCGTTGAGATGAAATAGGCCGTGCCCCACGGGCATGCTTAGTTTTAGCATGTTTGACATTCTAATTTTTACCAATCAGTCTGAATTAAACATGTTCTTAAATAAATCAATATATCTATAAAAAGTAGTAATTTAAATTTAAAAAATCATTAATTAGTAGAGTTGGTTTTAATTTTTTTAGCACAATGACCCATTCAATTATCGTTTAGCGTGACGCTGAAAGGGTTAATATTGTAAAAGAGAGAAAGTGTTTGCAGCGCCCTATATCCACCAAGTGAGAGACAAGTGGTGTCTGCTGGAGAATTATTAATAACATAAATTAAGATTCTCATCACTTGTAATTAGGTATGGACGAATAATTAACAATAATAATTATAACCATTAACTAGGTGGTGTTAGCGTCACACACAAACGACACATCAATTCTAAGATGCAGTACAAAAGAGACTGAAGATGTAGTACATAGTACAATGTGCATAAAATATAACACGGACACGAAGCACTTTATATACAACATTTAAAGTACTGATATAATAGACCATCATTTAAAATATTTTATTCTTCAGTGAAATCATACTAAAAATGAAAATATTCATAAAACAATGCTGTATTGAACGAAATCTACGTTTGGTGCAATGTGTTCTTTAATGTGTTTTCCATCAAACTGAGTAAACAGAAAAAAAATGTAAATTTATGTCAGTGAAGATTGAGATGAGAAAAAATACTAGCAAATGTTTCAAGTAAGCAAATCTTTTAAGCATAACATTTTGCAGTTAGACAGGCTGCTGAGCGCATGCTTGAAATGTATAACTTCTACCAATAAAAATTTACCGGTGTGAAATCGAAATCCATTAATAGGGTTTCTGACCGAGCAGGCACAAAATTTGCTAACTCGCCAACCTCTCGTATTTCTCCGTACCTATTGGCCTGAGCATTATACTTGATTGATACATATATTCTCCACAGGTAAAGAGGGAAGAGTAGAAAGTTTACTAAAAATCAAAGTGTGGTGTTTTTCTTATTCTAATCAGCTAATTGTATACACCAACAGACACACACATATATAAAGCTTATAATTCTTTATTTGAAATCCTTTCAATACCCGGTAGTAAAGTTATTTAAACAAATAATATATTCATATATTAATTAGTGGAACAAATTGACTAAGAACACTACAACATATTTATTGAGAAAATTAAATTAAGACTGAAGTATCTGTGACGGAATGGCATACTAAGTAAATGACACATATGAATTTGTTTTCACATTTAATTTCTTCACCAACTAATAATTGAATAAAATAATGCACAGTGTGAATAGAATTTTACAGAAGTGCAGAAATAAATTTAGAGAATAAGAAATTTAGAAAGAATGAAAGTAATTTAGAAAGAAAGAAAGAAAGAAAGAAAGAAAGAAAGAAAGAAAGAAAGAAAGAAAGAAAGGAAGGAAGGAAGGAAGGAAGGAAGGAAGGAAGGAAGGAAGGAAGGAAGAAAGAAATTATTTGAGATTTGCAGGAATGCAAAACCACATAACCAAACAAATAGTTAAAGAAGTGCACACATATTATTTACATAATGATATGTTAAGTTCACCTGAATGCTTTATCGTGACTGATTAAATTACACAATGAAAATTGAATAAACGTGTGGAACAAATAGACCCTTACTTTGGTCCCTTCATTTTGTAGGTATTGGGGCTGCGCATGACTTGTTTGGCAAAGAGTTTAAAGATACCCTTTTATGTTATTTACTTAACTCTTCTTTTCTCAGAGCGTAACACATTCAGAAGGAAATTTCACTTAATATACTTGACTTGCGAAAGATTTCTTTATCGATAACAAGATTTATAGTGTAAATATTTAAAGTCGTAAGAGTATTTTACGCAGATGTGCGATCTGTAGAGCCCTTTAGTTGACTCTAAACACATTAAAGATTTGACATGAAAGAGATATAGTTTTAGATATTTTTTTCTTTATCTGTTCGCTTTTCTAACGTGAACAAAATAATGTAAAAAAATTTTTAAAAAGTAAGTAAATGCAGGAATACAGGTGAAATTTTAATAAGTTATTTCTTTTAACATTCTCTACATCAGGGCTGTGGAGTTGAAGTCGGACTCTGTTACGTTTCCAGTATTTATTTAAAGACCCTGCTTAGAATAATTAAAAGACTTTAAATATAATTAATTCTTCCTCTCATATTCTACGCAGACTGGTTGCTCAATTTATTATCTGACTAATTAAAAGTGCGTCTTGTAGTTCAGACGACAAATTTACAGACTAATAAACTGCGAACTTTTAGCTAGATTTGAAAACAGTTAAATCCCTCTAAATTAATATGCACTCGTCATCAATCTTTCTGCTCATCCGCCCCCATTCAAATCTAAGAATTAATCTAATTGGTCTATTGTGCATAGAAATCAACTACTAAGAGGTATTAACAAAGAAAATAAGATTTAATAAAGTTTAACAAATTAACAATAAATCGAATGCAACGCGAATAGTCTTCACTCTGTCTTTACGCGCCTATGCCTGATTTTTGTCAATCTAAATTGCCAGAAAAGTGTTCCTTTGAGATCTGTACACTTGATTTTGCACTTAGCTCTATTCTTGTATCCTTGGTCTCAACACTCAGTCATGCTGATTCGTTCCCTCAGTCCCCCTTTAACGACACACGTGGTGCATAAGGAATGATGTCCCTTTGTTAGTGGCTAGGAACTGGAATTTTTGCAGCATGGCCCTCAGAGTGGATTTCGACACGCTTACACCAATAAGCTAATGCAGGTGAGGCATGGTGAAACATGAACCATGAGCCGACCTGTGGATGCAACGTGTTTGGATATAATTCTCAACCTAACAGGTCCTACCTAGGCATGGCTCAATTAAATGCGCTGAACAAAGAGTTTCGACCTCGCGTCGCTTACAATTAAATTTTAGAAAAAATATAATCGTCTCACATGTGTTCCATTTAACAGTCATGACGTATGAAGCAATAAAATAGATACAACGTTAAATTAATGTTCATACAAGAGGTAATTCAAACCGACAGAGCGCTTCACAATTTACAATTAAAATTACACGCAATAATTGAATTACATGAAGAATTCATATCGAGCGCAGCATTCTGGCTCTTAGTGAATTAAAACAATATAAATTAAAGTACAGAAATGGAAAAATGGTTACAATAAATTTATATTCCGTAACATATAGGTTTTCAGCTATTTCTCTGAACCATGCTCAAGTGTATATGGAAATCATATAATACATAGCACAAATACATACTTAAACAATACATAGGCAAATACTATTAAATAAAATGATACCTTTGAGAGAAGTCGAAGGGTACCTTGATTCTCTATGGCGCCGGCTGCCTCTCACGACCCGAGTAAGCTGATGGAATTAGCTAAAATGTGCTCGAAGTGAGGGAGCGGAAGCGTGTGGGTACATATATAGAAAGGTATATTGCGTATCACGTGACTGTTCGCAAAGCATGTGGTTGGTTCGAGAACTGGACAATGGTCCTAAAGTTACATAACATCTTGACCTGTTCTAGAAGCACCTAGAAAAAGGAAGCTTTGAACAAAGGGCCAAGGGTTTCAAATATTCGAATTTGAAGTAAACAAGGCAAGTGGGTCACGAAGTCGGACAATTTTATCAGACTGTGACACCCCCTTGCTTTTGAGGCGTTTATCTTACCAAAGATAAAATGCCTCCTACAAATTATGTATGATAAAATGTAGAAGTCCACAATGAAGAAAAATTTACACAAAAAAAAATTTCGACATTCCTAGAAATAAAGTGTGCAACTATATTTCATATTTACAGGAAGGAATCCGTAGGGTTCAGTTAATTGATTAAACAACATTCTATCAGTACCGGCACTTGATGGCATCAAGCACGACTCATGTAATCTGCGCCAACATTCAAAGACCCTTTGATGTAATGAATATTTGCGTCATACTGTGTCAGAAACAAAGACCAACGCATTAAACGGCTGTTCGTAAATTGCGCCTGTCCGAGAAAGGCCAACGGCTGGTGATCGCACTCAATGACAAAGGTTTTTCCGTACAAATAGTTTTCGAACTTTTTTATGGCCCAAACTATTGCAAGACATTCCTTTTCACTGGTGGAATATTTCTGTTCAGTAGTTGTGAGTTTACGGCTTGCATATGCAACTGGGTGTTTGGTGTCATTGTGTTCTTGTAATAACACTGCTCCTAATCCTGTGTTGCTAGCATCAGTCCTTAACAAGAATGGTTTTGTCAAATCTGGCAGTTTAACAACTAAATCTGAAGTCAGTCTAGATTTCAGTGTGTCAAAAGCGTTTTGGCATGCATCAGTCCACACTACTTTTGTAGGCATATTCTTACGTGTCAAGTCAGTCAGAGGACATGCAATGGCACTAAAATCTGGTACGAATTTTCTGTAGTAGTTAGCAAGACCAAGAAAACTTCTAACTTGTGTTTTTGTTAGCGGTTGTGAAGTGTCCTTAAGTTGTGCTATCTTAGCTTCACTTGGCGACATAGTTCCATGACTCAACTTGTGTCCCAAGAAGTCTAAGGAGAATTGTGCTATTTCACACTTCGTAGGGCGGGCAGTGAGGTTGGCTTGTTTTAATCTGGCTAGCACATCTCGTAAGAGTGTTAAGTGCTCCTCCCATGTCTGGGTGCCTAGAATTAAATCATCCATGAAGTTCTCAACTCCACGTCCGTACAGTGGTTCTAACAATGACCGCATCATTTTAGAAAAAATGCTTGGAGCGTTTGAAACTCCGAAAGGCATAACTTTCCATGTGTAGTTTCCTACTGGTGTAGTGAAAGCTAGTATGTGTCGATCAGTGTCCTTGACCTTGATTTGCCAAAAACCGCGTGACAAATCTATTTTGGTATAGTAATGAGCGTTAGCTAGCTTAGTGAAGATGAGATCCGGATCAGGAAGAGGTTCGGCACAAAACTCTGTCACTTGATTGAGTTTGCGGTAGTCTACGCAAAAACGGAACGAGTTATCACGTTTTTTAATCAACACGATGGGTGATCCGTAGGCACTGTCAGTCTTCTCTATGACCCCTAGATCTAGCATAGTCTTAATCTCACGTCTAACGTCATCTATCTTAGCGTGTGGCAACGGATACGGCTTCAAACGTATCGGTTTGTTGTCAGTCAGCTTCAGTGAAAATTCTATTAAGTCTGTCAACCCTGGTTTGTCTGTCAGAGTAGATGAGAACTCATTAAGCAATTCATTCACTTCTTTTTTCTGTCTTTCTGTCAAGGCTTCATTTACCCTAACGTCTTTGACAGTTTCGTCCGTCTGTAGAGGACAGTTTGGTAAAGTACCAGTGACGCAATCAGTATCCCCCTCGTCTTCTGTAACTATCGTCGCTACGACAAAATCAGCTTGAGTGGTTTGATCCTCACGGCTTATGTACTTTTTGAGTAGGTTAACATGAAAGATTTTCTCTCTCTTTCCTGTCTGCACCTTATAGTTCAGTCCCCCTAGCTTGGCGGTAACTACAAAGGGCCCCTTCCATTTCATCTGAAGTTTGTTATGTGCTTCAGGAAGCAACAGTAACACTTTGTCATTAACTTCAAATTCTCTAGGTTTGGTGTGCTTATTGTAATATTCTGCCTGTCTAGACTGAGCTATCGTCAAGTTTTCCCGTGCTATCTTGCCTATAGTTTCAAGACGGTTTCTTAAGTCAGTGACGTATGTATAAGTTGTCTTAACTTCGTCATCTGTCTTTTCATCAGTCCAAAGTGCCTTCAAAATCATCATCGGTCCGCGTACAGTACGTCCGTAAAGTAGCTCAAATGGTGAAAACCCGGTGGAAGATTGTGGCACCTCCCTATATGCAAATAGTAGGGCAGGGATGTATCTGTCCCAGTCTTTCGGTTTATCTGTGGCGAGCTTTTTAAGTGCTGTTTTTAATGTCCCATTGTATTTTTCAATCAGACCATTTGCCTGGGGGTGGTATGGTGTGCAAGTAAGATGTTTGATGGAAAGTAAACGATTTACTTCCTTCATTACGTTGCCTATGAATTGACTCCCCTGATCCGTCAAAATTTCAGTAGGAATTCCAACACGACTCCAAAGACCGAAAAGGGCTTCGGCGACAGTTTCAGTATCAATATTTTTCAATGGTACTGCGTCGGCGAATCTTGTTGCGTAATCAATAGTGGTCAGCACGTATCGATTACCTCTCGTTGATGTGGGTATTATAGGCCCAATCAAATCCAATGCTACGCGCTTGTAGGGTTCACTGATCAGTTCAGGCTCTCCTAACGGTGCGGGTCTGATTGAATTTTTAGACTGTGTTCTCTGGCATGTGTCGCAACTTAACACGAATCTACGGATATCGGCAGTGATGTCCGGCCAATAAAACTCACTTGTAATACGACTAGTTGTTTTTTGTACACCCATGTGTGCACCAAAAAGACTCTCATGACCTAATCGTAATACGTCATTTCGTTTGGTTTGTGGAACGACTAATTGTTTCCGAAATTCGTCTCCCACTTTCGAATAGCGGTACAATAAACCCTTTTTCAGAATAATGCACGCTTTCTTATTCGAATCGTCAGTGTTGACGTCACTAACAAGTACAGCTTGTCTGCGTAACTTGTCTAGTGTTTCGTCCTCAGCTTGTAATATTTTAATCTCGCTAACTGTTGCTTTATCTACGGCTGGTGCGGCAGACATCGGTGCAGTTACAGATTTGTCTTTACTACTCGCTGCTCTGGTTACAGCGTTAACCAGTGGTGGTTCAGTTGAAGTTTGTTTTTTGCACGGCAAAACATACTTGCAACCAAGGATCACGTCATGCGGTGAGTTTTCCATAACTGCCGCTTTGACTGTTCCTTCTACAAAGTCTGAAACAATCGAGACTTCAGCTACTGGTAAAATGTCTTGTTCGCCGTTTGCAAAGGTGACAGAGATTGTCTCCCCTGTGTAGTCGGTACGGTTAACTAATGATGCATTTACAATAGCGTCTAGCTCACACCCTGTATCAAGCAAAGCGATTGTATCGTGACCGTTTGCCTGTACTGGTGTTCGATTCGACTTTTCTGTTTTAGGTGTATGACTTTCTACTGCGTAAACTTTAGCTGTTTTCTTTTCAGGACATGTTCGTGAAAAATGGCCACTATCACCACAAGTGTAACATGCAAGATTCTTTTTATCTTTCTGTTTGTCGGACTTGTTTTTAGTGTCGGGTTTAGATGTTTTATCATCACGCTCATTAGGTGCCTTCCCGTCATTTTTCTTATCCTTTCGAGTCTGCGGTTCGTTCGGTCGAGACTTGTTGTTCGCGTGTGCGTTCGAGAATTGAGAATGTGCGTCATCAAAGCGATCGGCGGCGTTGCCTATCTCCTCTAGCGTAGATTTTTCCCTTATTGCTAAGTGAATCAGTAGATCTGATTTGTATGACCCGAGAATATGGTCTTTTACCATTTCATCCCTAAGACCTGCGTACGTCTGTGGAGTTTCGGCTAGATCTATCCATCTTTGGAACAAGTCAGCTACGCGTCGTATGTACTGTGCGTGCGTCTCTGAACTGGCTTTAGTGGCCTGTTTAAACTTACGTCGGTATGTATCTGCTGTGAGTTTGTAACGTTTCAATAATGCGGCCTTGACTGTGTCGTAATTATCTGACTCAGAATCGCTAAGCTTATTGAACTCGTTTTTCGCACTGCCCTGCAATAACCCCGATAAATTTATCGCCCAATGTTCCGCTGGAATGTTCGTTGCTCTGGCTAACTTTTCAAACGTTTTTAAATACGCGTCTATTTGATCTTTGTTCTCATCAAATGGGACCATATTTATCTTTGGAATGATATTTTCAATTCTACTGTGATTATTTCCATCGCTAGAACGCGAATCACCACTGCTTCTGCGGTCACGGTTTGGATTGGTAACTTCTAGTTTCTTCACTTCCCATTCTAACCGTTTTATTTCCGCGTCTGCTGCGATGCGTTTAGCTTCTGTGTCCGCTGCGATACGTTTTGTTTCGATGTCGGCTAATCTTTCAGCTTCTAACCTTTTAGCTTCTGCGTCAGCTGCGATGCGTTTAGCTTCAGTTTCGGCTAGTTTTTCAGCTTCTAACTTCTTCAGTTCGCGATTAGCAATACGTTCTTCTCTTTCTATCTCTTGCCTTTCTTTGTCCGCTTTTTCCGCTTTCTCTAGCTCAGTTTTGATGTAGCTAGTCAGTTCGTCACCCTGGTATCCTATCATGATACCGGCTTCTTTCAGGTCTTCGATAACCTGTTTGCGATCCATTTTACTGTCTTAGCGCGCTGGCTACAATAAGAATGTATCTCGTGAATTGTGTGTTTTAACCGTCGGCGATAACTCCGCTTATCCCGAAAATAACTTTTAGGCTACAACCTTACAAAAATTATTTAATTTACTCAGAACACCTTCCGAAATAAATTACGCGTTAACTCTTTACACGTTTCACCTGCTTGTCACAGTGTCCGCTGTTCCAAGACTTCCGTAATGTCACGGCTCCTACCATACAACATTACACATTATATCTAGCACCCTAAATATAATAGTCCGAAGTCTGTTACTACCGATAACTCTCCTAGCTGGCGGTATAACCTTCGACTCCTCACAATGAAGTACTCAGTAACACAATACTAAATAAATCATTCAATAGCTAACATGACATATTTAACTACGCTTAAATATATCAACATTAACTAACATGCACGCTACTCTGCAAAAGAATACATGCACATGTCACAACAAAAGCAAAGAAAATCAGTGATACAAAAATCAAAAGAACAATTGGCAATTCTGTTCGTTCGTTCGTTTCTAGGTTATGATGCGCCCTATGTATAAAAATGTTACAATTTACAATTTAATACATATCAATCCCGCGACGACCCACACTTGTTACGTTTCCAGTATTTATTTAAAGACCCTGCTTAGAATAATTAAAAGACTTTAAATATAATTAATTCTTCCTCTCATATTCTACGCAGACTGGTTGCTCAATTTATTATCTGACTAATTAAAAGTGCGTCTTGTAGTTCAGACGACAAATTTACAGACTAATAAACTGCGAACTTTTAGCTAGATTTGAAAACAGTTAAATCCCTCTAAATTAATATGCACTCGTCATCAATCTTTCTGCTCATCCGCCCCCATTCAAATCTAAGAATTAATCTAATTGGTCTATTGTGCATAGAAATCAACTACTAAGAGGTATTAACAAAGAAAATAAGATTTAATAAAGTTTAACAAATTAACAATAAATCGAATGCAACGCGAATAGTCTTCACTCTGTCTTTACGCGCCTATGCCTGATTTTTGTCAATCTAAATTGCCAGAAAAGTGTTCCTTTGAGATCTGTACACTTGATTTTGCACTTAGCTCTATTCTTGTATCCTTGGTCTCAACACTCAGTCATGCTGATTCGTTCCCTCAGTCCCCCTTTAACGACACACGTGGTGCATAAGGAATGATGTCCCTTTGTTAGTGGCTAGGAACTGGAATTTTTGCAGCATGGCCCTCAGAGTGGATTTCGACACGCTTACACCAATAAGCTAATGCAGGTGAGGCATGGTGAAACATGAACCATGAGCCGACCTGTGGATGCAACGTGTTTGGATATAATTCTCAACCTAACAGGTCCTACCTAGGCATGGCTCAATTAAATGCGCTGAACAAAGAGTTTCGACCTCGCGTCGCTTACAATTAAATTTTAGAAAAAATATAATCGTCTCACATGTGTTCCATTTAACAGTCATGACGTATGAAGCAATAAAATAGATACAACGTTAAATTAATGTTCATACAAGAGGTAATTCAAACCGACAGAGCGCTTCACAATTTACAATTAAAATTACACGCAATAATTGAATTACATGAAGAATTCATATCGAGCGCAGCATTCTGGCTCTTAGTGAATTAAAACAATATAAATTAAAGTACAGAAATGGAAAAATGGTTACAATAAATTTATATTCCGTAACATATAGGTTTTCAGCTATTTCTCTGAACCATGCTCAAGTGTATATGGAAATCATATAATACATAGCACAAATACATACTTAAACAATACATAGGCAAATACTATTAAATAAAATGATACCTTTGAGAGAAGTCGAAGGGTACCTTGATTCTCTATGGCGCCGGCTGCCTCTCACGACCCGAGTAAGCTGATGGAATTAGCTAAAATGTGCTCGAAGTGAGGGAGCGGAAGCGTGTGGGTACATATATAGAAAGGTATATTGCGTATCACGTGACTGTTCGCAAAGCATGTGGTTGGTTCGAGAACTGGACAATGGTCCTAAAGTTACATAACATCTTGACCTGTTCTAGAAGCACCTAGAAAAAGGAAGCTTTGAACAAAGGGCCAAGGGTTTCAAATATTCGAATTTGAAGTAAACAAGGCAAGTGGGTCACGAAGTCGGACAATTTTATCAGACTGTGACAGACTCCGAATTGTTGTTGGAGTCGGATGGGGGAGCCGTTGAGTCTGTTGTTTCTTTAGCTGAATCGGATTTCAGAGTAGATAAAAATGTTCAGACTCCGACACCAAATTTTACGAGACGAGGCTAAGGCAGATTCACATTTAAACCTCGAGGGAGTAGGGGGGGTACAAAAGAAATTAATAAACTTAAAATAACTAAGATATTTTTTCTATTATTAATTTATTATTATTATTTTGATCAATGAAAGAAAAAAATTGTGAGGGTATTAAAGTAGAGAAATAAAAAATCAATCTTCTGCTGTATAAATTAGAAGTATGAAAGGTGGACTAGAGGAAGACGAAGCAAGAGCCAGGTCATTACAAGACAGCATTCAATCACCTTCACCATCTCTATCAACGGAACCTAGATGATGGAGATTTTGAAAAATATCGAAACATACAGAAGTGAACAAATCGTCGGTGCTTAAAATGGAATTTTTTTAGAGAAAGAGAAGCTCCATCATATATAACTAAATTAAAAATAATATTTTAACCAAATACTGAAAGAGGTTGAGAAATTTGACCATATTCCGAAATGAGCACTAAAAATGAAATCCCATGCTACCCCGAGATTATTCAAGATGCCGCTGATTGTCACAGCATTACCACCGACTCAAGCCACAATTTTTTTCCTGCCTTCAGGAATGTCAAATCCGATATGGGAGCAGCAAGGAAGTCGAAATTATTAGAAGCGATCTTTATTTTTAAATAACCAATCAAATTAATAAAACACTATCTAGTTAAATGCACTTTGAGTTTTTGTGACACAGACCAACCTACGTATTGGCTATTATTATTATCATCATCATCAACATTATTATTATTACATTGAGTTTCTCTATTGACAATTTTTACTGCATTACTGGCCCTTAGAAAAAGAGAGAGAGAGAGAGAGAGAGAGAGAGAGAGAGAGAGAGAGAGAGAGAGAGAGAGAGAGAGAGAGAGAGAGAGAAGATTTAGATATTTCCTGTAGTAATCTATGTATGTCAAGTTGAAAAGTATTAACATGCTATATATAGAACAGTATAAAATCTGCCGGCAGTTAGGATTTTGACACGCCTACAAATATATAGGCAGTGTTAAAAGAAACGAAGTTAAATGTCGTGTGTTCCAAAGCTATAATGCTGGTGAGAAACTTTTATTTTGGGGCAGGATCACATCTTTAGAACGGCAAGTCTGTCAATCATTCTATCTATATACCTATTTATCTATATTTTTATTTATCTATATTTCTATCTATATTTCCCTATCTATCTATTTATCTCTCTATCTCTCTCTCTCTCTCTATCTATCTATCTATCTTTCTATCTATCTATCTAATGTATCTATCTAATATAAGAGATAAATGAATGGATAGGCAGACAACTATTTTAAAAAGAGAAGCAAATAGAGAGACAAACTGATGGGAGAGGTAGATGGAAAGGTCTCCAAGCAGACTGAGAGTCAGAGAGAGTCATAGGTAGATTGTTTCATTGTAAAACAATAAGTCACTAACACAAGCCTCGAAATCGTTTCTCCATGAGTGCGTGTATTCTATGCGTTTGTTTATGTGCTTCTTTAAACTGGTGCTTGCGTGTGTATGTCCGTGCGTGCAAGTGTGATGCATTACTAACTGTTTAAATAAAACCTCTCTTTTTCACAATTAATATCTCATTCACAATCTTCAAAATTATATGTGTGAATTGCCGACTGAAATTTGAATAAAATGTTATAATTAAATATGTATGTAATAATATTACTCAAGAAACACACAATGTAAATCATTACTTCTATGTGAACAATAGATTTATCTGAGGCTTCTGTAATACCATTATATTTCTTTAATCGAAAAGTAGAAGAGACGTAATATATAAATTTCATGCATCGAAAAAATAAAAACAATCACACTGACAAATAGATCTGAATTATAAATATAATACTGGATGAATGTACATGAAAAGCAAGAAATGTCAGATTTTTAACAAATATTCTTTATAGTAAGCAATTTTAGCTTATAAATGTGTATTTGTAAACTCTATGTTTTCATCACTTGTGCGTATACTTCATGTTTTCATTTGGCAAATCTTTCATTTCTTTTATATATTATTATTGGTTAAACATTTACTGTGTTTCAAGCGGTTTACTTTGTGCGTCCATTGCTTTATGTGACGTTATAATGTAATCTTTGTTATATGTGGGTGGTTATGTCAGTGTTATATATATCCATATGAAATATTTGTGTATAGAGATAGAGTACTCTACGAAAATGAGCATCTTGGAATGTATAGCTGTGTGGGTTTTAAGTCTGGTCATCTCGTGCCCCCCGATACGTGTTTCGGGAGATGGACCTCTGACACAGCAAGGGAGATTTACTGTAGACCCAAATAAGGTAAGTAATCATCACTTTATATAATTATGAATTTATTTTAGCATTTCTGAAACCATTTTGGAATTTTTCAAACTCGTGGATGTTAGTTCTAGGCGGCCGTTAGAATTGTATTGTACGTACACTGAGCAAACTCTGGCTGTACCTTAACGTGATTCCCCTGTGCCGAGTGAACAGGAAATCAATCAATAAGTTGGTGACCAGAATCATCGGTCGGTTACCGTAAAAAAATGTCAGGCTTGAGAACCTCACAAGTGCACCAAAGTATGGTGATATCTGTGCCAGAAGTCTGTTTGAGCTCCTGATCACAAGAGACTCGCGTTTCTGATGATACTCAAATTTTAATCCGCAGACCGGGTTAACTGTATATACCCCAATTTCAGTGGGAAGATTAGTCAGTCGCACAATGCTTAACGATTCCATGAAACGCAGTGAGGAGAGAGAAGAAACCAGTATCCCCTCCCATCAGCTATCTTCTTTCGGATATCCCTGTGTGCGCATGCATGCCTGTACTGTTTGATTCTGGAACCACAGGACGCTGGATGAAAGATTTGTAATATCCAAGCAAACACATTATCTAATTTCAGTTTACATTTACATTCAATAATAATTAAATGTGTTTATTCTTCTTAAGAACAAGACGTGTCCATTATCAGAAGTGTTTGACCAAAAGAATGTGACATGCAAACATACCTGGACACTCAGAGACAGAACTGGACAACGTGTTGGAGAAGGCAGCAAGTGCTGGTATAGAGCAGAGTTAAAAACACACTGGATCAAGTGCATGGATGGCATATGGAAACACATAAATGGTAAAGTATTATACATTGCGAAATTAATGTTTAAAGCTCTAAACTAGGCACCTTTTCAGAGTACATCATGTACACACACACAATCAAACACAAATGTGCATACTCACATACACATCTATGAATATGTAGTACGGGAGTAAAGACGTGTATTAGAAAAGACTGAATCAACATGTACACCCTATCGTGACCAACCACAGGCCTCACCACACTTCAATACCATGAAGCATTATAAAATATGCGGGAATTAAAATATCGCAAAGATTGTTACTTACAAAAGTGACTACGAGCCCCCAATCCTAACATGACGTAATAGATGAAAACAAACACTTTGTGAAAAATGCAATACTATGAACTTCAGGGATAGATTAAAATTGTATAGAAATAATTATAATTAGGGGTGGCAGAAATATTGTTATAAAATCAAAATGATGTGAACGCGTTCTGACTTTCGATTTTTATATAGTATTACACATATAGGAGATATGTCTCATAAATCTCTTTAGATTTGCTGGAGCCTCTGTTGATCGCCATGACTAGCGAGTTGGTCAGAAGTCTGGCAAAGCTCTGACTTTGAGGTTTGCATTGGTAGAGGGACTCAGCCTGTTAAGTTCTTCACTCATTGAGGGTAAGAAGTGGCAGGTACTTGGTGTACAAGGTGCCAATACAATGCCAAATCATTCTTGGTAAAATGGTTTTACCAGTGAAGATCCAAGAGAGTTTGGGCAGTGTTTCTCAGACAACAGCAGAATCGACTCTGATCTCTGAGTCTGATTGGTGCATAAAAAGACAGACTGAGCTGGTCATATGCTCAGTTAGATTAAATGTCTGGCAAATTATTACAATCTGATATAGTAGGTCGTCAAAGATTATAAAATATCGCCAGCGATAGCCAGGGTCTCTGTACATGAGGTGAACAAACGGGTAGTTGCAAAATGGCAGATCTAAAATCTGACGAGTCTAAAGGTATTTTAAAATATGTGTGTGTTTGTGTGTGTGTGTGTGTGTGTATGTGTGAATTTGTTGCTAATATTCCGCTTCCCATTGATCCTACACAATAGAGTGTAATGAGTTGATTAGTGAACAAAATTTGATTTTATGTATGATCTCAGAATATTCCCAAAAGCACAAGCGTGATGCTTGGTTTGATCACTTTGACCATTGCCCTGAAGATAAACATGCAAATGCACCTCCTGGTCAGTTGTGTGCAGTCGTTACGTGGGATGCCCCAGAGGGAGAAAGGCAAGTTTTATATTTTTTTGTGTAGTTTTCCAGTTAACATTTCAAAAAAAAAATATATATATATACATTTGGATACAAATTCAAATTACGCCACTTGGATCTTGTTGTATAATAAATATGTATAGTGTTAAATTTACACGATTCTTGATAGAGGGAGTAGGTAGAAAATTTTGCAGTTTACAGTAAAGCCTGCCCAAACAGTACATATGTATTTTTAATAATTTTCTCATAAAATGTGTCTTGGGAACTGTATTAAAAGGAATAGTGCGCAAATGGTACATCGTAATTTATATATCAATATTATTCATATTTCTAATGTTAGTACTTTTATTTGTTATTATGCTACAGATACATAATAATTTCTCACGAATCGGCAAACCTGTTCCTAAAGTATTCACCATTAGAATTTACTTAAAGCTGTATTTCCTAAACATATGTAATAACAATAATTATAATTAACTATAACAAGTCATAGAGTAAAGACTTGTAACTAAAACACGTAATAAAAATTGTGAGGTCATGTGAATAGAAATTTTAACCATTAATTTATTGTGGAGCACCTTGCATTACTTTGCTACACACCTGTATTTGGCCACCAGAAAATGCGAATGGAAACACACTGGAAGCTTACAAAATCTAATGCCATGGATTTATATAGCAGAGAGAGAGACACACCGAGTGACGTATTAATCAATCAACTTGGTGATATGTAGGAGTAGAAAAAAGTGCGGATTATAACTTTAGTTTAACTTAAAGAATATCATGAACCATTTAGGATGTGTTAATCTATTTATATTTGAGAACCGGAAGTGAACAAAGCTTAAATTAGTGAAAGACAAACAAAAATTGTAAATCTGCAAGACAATTTGAACCTTACTAGTATCCCTCAAGGATTTGTCAGATGAAATAAAAATCGAGTCTTTCGGTTCCTGGCCACTAAAATTACATCCCAGAAGGCAGTGGTGAATAGCATGATTAAAGTTATTTCAAATATTGAATTTTATTATTAAAATTATGCTTTGTTGGATTGGGAAATGATTGAAAATAGTGCGTTTAAGTATTGTCTAGTTCAATGACGAGTACTGACGGTGAACCTTTCCAGATTCAAGTAATGCATTCAGAGTTACCAGATAGAATAATACTCGAAATTCAAGTCCTGTCATAGTTGGATTCCAGCACAAACCAGGTTTCCCTACTCAAGATGCACTGAGCGTGAGGACTCTGCGAAGTATAGATTTTCTTCATTTAATAGTGTGCACACAAACAAAAGGGAAGAGCTAACACTTGTCTCTCGGTTTGGTCAAACCTATAATCCATAGGCAATAAATGCTGTGACATTCAATATCATCAGGTTAAATATCATTTATGAGCAAGAGTTGATTTTATAATGAATATAAACTTCAGCAAAAGAGATAGTATTTAATATTCAATAATCCAACGGATGTGTGAGGCCTGCAAGAATATTACTAGAAGTGGCCAAGTTGTTAATATTAACTATTAAATGTGTCATTACTTTACAGTGGCAGTTTTGCTTGACTATCCTAGGACTGTGTAAGCGAATCTTGCATAAAGTTACAGACAGACAATTCTATAATATTACTTTTATTTCTTAATTGTTATTTGTTTCACTTGTTGTTTTATTTCTATCTATGTATCTATATATATGTCTGTCTCTCTCTCTATCTATCTATTTATCTATCTATCTGTCTCTCTGTCTCTCTCTCTCTCTCTCTCTCTCTATCTATCTATCTATCTACAAGAAATCACAAAATAATTTCAGTATTCAGTATTTTATTTATTCACTCAGTGACTCCCATACCGGAGGAAATCCTGGAGACTGCTTTCCAGAGGGAAGTTCTAAAGTCACGTATAGATATGAAGGGTGGTTGGGTGCAGATTGGATTAGTGGAGACTCATGTACTTTTTATGTGATTGTTAAAGGTATGTCATAAATTTGTGTTACAAATACAAATTATCATACATTTCAAACAGATAGACAGGCAGATAGATAGATGGATGGATGGATGGACGGACGGATGGGTGGAAGGATTGATGGATGGATGGATGGAAGGAATCTGGGTTTGTGTGGAATGGATACATGAATGGATGGATGGATGGATGAATAGATTGATAGATAAGAAAGGAGGTGTGTGCATGTGAGAGACTGAGACAGGGATTGTCATACGCTTCTAAAGTAATAAAAATCCTTGTAATTATGCAAAGATATAGAAGTTATATATTGTTTTAAATATTCTTCAAGTGTTCCGTTGTCCGTCATTATCTCAATTTCCGAATGGTGTACGATCTTGCTCTGGACCAAGAGAAAATCTGAATGGAGCTCGATGTACTCACACATGTAATAATGGATACATGGTTCAAGGGTCATCATCTATAACATGTCAACAGGAACATTGGAGTGCTCCATTACCTCAGTGTATAGGTGTGTTAAAACTAATTTATTTTGTTTTGTTGCTTTTGATACCCCATAAACATGGACAATACGAATTACACAACAACTGAGGCCAACCACTCCGGAGGCACGTTCGCCCCCAGAGGAAGGAGGAATTCCTCATATATAGACATAAAATAGACACAATAGACATATACAATGACTCCAATTAAATTATTTTACATGAAATGGAGAAGATAAAAAATAACGCAAGACAGGTGAAAAATAACAAATAGTTATATAAAAAGAAGAGTAAACAATAAAAGAAAATAAAACAACAATCAATTACAAAATCCACAATTACAGCATCGTAATATCTATTTATCCGAGAAAAGTTAGCCTCCCCTAGCTATTTAGATTTCCCTAAATGATGTTTTACAAGTTCATAGATTCTTTTCCATTCACAACTTCTAAAATGTTTTCTCGGATATTTTCACTTCTGATTACTAAAACGTTTAACAAAGTTTCTGACAGTTCTCTATTAATAAAATGTTTTACATGGTTATCAAACCGTTTCCACATTCTGGTCAATATACTATTTTACTTATCATAGTTACACTGGAGGAGTCTCAGCACTGTCACTTGTGCTCCTACTGGCTGAGACTAGGTAGACTCCTCAGCTCTCAAGGAGACGTGGTACAGCATTCGCACAAATCAGCAATGGATGCACTCTAGCAATATGAAGCCGCAAAACAAAATGATAAGATTTGATGCAACCAAACACACGTGACCTTGCAATTAATAAATGAGGTGATCAGAGACTGCTATTGTTAACTACATAGTGCTCCTTATATAAAGGTTAAATCATTTTCTTTGTGTACAAATAAACTTAAATTAATTATATATGACAAATCATCGTAATTATATTTTACACGAAATTATTAATAAAAATATTATAAAATGAAACTCTACCTTCGATCAGCAAAACCAAGGATCTTCTATAACAACAGCTTATGGATTTCCTTAAAAACCTCATAAATTCTCTTTTCAAGATTTCTGGCTATGCATTCATACAGATCTCCATTCATATTCTGAGCTTCTCACTACACACATGCGCATTGAACGGTGAGAAAAAGCAATTATAATAATATTTTTTCCACTAATTAAAGGTTGGTCAGTTGGCTTAAGGGTCATGGCTGCATCACACACTCATTCATTCACAACGCCACACATAAGATTAACAAGGGATTTCCGAGTCTTCCCACATCCCTACCTTCATTTAGGTATACTTATGGTCAAAGTAATCTGTCTCTACACATATGCATATTTACTATAATTGACAGGTCGGATTTCCCTTTTACCACAGTTCACAAACAAGCTGGGTGAAATACATTTAGTTAATCAGCCCTCTTCTCTTTGACCCAGAAAAACATCTGTTCTGTACTATGGGTGATGCAATAGCTACGTCGAGCATGTATGTGTGTTCATACTAGACTTCCTTTTACATCTGTATTTAAATTTTATTTCTTATACATTTCTTACATCTAATTTTTTATTCTTTCTACATTTCTTTTTAATATTTATCATTGGGATGCAGGCAAGATTTATAAACATCCTGACAGTTGCTGCTGCTCATTTATTGTAGATCAGGCCCGCATCATGTAAGCCTTTGTAAGGTGAACATCTATAAGAAATTAAGCATGGACAACCGAATATAATTAGTGGAGATTAAGAGGATTCTAATATTTTAATACAAAATGTCTGTCGTATGTATGTCGTATCAGTGCAAGAAATAGGAACAAATCACTAAGAGATTTTGAAGTGTTTCTTATTTCAAATTCATAAAATTAAACCTGGGGTTTTGTATTTTATACTTGCTTGATATTTAAATTGTCAATATATAATATAACCAATAACTGTTAGTGTTTATGTTTCTGCTCTTTTAAATAATGTGTTTCTAGTGAAGGAATGCTAGATAGATAGAGAGACAGTTAGACAGATATATATAGAGATAGATAGACAGATGGATGGATGGATAGACAGACAGATGGACGGATGGATGGATGGATGGATGGACGGACGTTTAGGTAGATAGATAGATGGATGGATGGATGGATGGATAGATAGATAGATAGATAGATAGATAGATAGATAGATAGATAGATAGATAGATAGATAGATAGATAGATAGATAGATAGATAGATAAATAGATAGATAGATAGATAGATAGATAGATAGATAGATAGATAGATAGATAGATAGATAGATAGATAGATAGATAGATAGATAGATAGATAGATAGATAGATAGATTTTGAGAGTTGATACCAATGCACCAAATGATAGAAAGACATTTGTATGAGGGAAATATATTGAATAGCAACCATATTTACCGCTTAAACTATGAAATACAGTGGTATATGAGAGTATAAGATGTACCAGTAATAGTGGAAGTATTGAGTAACATAACATCTGATTTGTAAAGTTTCTATAATAAACATCTGAAATACATCAAACTTACCTATTGAAAGCAACGCTCTTTGATTTGCCATCATTCAATAAACGTTTAACCCCACAGATTTCAGCTGTGGATCCGAGTGCAATTGTCATCAAGGAACAGCGGTTTTTAAATGAGTTGATACGAAATACTACTAATATACTAGTACTGAAATGAAGAAAATAGAACAGATTTGTATAAAATTGTGTAATTTAAATACTTATATTGTTTGTAGTGCAACATTGCCCATCACTTCCGATCTTTCCTTTCGGCGTGCGGACTTGTAGTGGAGGGGCCGGTATAGGAGACACATCATACATGTCTGTGTGCCACCATTCCTGCAACAAGGACTTTTGGCTGAAGGGTGCTGATTCCATCAAGTGTCTGGCTTCGTCAAGTTCTGTATACTGGAGCTCTGCCTATCCTACGTGTGAAAGTAATTCATCTATATACCTTAGATTAGTGCATGCTTGTATTAAGTAACTTAATATAATAATGTAAAATATTTTTGTTATTGTAATCAGATCAGAACGGTATTGGTTTATGCATTCTTCCTTACACCTCTACTATTTAGTGTTATATTACACACTAGCTCATAAAATAAAGCTTTATTGCATATACAATTAATAGATGTATATACTAGCTATCAATGCAAAAGCATATATACTTACTCCAATTACCGAGAATGCAAGCAAAATAAAATGTATAGTTCATTAATTATACCTGTCTCATTTGTTTTAATTATGCTTGCAAATTGTTGTTTTGTTTGAGAAAAACATAGTTCCGTAAATAGTTGCAATATTATATACAAATAAGCACTGCTGTCGTCCAGTTCTATTATTTTATTTTCATAAGTGTGCTGTTCTCTATAGAATGTAAAGAATGTTTTAAAAGTGACCGGAAATTGTAGATTTCATCAGTACAATGTCATATGTATCATCACCATTATCACGACAATCACAACTAGCATTGTCATCATTTTTCTGTGTGCACGTGTATGAAATAATGAGAGAGAGAGAGAGAGAGAGAGAGAGCGAGCGTATATGGGCGTATTCCTACAAACAAATTCATTTCTTATTTATTTATGTAGATGTGTACATAATCAGCTTTAATTTCAGACAACTTTGGCATCACAATCAACTGAAATTATTCATAGGACGAGAAATCGCAGATGGTGCTCGTACAAGTTAAGAATATACAAAATTGTCTCGAAACTTAGATGTTTAAGGGTCATTAGTGCCGAAATAACGACTTACTTGAACATTGTACAAGTGTGGGGTTTTAGCGAAGTGACTGATCCTGTCTACGAACTATTTGATAAGTTACAAACGACGAGTTTCTTTGTGTCTTCATCTAACTCATTTCTAGGTGTTAAATGGTCTTTGAGTTCTAGAGTTCGGTTTTTACTGATTCAGTTGCAGTGCCTCCGGATTTGAGCACCTGCCGAACAGCTGTGATGGATGTCTCTAGGAACAACAAGAATTCTTCTACAGTTGGAAATTTAACTAACTGTGACAGCCAGCAAAACGAAACGATAAATTGGACTCCAACGTCTTTCTATTTTATGATTAAAGCTCATCTTCAATATGACGTCGGAAATCCTCTGCCTGGATTTGTAACAGACTGCAAGATTGGCGTGGTGGGAGCGTCTATTACCCTGGTTAAAGTTAATGTATTAGGTATACAGTTTGTTTGAAAATATTCGAGAGTACCACATGCATACGTATTAATACATAATATGTAAGTGGTATGCCTGTATCTTATATTATACATCCATTATAACATATTAAAGGCGAAAATTATATTAAATTAGGATACCGTTTACAAAATACTTAATGAAACTGTCGCCCAGAAACAAAATTGATATGAAAATATTGAAAGCGTTGATTATAATAAATAGACTAGGGAAAAGTGGAGCTAGTAACCTTATCCATATATTTTGTTGTATTTTCCGACCATTTATTTAAAAACAAATATTAGTTCAGTACGCACATCACTGTAAATTTAGCTTGCAATACTTTAAAAGTTAATATACACTATTGAAATGTCACTTTCGTCATATCTTATTCTTACTTTTCATACGTGTAACTTCGACTGAGATGGGATTTTAAAATTAATTTAGGCAATACTTGCTTCCATTATGATACTTGTTGTAGCAAATAAGTGCACATTGAGCAATTTCAAGTGAGCTATGAAAATTACCATGTGGAAACAATGTTAGACATTAATGCTGTTGACATGCTAGTTATCAAATTACCTTTGTCACATGGATAAAATACTTTTTCGAGCACGTGTCCAAGCATATTTCTTTGTACTCACAAATTCGTCCTCATTACCGCAGAAAATAATTTCTATGCCGTAGTGATACCCGACACATCATGAAGGAAGGACCATATTTTCGATATGATAGGTGCCCCTTAATTTTGAAGATTATATTATCTCTAACATAATATGAAACCTTCTCAGATGAGGCCTGGACTGCAATTGAGCAGTCTCGCTAAACATCCCCCACTGAATGCTAATCATAGTATTACAAGTAGTTACGTTGAATTAACACTGACCTGACATAACCCCAATATACTCCTGGTAGATCATTCACGTTTGAAAGGTTCTCTTTCATGTCCTACTTCTTAATTAATATGTAAGCCACCATTGCCATTGATAAACCTCTGATGAACAATAAGAAGAAATTGAAATGTATTTTACAATATAAAGTTACTGCACACAGTACACATCATATAGAATGGAATTCAAAATCAGATGCAGTGATATATTGTTCCTGAGTCTTTTAGAAGTTCATATCATTTGACTAAGTAATGTTCTTAAGTAATGTTCGAAACATGTACTACCTTCTTAATATCACAGGATGAGAGAAAGGGTACTGGGATAGGTTACATAACCTGATGATTGCAGAGTTATCTTTTCCTTTTTAGCCTGAGGCAGAGTAAAAATTATATCAGCAATAATAATTTGGATGCTTCTCGCTCACCCAGTGGGTCCTATTAAAGTAGTTGCAAAGTGAAAGCGAAAGTTGCACATAAGTCACTGTAGCTTGTCGAATCGATAAAGAGTGGAATTCAAGTGCTATTTACAAAATTATATATCTATACGTGACACAATGCCGCACTTCTTAAAGGCTATTATTATTATTATTCAGTCTCTTTCCACGACTTCTGTTTGACTGTCGGTTGTGATCCAAGGTCTCGGAATCTTACCAAGATTCTGGGAGATCCAAGGTTTTACGGAGGATGTGGGCACTTCCGAGGAGCGCTGCTTTGAGTAGTGGAGCGATTCTGTGGTTTCCAGGGAGTTTATTCAGGTAGCCTTCCAATTCTGATTTATGTCCAATTCTGATGTTATGTTATTATTATTATTATTATTATTATTATTATATTTGCATTAATTATTACATACGCCTGTAAAATACCTAACTGGGAACTTTTATAAGGATCGGAAACATTCATCCAAGAACTATCTCTGAATGGTCCGCCATCATGCCAGAGCACGTCTTCTGATGAAAATCCTTTGATTGCTGATCTTCCACTAGACTGCGAGAGAACGCTGAATATTTCAGAATATGATTATGAAATAATGGACGGTGAAAGGTAGAAGGAATATATTTTTTTCTATTTATTATTTTTTCTCTCTTTTTTTTTCTTCTTATTAATATTTTTTTTAATTTGTACTCTGAATACAAGTGCAATCATATTATTTTCAAAATTTCTTATATGACAGGTACTTTTAAAGTACATAAGTACTGTAGCATTCTTATCATTCATTCTAACTAACTATAGGTTACCTGTAACCAAGACGTTAAAAAATATTGTTTTGCTTGTTATTTATGTGTGACGTTTACGTCTTGTCGATATCTGTTATGGATTGGATCTCGTAGGTTTCTTTCGCTATACTTATTAATGCTCATGATTATGGAATGAATATATTATTCTGTACAAACGTTGTGTATTAACAGATTTTACCAATTGATTGCGCAAAGCGTTCGTTCTGTATTTTTCTGGATAAGCAGCAAGCAAATCATAATTATGTGTTAATGAAGTTTCTGTTACTCGTAACAGCCTCTGCGCAGATATGAAAGCTTTTTCAGGAGGATACTACGTAGTGAGCGACGGGAATGCAAATGGAGTCAGGAATAAAATCTTATTTCAACCATACGTTAAACAAAAGAGAGTATGTTTCCTGTTTGATAACACGAAGCCAATTCACTGCTTTGAGAATGGCTGTAACGAACAGCCACTGACATTTCCAAGTCGCACCACTAGATCGCCCGATATTGCAGTGGTGGTCAACGGTTGGATGGATCGCATGCCCCCTGGTGGATCTGAGAAACACGTGTCAGGTTTAGATAAATTCATACTTGAAGTTCACAAAGTGGATTTTGTCAACAGCACTTTTCTTTACGTAGAGGTATATTGGTAGTGTTTCTCCTTTTATCTTTTACTTTTTTTTAATAAGAGGAAATTTCATGTTTGCTATTTCTTGCTAGTTATAAAGACATTGTCAACAAGACGATAACTTTGTTCTAATGCTTAATTATGCCTGTATTTCAAAACACTTTAAGGTTAACTCTTTACAACTTGAACTGCAACATTTAACAAATGCGTTTAGAATATGTACAATATTAGTTGTCTCCCTCACTTACGTATTCCCTCCCATTACCACAGGATGGTGCAGTAAAAGAAAGCGTACAAGAATGGAGAGCAGTACACAGTGGTCCGTATAACATCAATGTTACTCTGCCTAATGATAATCCACGATTGTATGCACTTATCATAGAATGCCACGATAAAGCAGGCAACGTTGGATATGGTCGCCGACTGCTCATGTTTGACAACTCTTCAACCGTTGAACTTCTTGAATCTAGCTCTCTTATGGTTACATCAGCAAATCCTAGGTATTGTACAACGTAATAACAGTGGTATATACAGATTTTATCTTTTAAATGGATGCTCCTGGTCTTAAAAGTTTGAGTGTCTAAGTACTAATTAGCATAAGACGGAAAAGTAAAATATCAAATACCAAAATATATTTAGTGTAAACAAATAATAATAATAATTACGAACTATAAAGGAAATAACAGATTATCACAATACATAAGTATTAAATACTCAGGTTGTGTAAACACGTTGATACTTCTTGTTTGTTGATGTAAATTCCTGGATAATTCGCGCATGTTGTGAAGTGTACGTCAAATGTTATTTAAGTAAAGTCCTTCCTATGACTAAAACTGAAAACTGATTATTTAAGACAATGTGAGACACTTGAAGTTTAAAGAAAAAATTCAAAATAGGCATAATCGAAGAAAAATCATAGTATTTAACATTGCCTACTGTCTGTAGGTTTTTACAAGATTTTTCGTCAGAGCTTTGCATGAAATACGTGCTGTCATCTCTCCCAGTGTCTTTTTCACTATCTATCTATCTATCTATATGTCTATCAATCAATATATCTACCTGTCTATCTTTTATCTATCTATCTACCTACCTACCTACATATCTATCTATCTATCTATCTGTCCATCTCTCTGTCTGTCTGAAAGTATGTCTGTCTATTTCAGATCGAACTACTTGTGGCAGACCAACATCACCAGTGCACTTTGTGTAGACTGGTGTGACAGATTTTATAACTCAGAAATGCGAAGCAACAATTTCTTGTCACCTGTAAGAGTAGACGACCGACGAAAGATTTATGGTCACTATGACCAGATTGACGGCCTTCTGCCAGTCAGTGGCACGAGTAATGTGTATGGAGTGGTCAAGTTTGAGGTTAGCAAATAACAATCGTCTTTCTTATTTTGACGATTGAACATATCTCTCTTCATGAAGATCTAAACCTTGCCAGGAGATGTGAATATTAATGACTTCATTAGCATTATCAACCGTATTTGTATTTATATTTCCGAAAATTACTTACTCACTAATGTGACAACAAGGAAATGTATTGTTAAACAACAATATTTCTAGCAACGTATATTTCATTAATTCATTAATGGATTGTCAAATATTATTGACTTGTCTATATCAAGTGAATTTAATAAAATAAATAATGCTTATATGTTATCATTATGTACCATTTTAAATATCCAATATGGAAGTTGTTTTATTTATATTGCAGATGGCGTGGAGACGGGACGAAAGAAACAAAACCACGTTTAAGGAAATATTACCTGTTGAAGCCAATGCAACATGTATTCATGAACATTTACTTGATGGCGAGACGTACGATGTATGGATTCGTGCTACGGACATCATGACCAATTTCAAGGTTACTTTCAAAATTTGCTTGAATTGGAGATGCTTTCACTGAGGCTATGTTTATGACATTTATTTCTATGTTGAAATCACACACGGTGAAAGTGCATGCACACAAACACATATACACTCAAAACACAAACACACACGAACACATACAACTACACCAAAAAAATGTTGACACCTCTGGACACCCTTCACTCGTTATACTTGCTATTTATTAATTAACCATCTCATAACTAATTACGAGTAATCGAGAATGTTAATTTCTGATATTAATTTTTTTTTCAATAATACACCATGTCTCTCACTTGGCGGATTATAAGGGTGCCGTAAACGTTACTCTTATACACACAAAATGGAAAACGAATCAAAAGAGAAATAATGTCTTATGTGGGACAGTCATAATTGCAGTTATTAACATATCGCAGCATACCTCTTCATGTCAGAGTTGAGTAGTATATTAAGATGAAAACAGTGTCATATTCTTGTAATAAGTTCTAGAGCATCTGAACTAGAAAGTACTCAAACCGTTTCGTTCTACCTTCATTACCACCCTCATACATTATTACCGAAATATTCAGAAAACCAGTGGATGTTTTTATAACTTTCAATATGCAGGCTCATTTCTTAGTCTCACTCTACCACTAATGAGAGTGAAGAAACGTAAACACTCACGCTATAGCTCTGATGTGATTGTTACAGTCTACAAAGTACTCGATTCCTTGTAGAAAACATTTCTCTTATTATTATTAGTGTAGGGGGCTCTTCCGCCGCTTTTGCACTGCGATTCTAAATTGAAATGTGTGTAAATGTATTGTTAATAATCTGATATTTAAGTTATGAGATAGTATCATTTGTGGCAATTTTAACCTGTAAATTATTTTATTTTCTTAACCGATTGTGACGATATCAATTGTCTTTAAATTATCTTTCATCTCGTAATTTTGAGTGGCTATAATGTTTAATTTAAACAGATTTTTTTACGATCACAATTTGAAATGCATTTTAAATTAGCTTTATCTACACTTAGATCACGTCTAGGGCCCCTATGAATGACATACAGCAACACAATTATGTCATTGTATTATTTTGTTTTTATAAGTTAATATAATCGACGCTTAGTACAACCTACATACGTTAAGGCTCTTTAAGTACTGATTGTCAAATCCAACAGCATAAGTCATCAAGCATGTTGCCTAGTGCTAGATGATTGCATAACTTCTGTCAAACTGTTGTGAAATGAAGAAAGCATGTTATACCACTTGATATGATTATAATTATAAGTCCTACTGCTTAGTGGAAATTTATAGTAAGTTATGAAAGTGCACACACGTCACTTAATGTGAGGCTGCACGTGTTGAACAGCATTTATTTTACTTGTCACTGGAGTCTGTCATGCTACGACACTTCCTACAGAAATATACAGAGAAAATTTGACTTGATTTGACAAGTTGTTACTCAGAACGATGTGCGACTGAGCCAAACCAGCGGCAATATATATACTCGTAGACCAAGTGTCAGTAATCCAACGAAGACTTCCACTGCAGTACTGCATTAAATGTAACGATATTTATATGTCTCAGAATAACAGCTCATCTATAATAAAGTTCTAATACTCAAACACCTATAATCATAGCTGTTAAATTAATTTAGACGAAGCGGATTGTTTTTCATACTGGTTTTAATATATTTATTTTATACTAAGAGACCTCTGGTATTCATTAATCAATATAAGTCTCATTTCAGTAAATTAAACTGCATATATAGATATTTTATCAAACTTACAGGATGACACTGTGCGTGTACACATTGATCACACCAGCCCAGAGATCAACATCTGGGGCTTACGTGGCCGATTTGGGCGTGACCGATTGTACGTTCACAATACCACATACCTGAATAAAATGGTGTTGGTAGTGGAGGTAATTGATCCTCATAGCGGAATATTTACATTGGAATGGACGCTGGGAACATCTGATCAATCTGATGACGTAGGTCGTCAGGCAGTAGGAGTGCAACGCCTTGAAAACATTGTAAATATGCAAATTTTAATTTCCTATTTTTTACAGTAGTTTATGCAAGCATGACTTACTGTTCAATACATAGTTATATATGGAAATTAAGAGATGTGTGTTATTTATTCTGATTAAGTATAAAAGATATGGACATGTTAGAATTAGAATAAAACAATTATCACGTTGAACGAAGCATAATAGTGCATTATTTTAAAGACTGTTTCCACAGAATGTTGATAAACGACATTAAATGGATCTGCAAGTGATGACATTTACAAATAATATTTTATATTGAAATGTATCACAAAAACACAATTAATTATTTCACCATTCCCTTAGACGGAGTGCACAGGAAGAGATGAATGTTACTGCCCATCAGTTGGCGTTTGTGAGAACTATCGCTACCTCTTCACCTTCAACAGCCTCGTTCAGACCAACAGCCACGAAGGTCTTCATCATCGCGAGTACTACATTACGGTTATCGCCAACAACAACGCCAAACTTACCTTCACTCAAAGTTTAAAAATTTTGGTTGACGATTCACCACCTTCAGCAGGTGTAATATTCGAAGGTCTTGAGGATGAAGACGCTGCAGAAATGGATTTCACGAGCAGTAGCTTAGCTCACCTGCGGTGGCATGGGTTTCTAGATCACGAGAGTGGCATTCTCCTGTATCGAGTTGTTCTGGCAGGGCGTTGCATGACGGGAGAAGAAATGGACGATGCGAAAAATGCCACAAATGTTGACAATGCAAATATGGTGGCGATCAAGTTCCCCTCTGAAGGTGAATTTGCAGTGTACATGATGCAAACAAACATGTATTTTAGTTTCATTAAATAACATTTACTTTGTATAAATATTCATTTATGGTTATGTACCAAGTTATAAAATGTATATTTAATATTTCTGAAAGTTCAAATATAACTTTTACAATGTCGTTTTTCAACATTGCTCGTGTGTTGCATATTCATTAGTGAGAACAGAAATGCGAAATTATTATAAACAAGCAAAATAATGCACGAACAGTGTGAACTAAATTATCACGGAATAACAAAACATATTTGCTACCATCATTTGAAAACTAATTAACTTACTCTCTAGTTTTCTTAATCGTATATACCTAACAGTTCATAAACTCAAAGTTAACTTATTTGTGCATATGCTACTTGTATTAAAATATTATATTGTAGGTGCACTCTTTTATTCTTCTCATATCCCCCTTTTGTCTATTAGTTCAATTCCAATCTTGAAGTTACACTTTCAAGCAACTCAAAAATAACATATGGAGCACGTTTTCAGGTCATTACGTTTCCAACATTGTCGCATACAACAGTGCAATGGAACCATCCCGTGTTGTATGTTCTGACGGAGTTACGTATGATACCAGTCCGCCGACACTTCTGAATGTCTCTTTAAGGCACGCTCGAACAGGAAAATCAATTTCCTGCAGCCATCGAGATGAAATCTGGTTGATTAATTCAAACTTTACACGGGTGCGGCTTTCCAAAACAATGGTTTGCGCACATGTCTGCGCACTTCAGTCATCTTTCCCGAGCATCGAACACATTCTTATTTCATCTAATCATGTCCTTGACGACGACATGTCGGATGATTTGTGCCAGAGGCTGACGGTTGTTAAAGAAGACAGTACGATCACCTTGCCATCGGACTACGTTCACGTCGATTGGAAAGCTAAAGACGACGAGAGCGACATGGAAGAGTTCTACATCGGTTTTGGTAGCGACAGGACGTCAGAGACCGCACCGAACTTGTTGCCATTTGTACGCACACACGGACACACGTCATACAATGTACGTCACTCGGGTCTTGGCCATGGCGCTACTTTCTTTATTTTCCTTCAAGCGCTCAGTAAAGCAGGTCTGTACGCCAATTTGACACTGGGTCCTATCACTATTGACGTCACTCCGCCAGACGTCAGCAGTCCTCTTACAGCTTTTGTTGATGGAGCATTTCTAGTCGTAACATGGACAAACGGAACTTTTACAGACTCGGAACAACCCACTGGAATTGATTTTGAAGTCACCTTCAGAGTAGGTATGTGTCATCAGAGAATGTAAAAATATTTTAAATTTATTGATACAATATGCAGACTTGTACAATACAATGAATATGCGATGTTGCACAATTATGCACTCATATAAAAACAAACATGTCTTCCTTAATGTTGTATTAAATCCTTAATGTTGTATTAAAAATGTTTTGGAATTTACTCTCAAATATTTCCAGTTGTGTATGTTTTTGTTTTTCCTAACATCACATTCAGTTACATTCTTCATCTTTTATTCTTTTTCTTAATTTTAGGTCACGAAGAAGCCTTTGTTACGCCATTCCTGTCTCTCTCGACATCATCTCTCACCCAGTGTACCAAGTACCACGTGACTGGTTGTGCTCGTTATCCAATTACCTCCCTGCACGCGCATGATACCGAAATTGGACGCTCTTTCTTCTTTCAACTTCATGTGACTAATGCTGCCGGACACGTGACTACAGTGAACACGTCATCAACCACCCTACCTGCTCATCTTTCACCAAGCCATGTTGTTGTGATTGACGTTCTTAGGTCGTCTTTGGCATTGCCAGAAACATCTGATCTAATGACAACGAAGACATTAACGACAATTACAAATGAATCATCAGGTACTCAGAATACAAGACACACTACAGACAGTACATTAGTGACCACCCAAGAGCTCTGGCCAGCACGTGGACTTTCTCAATCATATTTAATCGACATGGACGTGATAGTTGAACCAGACGAGATCTGCATTGCTTGGGGTGACTTTTATCGGGCGGAGAGTGTGACAGTTCAAATAGCAGTTGGCACAGCACACGACATTGATGATATCATTTCATTTACCCCTGTACACACGAGTCCTAAATGCTTAAATGCGACTAATTTGCCCGTGTACACGAAGCTTTTCTCTTTGGTCAAGGCCAATAACCCAGGCGGTACTACAATTCTTTCATCGGACGGTTTCTACATAGTACCCAGAAATGATCATCAAAACAAAATGATGGTCTTCAATGGCAAGGGGTGCACGCCAAACGATATTATTGGATATCACGTGATCACTAACAATCAGAAAACGGTAGATGTAAATGTTGTTTCGGAAGTGGCGCTCCACGAAGGTGACATATTGTTTGTTCAATTCAATCCTTTTGTAGAACACGTGACATTTCAGAACGCTATTCTTCTGCACCCAACTTTAAGCGGGTATCAAATTGTTATTTCAGAGGCATCAAACGTCACTGTAATCTTGCCCCAAATAACAAGCACAAACATTACCATGCAAGTACAGAACTGTTTAAAAGAGGCCGTTTTGCTTCCAGTGCCTCAAGCTCGTGTATCAGTAACTTGGGAAATGTTTGGTCCTTGGACAGCTCTTTGTAAAACAGTCAACGTTGAACTGGTCGATGACACTTGCAAGCTAAACTCTCCCAAGAAAGACAAGTACAGCAAAGAACGTTGTCTTGTTGCAAAGGAGCGTGTCGTTTCAAACAAGAGGCGTGTGGACTTTCACGGAGTTAGCTTGATTTCAGGTCACACTTTTACTGCCTCAGTGTCTGCATGCTTTGATGACGAATGCATTACTTCTGCTTCACCTTCCTCGGTAATCTACGACAGCACGCAACGAGACGTTGTCATCGAAAAAGCAGTAGTGCTCATGCAAGTGACACATGAAATCGATGTTGAAATCGAGGCCAGAATTTTGTCATTCATAAATATTTCTAATTATATAACTCGTCAAACCTCTGTCTTCCGTTGGGCTGTTACTAGAGATCTTTATGCTACAAAGCTGCTTGCTGACTGGAAGGTTTTAGAGGGAGAAATGGTTGACGTTTTGAAGGTAACAAATGTGTTTACTTTGTGAATGAGCCAAAATTATAAAATATGCAATATTTAAGCAGCATACTAGTTTTTATATAACATATACCACATACCTTCATTGTAAACATACTATTTTATGTATTAATCTTTACACACACACACACACAAACACACACACACTGAGAGAGAGAGAGAGAGAGAGAGAGAGAGAGAGAGAGAGCATGTTTTAGAAATATACACTGCATATAACTTTTATCTCGCTTTTAGGTACATGATGTCCTACATTTTAATGGCAGTGGTAAAGGTACATTGTACGCATGTGTTCAACCCTTATTCCCATGGAAGGCGGAATCTCCAACGTGTCAGAGATTTACCCGTCCAACCAGTACAAACCAGGTTGACCCTTTCCATATTATTGAACTATCCCATGACGATTTCCGTGAGACAAACTTTGATGAGTTTCTCCACAGTCACCAGCTGGGCAGCAAACTCCATGAACTTTATGATCTCGACCTTGATTTTGCCAGAAGTGACGTGATGATTTCTGCTGTTTTGACTAACAGCGCTGGCGTAAATGTCACGTGGTTTCTCACCACCCTTCCTCGAGCTCCTCCTTCGGGTGATTGTGCCAAAGATTCTGCATGCATCACAACGAAAGTCACCCAGGATGGCAAAGTCGTGTTTCCAAGAGCTGCTTCAAGACTGCAGAGTGACAATGTGTATTTCGTATGCGCCATTGGGCCTGCTAGATCACGTGATTTGTGGATCTCACAAGATAGGGAACAAATATATACATTTATAGAAGTGTGTGGGGATGGTGTTGTCATTGACGACACTCCTCCAATCAAAGGCGATGTTGTCATCAGCAATTCCGAGTCTGGGTACCTGGCTGAAAGCGAGCACGTGCTCGTCACGTGGTCTGGATTTTCTGACGTTGAAATGGAAGTGGATCATCTTCCTGATGACATCACCTTGAATTACTCAGTGTCCTTGGGTATGTGAATGTATCTGGTAATGTTTCGATATTACTTCCCCTTTTCTTTTTAATTTTTAGACTCTGTTTGACATAACAGTATAATTATAAACGTAAATTTATAAGATCCAGGATTGTTGATGGTAAACATATTCCCAAATTACTTTAACAAACACAAGGTATTGATATGCTAAATCAAAGATAAGCAATCACATATTCGCAAAAGTATTAAGCTGTAATTGAATATGAAATAGTCCAAGACAGTATATATATTATTTACATGTCATGTACACATGCGATAACATATTTAATATCTTCCCTTTACAGACACAACTTTAATTGATATATTTGTATGCCTCTGCACTTTGACTAATATTCTTCCAATTAAATATAGCAGTTGTAAATTAAAATGTGCCTTTTAACCTGAAATAAGGGAGTTACCCTGGAGCGGAAGATATCGCACAGTTTGTGTCAGTTGGCCAACGAACAACGTGGACTTTTGAACATCTGAATTTATCTTCTGGCACCAACTGTATCGCTACAATAAAAGGTAATGTATTCCACTTTATTTATAAAAAATAAAGGTCTTTTCATGTCTTGTTCATATAAAGCAATTTCTCACATCCGAAAAATAATGAATAAGATAAACGCCAATGACAAAAATAACTGATTTATTATTACGATTCATTTCATTGTGGTATACAGGAATCATAGCTTCAAACGAGTGAAAAATATTTTAGTTAAGAAATGATGACCGACATAGTCCACCAGGTAAATATTTGTTTGTAAATTGCTCTTGACATTAAATCGCTTTTCTCCCATTTATTGACAATTCATGTGGTATTTGAAGGCTTTTACAGATGAGCATTCTTCCGACGTGTAAATATTATTACTCAATCATTTTTCTAGCATTCTTGGCAATGAAAGTATTAATATAACAACTTCATCACTGTCATGTACACACTAGTTGACTAGAGGCGTTTGGAATAAAATCAACATCTCGTTGTATTTGCTTGCAGCACAAGATCGCGTTAGCTTAGTGACTCAGGCTTCGTCTGTCAAGGTCATTATAGACAACACACCTCCCAGCAAGGGTTACGTTGCCGCAGGGAAAATAACCCAAGAGATGTTTGTTTCTGGCCCCGATGTGCCCGTGCATTGGGAAGGTATAGAAGACCAAGAGAGTGGTGTTAAAACTCTAGAGGTACGAAGTTCGCTTACTGGTTTTATAGCATATCGCATAATATCGTGTCGAGGTATACGCATATTGTTGTTGTTTTTAAATAATATTGATTTTACCCAAATGCTAACAGTATAAAAAATGTTAATTATTTGTGACCAAGCAACAATGGTCCACACACGCAGACGCGCACGCTCACACACACACACACACACACACACACACACACACACACACACACACACACACACACCACCACCACCACCACCACCACCACCACCACCACCACCACCTCCACCACACTACCCTCTACCCCCCCCCCCCATTAACAGACAAAAAGACAATATAATTTTTAATTTTATAATTTGTGAATGTTTACAATATTCAGTCAAAATCACTCCAGTTACTCCATACCATATGCTCTGATGCCAAATTACTTTTTTCAAAATATATCCATAGTTTGAAACTTACTGCTTGAAATTAACCTTTTTTTGTGTCGTATTCCGAAGTAAAACATGAACGACATTTAAAGATCTTACTTATACCAGAAATTCCACGAAGTGGTCGAGCAATCTTTGCCAACATAAATTAACAGAGTGTAGTGATTCCTTATACTTATACACTGTGGTAGAGACTTCTTGAATCTACCACAATCATAACAGTTAATAAATTAATAAACTGGGAACGAAGAAGAAAACATCCCGAAATTCCAGCAATCCCAAAATTTCTAGAATGGCTGCTTCTTCCCATTAATCTAATGGCCGCCTTTCATGTCTCGACTTCAGCTACACCAGATTCAAAGTGATTAGATAATATAATTATTTCAGCAAATAATCTTTGATCTCAGCCCATTGGCTGGTCTCATTCTTTGTAAATCTTAACCATTGGATAATAAAAACTACTTACCTGCATAAGAACTGTTTTGATGACATCAGCAAGTATTAGCACATTCTCTTCATGAGTTTCTATTTTAACTCTGGTACGTACAAAACACACAGTATCCGAAGATCATGTAATGCTGACATTCAACAAGTAATGTTATATTTAATTTTTAAAATAGGGGCAGACAACTATTTGCCGTCACAAATAGTGTTACGTATCTATAACACTGGATAATAATATTGACTCTAGTTACATGAGTGAATACTCTTGATTGTTGCTCAGTGATGGACTATTTACAAAAACATTCTCCAGTAAGCGTCGTAAGATTTATGAGAAATATTAACAACTATTCATGTTGTGTTCACTAGTCCACACGCCAGTTCCCAAGTGTTCAGAGAGCACACAGGACAAGCTGAAATATTTTTGTGTTAGATAATTAATTGATATCATTTCGTAAATTATAATTTAATTTCAGGTGGGGTTGAGCTCTCTTAGAGTATTCGATGACATCATACAGTTTCAGCATTGCACAGGTACCTCTTGTGTTCTTTCTGGTAATTCAGACTTGATGGATGGTCACACATACGTAGTTCTCATAAAGGTAAGGAATTTTATATTAATATGTTTTTGTCATAAATAGGTTAGGACATGTAAAATTAAGTAAAATGATTATGTTACATCCTTTACCATAATTGGATACGGTACAATGCCATATATTAGAATATGTTTACATAGTTTCTGTTAGAAGAATATAGTAGAATACTTTAAGATGGTAGATTATAGTCAAATGTTTTAGTTAGCAGAATATGGCAAGGCATTTTATGTTAGATGAACACGGTAAGATATTTTATATTAGTGTAGAGTAATAGCCGCGAGGTAGGATTGCTTTTATTGTTTGTGAGAACGATAGCTCCCTGGCATGTTGCATTAGTGGTGTCGTCCTAAACTAATTAGATCTCCAGTCTTGGTTTGATCCACTTAGGTAGTTATGCAACATTTAGGCTGTTGCAACTGTAAACTTGTTTTGGGATAGGTGACAAGTGAGTTCACATGTTGTGGGTGTAAATGTGATAATGTAAATATTATATTGAATTGATTTTTTTAAAGTGTTCATTTTATTTTAGCAGATATATCACGAAATGAATGACTGCTTTTTGATTGATATTTTTAAAACTAAAATTTGCATTTGCATTGGGAAAGTTGTGCTAGAGCTAAATACAATTGTGTAAGTATCGCTGTGGAATTCTTAAAGAAAAATTATACTTTAGAAAGTATCACTTCATATTTCATTTCTTGTTACTTATTTTCGTTAACTAAGGCTACCAATGGTGCAGGACTAGTTACTCTGACATCATCAGAACCGTTTATAGTAGATAACTCTCCACCAGGCATTGGAGTTGTCTGGAACAGCGCTCCAAACACAAGCGTGAGTTTTTTTTCCTACGACCATCGGATCCACAAATCATTATTGTGAACGTCATAATTTACTTACACTGTGAATAGTGCAGTTTTACTTATTGTCAGTTTCAAACACGTGTACTGCAATAGTGAAAATTTCCTGAATGGCACTCTTACCAATATTCTCGTAAAGCTGAGTAATTATTTTTATTTCTTACTTCTTGATGACTCAAACTATTTTATAACGTATCATGTTTATTCAGACGTATCTCAACTACAGGAATTATTTTAAATATTTCTTTATTGTCCTAGTATTATAATGGCAATACACATTTAAAGATCAATCAGAGCTTTAGGTTCAGTAACTAATATATACAACATTACAGTTTATTTATTTCTAAATTTTTGGTTTTCTCTTTTCTTTCTTGTCACTTTTGTCGGGGATGGGGGAGGGGACTAAATGTAAAATGAATTAATATTTAAAGTAACTTTCTTTCCATTTGAATAACACAACTATCAAAACAGTATTTACATTACGAACCTTCTTTCCAGTTGAATAACACAACTATCAAAACAATATTTACATTACGAACCTTCACAAATACTTAAAAGAATAAATAAATTAATCATTCACAGCATCCATTCCAAATTGTTTCCTTCCAGGACCATGCTGCCTACAGCACAGAGATCGGGGTGTATCGAGTATACTGGGCAGGGTTTTCAGACCCACACTCCGGCTTGGCATACTTCAGGGTGGGAGTTGGTTCTCAGCCTAGAGAAACTGACGTCAGACCGTTCCACTTTATCGGTCTGCAGACCTGTAAGATGGAAAGCGTTAATGATAGATAGTTGCAAACAATGACACATTACATGTTGCAATAAACACCGCTTGTCATCGAATATGTTGAAATCCGACAATTAATACATTTTTTACAGTATTTCTTGTAAAGACAAATATAAGTGAATTTAAAATAAAATATAACATAATTACAATATGGAAAGTCGAAAATGAATACATTTGCTCAATATTTCTTGTAAAAACAAATATAAGTGAATTTAGTTAAATAAAATATAACATAATTACAATATGAAAAGTTGAAAATTAATACATTTTCTCAATATTTCTTGTAAAGACAAATATAAACGACTTTAGTTAAATAACGATAACATTGGATACAGGTATTTATATTTATGAAATATGTAAAGATACGTAAAATTCATTTTTTATTTTATTTTATGGGGTTCTTTTTTCAAACTATCGACATTTGCTTTACATTTGTATTTTATTCGCTGTTTTAAATTATGTCATCTGAAATAATATTTGTGGACGAACTTGGGCATCAACGGAATTCAAAAAGACAAAAATCTCAATTAGCTTCACTAGTACACGCAGCTCTCATTTATTTTTTTTTGAAAGACATATATGACTGGGTTTGGTGACAGTATAAATATCAAAATGCTAAAGTAGTTGGTTTAAGACTAATTGTTTCTTTATTAAATGAGTTTAATAATAGTTTACTACTCTGCTTGGAATGTGTTCAGTTCCATGCCTGACGATTGCTTGTCACCTCTTTTGCTAATTTTTATTAATTAATTAATTTGAAGTATATTTTTGTAAGCGTACATTTGGATCCATGAATTTGAGCAAGGCAAGAAATATTACGCCATATTAGAAGCATGCAACCATGCTGGTCTTTGTCGCGTGACGTCATCAAGCAGTTTGATCTTTGACAACACCCCACCAACAATAGGCCTTGTTATTGTGGGATTTGACGGTCACCATAGCAAATTTGTTGGACACAAGTATGCAAACTTTGAATTTTGTTTTAAAATTCATTTCGCGTTACATGTAATTATTTAACATTTCTTAGTTTAGCTTTCTTATTTTAAACTGTATATGGTAATAAAGAATAAATAAGTAAAGTTAAAATTATAATTGTTCAGATGAAGACAATATAGATAATAATAGTTAATTCGTCTTCAAAAGTATGGCCTTTTTTTCAGCATAACCATTCGTAATGTATATAAAACATATTGTTGTCAAATAATATATTTTCTACTGTAATGTATTCAATATGCACAATACAATTCATTTGTGACATATATATGTGGTGTCAATAATAGTAAATGTGATCGTACTCATTCTTCTTTGAGTAATTTGAATAAGCATATTTAATTAATGAATAAATTATGCAACAGCTCGTCGTTACCGGTGCAGTGGGCCGGGTTTTCCGACGCACAAACCGGAATTGAGGAATTCTTCTGGTGTGTTGGCTTAACACCTGGGCATTGCAATGTTACCTCTTTCACACCAACAATGTTGTCACGAGCGACACTGAGATCGGGACTCACACTTCCAGTGGCCACGCCCCTCTACGTCACCGTGCGTGCTCGAAATCCTGTCGGTCTGGAAACTGTCAGCGTATCGGACAGCTTCGTTGGTAAATTGTTTTCTTTTAAATTTTAAATTACGTTACCAGTGAATGACTGATGATTAGATTGATAGAATGATTGTTAGATAGACTGACTGACTCACAGTCTGGTTAACTGATTGATCGGTTGAAAAATCCTCTGAATTAACGTGATGGATTGATTTACTTATTGATTAGTCTGCTGCAAAAAGTTCAATAACTATTATTAGTTTAAAAATATGTTTGATACTGTCAAAATAATAAGCAGCAATATTCTCTTTACAATGTAATTAAAAGTAAGCAATGTATTTCTTTAATTTCAGTGGATATTACGCCACCGGAAATGATCGTATCACCTCATTTCCTGTCACCTCGAGATGGAAGCCCAGTAGACAGGCAGTGGGATCGCTCTGTGCTCCGTTTAGCTTGGAAGTTCTATGATCCAGATAGTTCTGTGGTAACTCACACTATCAACATCCGGAGTCAATTAACAGGCCGACTTGTGACTGACTCAATCAAGCTGGCTGCAGACAATGAGGTACTCAATCATTCTTGTATATACATTCATCTGACTACTGACAACAAGGTACACAATCATAGTTGTACATAACTTCAACTGAACAAGTATCAATTCAATGTTGCATTGTGTGACACCATCTCTTCACACAATTATTATTAGAATGTATTCTTAATATTTAATCACTGATAATTTTTATAAGTGATTAATATTTCAAGTGGATGGATTGTAATTTAGATGATTACTAGCAGATAGACCTGACGTTGTTCAAATAAAGAAAACATAAATAACGTTTTAATAGATGATGACATAATTAGTAAATATTTCATTTCTACAGTCTGAATTACCTATGGCATAAGATGGTAGTTTTATTTGTAGTATACATCTACATCCTACTAAAAGCAACTGTTTGACATCACACACACACACACACACACACACACACACCATGGGACAATGTTTGCAGAACGAGGCAGTTTTATTTGCGAAGTAAGAGCAAAGTAGCATTGATGTGTCAGCACTGATGAACACATGGGTAATCACTTAATATTCACCCGAAGAACAAAAGGTCGTTTGTGGAAGACACTGGATGGGACGTCTGTGGGTACCGATGTGTTACATATTCTGGCGTATATTTCCCTCGCTAGACTATTGATCAGGCATATCTCATGACCACCTATCTATCTTTAGATACGTTTATTCACACAAGAAAACTATCATCTGACGCCTGTACATATGACCACTCCAATTACCTGTATGGGAACATCACCTAGAGACCAAAATATCTTAGTGTAAACTAAATATGTATTCAAACAATTGTCTACCAAATGCGCTAAGAAATTAGTTTACCTCATGGTGCAAAAGGTCTGGATCCACCTTCACCATCCTACACCTCTCCTCTTCACCTCCATAAGCATGTTGTTCTACAAAGAAAATCTGTTTTCATTGAACAATCAATGAACTGTACTACATAATGCCTCATAAACCTGTTGAACTGCTTTTTTTGTGGACACCATTACTTGAAATGAAGAACAGTCTTCTTTAGATGTCTTTCAAGAGTGGAAAAGTCACACAAATTACCTTCTTAGGCTTCTGAGTATATGTCTAAAAGCTTCCGCTCAACAAGACGAATCCATTGTAATGTTGGGCTTAAAATGAGAATTTTACATTTTATAGCAGACAAACGTTTGTATATATAGATATTCTGACTAGACTTCCTTCGTTCTAGCCCACCTTTGGTTGATCCATGCATGACAGTCTCTAAATATTCACTTCTACACTTATGATTTATCCAACTGCCATACAAGTTCTACTGACATGGACTTCTTTCTTAAGGAATAGGTTTCATATGTCTAACATAATCATTTCGCCGTCCTCCACCCCCTTTATATTTCTTTTATGCTAATTGATATACGTAAGTAGCTAAATTATGAGGAAAACAATGCTACATATATAAAACATAAGAATCGTCAAAGTGTAAAGTGCAGTTAGTACTCAAAATATCTCATTTACACAAAATTAACACTACATCGCTGTTTGGCAATTACAAAATGAAGTGATCACATATATATATCGGAGAAAGACAGTAGGGTCAGAAGAGAGATTATACCAACCGATTACAATCTGGCAATGTTTGTTTGACTGGATTTGCTTATCGTCTGAAGTGACCAAGCCCATATTACAGTTCATATTTAGGTGTAATAGGAGCTCCTGGGCTCAAAATATCACCTTACAATGCTCTGTTTCATTCAACCACAGATGTCTCCAAATGAAGCACGAATTGTCTACATTTGTAGCTTATTTCACAATTCAACACTCAGGATACACACACTAGAAGTGTGGCAACCTTGAAGAATAACTCAGTTCTGTTGCTCTTTCATAAGCGGAACAGGTACAAAAAATATATAAGAAAAATAAGAAATTTAGCTCGACTCTCATCTTATGCAAGAGAAAGCAGACTTGCAATGTATCTTCTAGCAATCCTCCATAATTTAAATACCTCCACTTAATGTTTACACATTAGGGATAGCGCTATCCACTATTCACAACTATCCACTTAGTGGAATTCCATTTAAAAGTATAGTTCTAAGAACCCGATTAGTTAGTTAGCTTCGAGTAGAACACAATTTCAGGTAGGTCCACGCCTACGAGAAATTAACAAATAATTAACAGGAAACTAGGCAGGAAATATTGGAATTAAAGAATTGGGAAAGTACAGGTCTTGAAACAGAAATATGAATATGAATCCCAGTAATAATTACAGTCTCATCTCCTTTCGTTTTCACCATTCACACAATAAATAAATATGAACATTAAGATACACAAGTAAATGAATTCACGCTTTCCTACAAAATATTCAATCTACAAATAATACATTTCTAAGTTCACTTTCAATTCAGTCATCTGTCAGATAACTTATAAATAATACTGGCGTTCGTGTCGCTTCCTCCAACTGACTTGGAAATTTGTGCAAGCGAAAACGTGATTACCTACCTAAGTGTAAACTTACGAAAAGTGTTGGTGGAAAACATATACGGTAAGTTAATTATTTTGCAGAATTTATTGGTCGTATTTGGGTAGGAGGATGACCACTGAAGAATGCAAACCTTTACTTCCGGTGCTATTACGTCAGCCAATTAATAATGGAGTCTCTAGCCCCTTTCTCGTCACATATGTGTCCACTTCCGTTACTAGTAGTCAGTCACAAATACATCAATAGAAGATTAGTCGTCACTAGTAGTTGATGTTTGGTCATACAAGAATCATCAATTAAACCTCACCGAGAAAACGATTTTGTTTTGTTCAGTCTGCTGTCTGAAGATCATCATAATATACCATTTGTATCTGGTTATTGCTGTCGGACTACGTAAGCATCTTAAATTAATACACTTCCAGATTTTTTAATGTTGGTTATAGACACGACTAATTTCAGTCATCGGTCGCCCTGATATGATATACCATCGCTAAATATAATGTTCTACACACTAACAAATCATGAAATATGGTGGACACACATCTTGATAACACGATCGGCTTTGAAGCTTAATATATCAGTGTTGATTTGTTTTTGTGTAGCTGACTTCATTACTGGAGGAAGAAAACTTTCTCCTGGACGGGGACCAGTACTGGGCGGCTGTGACGGCATGCAATGCTGCATCTCTGTGCACCACTGCAACGTCTGCCATGCTGCTTATTGACTCCACCCCACCCGTCATGGGAACCATCCACTCTCCTTTGCAATGGAAACAGGAAAACGTTACACATGACGGGAGAAATGAGACCCAAGGAACGGTAGTCAACATTACCTGGTGGAAATTCTCTGATGCAGAGTCTGACATTCTCCAATATTACGTCACCGCAAGCCGGAAGTACAATGGAGAAGAACTGACTGGAGGAAAAATCCAAGTTTTCCATGACAACTCAACACAAAATCAAACATTTTCTCTGAGCATACCTGAGATACTTACATCAGGAGATGACATTTACTTCCATGTATGGGCTGTAAACAAACTGGGACTTTACAGCCCTATTGCCCGAATGGCGTTTGACGTCTTGCAGGAAAATGCAAACGGAAAATTCGGAACTTTAGTTTTAATACGTCATTCTTGTGACGTAGGTTATTGCACTAACGAATGCACATGTGCACCCACGGGTCAAGTTTGCAAAACCAACTTTACTCAATGTCAAGAACTCGATTCTTCCCAAACACATGATCGGGGTATTCAGGTATACCCGTATATAGGTCTGCCCACCGGACCTCTGCCCTACACTACATCTGCCAAGTGCCTCGAGGGTCACTGGGAACTGTCCAATCAAACTGTCATCTCCAATATCTCTCGCTTCGAGTGGAGCTTTGGCCTTGCCAACATGTCTGCCGGGGAGGGTGTGTTCGACACGTTGACAGAGGCCAACTGGTACGACGTCGGACGTACTATGCACGCCGTTCACTGCTTGCCTGGGAAACGTACTTTAATGTCAGGACAACACTATGTTCTCCATGTTAAGGTCTGGCTATCTAGCGAGCATCACGTGACTTTCCTGTCTGAACCCATTCTTGTTGATCACTCACCACCTCAGATCAGGCGTGGGAAATCCGTTCTGGAATGCAGAGTCACGTGTTCTTATGACATTGACTACACAACTGAGTCTAGCGTTATCGCATGCTGGAATGCTGTCTTTAGTGACGTACAAAGCAACTTAACACACTATGAGGTCTGGGTTGGAACCGCACAATATGGTAAGCATTTCTCTTCTTTACTGTTAATAAACTGTTTTGTGGTATTTTCGATCAATAGTTTATTTTTCCTATTAAACATTAATGATTGTTGATTGTCATTGTTTATATAGTGAATGATTCATATCCATTTCTCAATGAGGTAAACGTAAATCTAATAACGAATTAAAATTATATATTTTATTGTGTTTTATTATTTAAAGCCGATGACTATATCAAGAAGACAAATGTCGGCCTCAACACATCCTTTGTCATACCTACAAACAACTTCCAGGAAGGAACTCGCTATTACGTCACAGTGCGTGCATGGAACGGGGTCGGCCTTCAAACGACAGCTGTGTCTGACGGGGTCGCTATTGATGCTTCGCCTCCCATCACTGGCGTTGTCTTCGCCAACGATCGCATCAACACCCGCCACGCCCAATCGTCTACCTCTTCTCTATTAGCATCGTGGCACGGTTTTGAGGACAGATATTCTGGAATATCTTCATACCATCTCACTGTTTATGACGTGGAGAACATCACTATACCTGTAGCATCATTTCCCGACGTTGGCCTTAAAACTGAAATCCTGCTAAAAGGTTTAACACTGGAACATAAGCACAGGTTTGGCAACACTGAGAGCGATTTTTAAGAGAATGTTTCTTACATTTCTCATACACTTTGGCATTTTAATTACAAACCACTAGACTTCCTTGTGCTTATTAAGATTTTTAATTTGTTATATTTATTATTTTCAAATAATTATTTATGATTGTGTTTTAACTAGTTCCAGATTAAAAATTGGTCAGAACAAAATTTCCTAAACATATCATTAGAAAGGGAAAAAAATGTTCCTTAACACAAATCAGGTGAAGGAAGCTTGTAATAAGAAAAATATAGTTTTAAAGAAATAATTATGTAGCAAATTGTAGTAATGTTTCTTATCTGTTTATGCCATAAGGTCTACTTGTTTTCTGCTATAAGGTCTTCATTTTTCTATTTAAGCTATAAGGTCTCCATGTTTTCTTTTTAAGCTATAAGATCTCCATGTACGCTGGAGACATAGTTGGATGGAAAAGCGAAGAAATCGAGTCACTGCCAGTGCTTGTTGATACCACCCCACCAGAGGGCGTCACGTGTACAGACTTTCGACTTCATGAAACTAAACTCTTGACTTACAAACCCATCTACTCTCTACTTCACGACACTTATAGCACGACCTTTAACCTCGAGTCAGTATTAATGAATGAAGTAATAAAAGTAACCCTCACTGCTACCGACCTAGAGTTGGGAGCTACAGGCTACATAGGTATAGACGAACTGCAAATGCCTTTATACTTTGTGTACGGCAAACTGGGCAACGCTACAGCTGAACACGTTTTGTTGCTTCCTACCGACGGCAATAAAACTTTGGAGGTGGTAGTTGAAGCAAACTCTGATGTTAGACTCACCGCTCAACTTTATCGCTGTTCCCACACAGAAATCTCCCCTGACAAGTCTGTAACCCTCCACCAGCTGTCTCAATACATAATATCTGTCTGCGCAAGGATTTTTGATGGCGAGTCGGGGATCAAATCCTTGCTTGTAGGAGTGGGCACCACTAAGGGCGGTCTACAAGTGCAACCACTGACGCCTGTTAGCCACAGCAGTCACGTGGTCTTTGAAACTCACGTTCAGCATGGAGCGCCCCTGTACGCAACTGTTATCGCTGAGAACTATGCAGGCCTCTGGGCTCGCTTTATTTCACAGCCAATCAAAATGGACAGGACTGCCTCAGTGATATCGGAGGTCGTAGTGACATTGACGTATGAGGGTGAAGGACAAGTAAATGGAACGCATGTGTGGGCAGAAGCTCAATGGACCGCCGAAGATAAAGAAACCGGCGTGGCTACCTGCACTTGTCAACTTGGTATATCACGCTATTCAACTTATCATTTTCTAAAACAGTTTACTCACACAACGGTGTTTTCTGTATATAATTATCACACATTAGACTCAACATTTTACTCACACAACGGTGTTTTCTGTATATAATTATCACACATTAGACTCAACATTTTACTGACACAACGGTGTTTGCTGTATATAATTATCACACATTAGAATCAACATTTTCCATCTTGCTGACTTAAAAAATAAAAGGCAGGATATTTGATAAGTGCATATTTTTATCGAATAACTCGTATGTACCAAGGAGGTAGCTTAACGTGAATACAAAACAATTTCCTTAACCAATACCTGCTTTCATTTTCTAGCCTCTTCTAAGTAACGTTCAGACTGGTTGTACTATATGCTTTGTTTTCTCTTTTCAGACGGTCAGTTGACCACAACTAACTCTATTCAAGTTACTAGTGACATCAGACCAGGTTTGTGTCGTTGGCCACTAAAGCGACCCGAACATGGAGCCCGTGTGGTCGTTGTTGTTAGCTGTGTCAACGGTATTCAAATTCATTCTACGAAGACGTCACAGCCAGAATTAATTCTCCTCGGACCCCCGGACCTTTCTGAGGTAGATTACAACCTGAGTATAAAGCGTTAGGTAGATTACAACCTGAGTATAAAGCGTTAGGTAGATTACAACCTGAGTATAAAGCGTTAGGTAGATTACAACCTGAGTATAAAGCGTTAGGGAGATTACAACCTGAGTATAAAGCGTTAGGTAGATTACAACCTGAGTATAAAGCGTTAGGGAGATTACGACCTGAGTATAAAGCGTTAGGAAGATTACAACCTGAGTATAAAGCGTTAGGGAGATTACAACCTGAGTATAAAGCGTTAGGAAGATTACAACCTGAGTATAAAGCGTTAGGTAGATTACAACCTGAGTATAAAGCGTTAGGGAGATTACGACCTGAGTATAAAGCGTTAGGTAGATTACAACTTGAGTATAAAGCGTTAGAGAGATTACGACCTGAGTATAAAGCGTTAGGAAGATTACAACCTGAGTATAAAGCGTTAGGAAGATTACGACCTGAGTATAAAGCGTTAGGAAGATTACAACTTGAGTATAAAGCGTTAGGGAGATTACAACCTGAGTATAACGCGTTAGGTAGATTAAAACATGAATGTAAAAAGTTTGGTAGATTACGAACTGCGTATAGTGCATTACATAGATACAAAAAGAGTAATGTTTTAGGTAGATTACACACTGAGTAGAGGCAATTCAGTAGATTACCGAGTATAGCATATGAGGTACATGACAACCTGAGTATAATGCAATATTTTGTATATTATGACATGAGTGTAATAGTAAAGAAGCCTATACAACACACAAGGCAGATTACAACCTGAGTATAAGTGTACAGAAAATATTAGTGCATTAGGCAATTTACAATCTTAATTTAACTTCAAATAATGTATATTATATACTAAATAATTTAGAATCTTGGTATACTTGCAAGGAAAATAATAATATGCATTCGGTAATTTGCATCCTGAATATAATACCAAAAGTCGATTACATCGTCATTATAATTTCAAGGAACGTAATATTATGCATTATATTGATTATAACCATTGGAAAAGAATATTATGCGTTAGGCAGATTACAACCTGAGTAAATGCTATATGTATATTATGACCTGAATGTAATAGTATGGAAACCAATACATGACATTAGACAGATTACTACCTGAGTACCATTGCAAAGAAAATTTTACGTTTTACTTTTATGACGTTTACTAGAATATGATATGAATTACTTTAAAAAATAAAATGCTACAATAATATAGAAATTTAATGGAATAATTATACAGATGACTGAATTAAGATCCTTGCTTGGATTTACTCATTGTAGGCAGGCTAAAAAAATAAATAGTTAAGGACATAATGGACAGTGTGCGTTCGCACGCATTTAAGCTAAATGAAGATAAACGCAGATTAAAAGATAAACTAATGAATGGATTAAATAAATGGATACTAGTTTCTTGTAACATAATATCAACTAAACTGTAAAAATCAGTTAATGTTGTTTTAATAATTTACCAGTGAATAAAAGGACGAAAAATATAAACATGTCTTTATTTATAGATCGTGTGTCTCTTTCCAGGCAACAGTCTTGTTTCTTTCAAATAACGCATTTATGTCGCCGTTTGACTGGTCCGATCCGGAGATTCGATCTACCAACTCCAGTCTGGAATTCTACTGGCGTGGCCTGAATGACCCCACAATAACGGCTGTTCAATATCGCTTGTTGCATGATTCCCGTCCTCTGGTGGACTGGTCTGCCATAAACGCATACAAAACATCCGCCATGCTGGAAAGAGTCCCACATCCAATGACAAGCGGGAAAGTTAGCGCCGAAGTGAAAGCTTTTAATTCCAGGTCGATGACTTCAGAAGTTTCCTCTACTGCTATTCGTTTTGATGACACCAAACCCTATCTGTCAGGTATTGTTGGACAGATAGTTGAAGTAAGAGTAAAAAAAGAGAGAGACAGACAGACAGACAGACTGACAGAGAGGTGGACGGACGGATGGATAGATAGACAGATTGGTGGACAGACGAACGGATGGATGGATAGAAAGATAGATAGACAGACGGTCGGACGGATAGATAGATAGATAGAAGTGCTCGCGTACTCTACGCACACATATATTACGATACTCGTTTTAATTTATATTTTCTTTGAATAATCATCCCCGATTAATTTTATATAATGTAATCTTTCTAATACAAAATTAATAGTACAAAAATAATACAGCAAAAGGATAAAAGAGCCGAAAAATAACAGCTTTAACGTGATCTTCATTAGTGTATTGAAAGTAACTACTCAACAATTATATAAAATTAATAAAAGCAATATTTTAAAACATTGCGAACACAATTGTGACATCATTTCTCTCCAATCTTTTGCGCTACCAGGGAGAGCGGCGTCTTTGACCTTGAGAGATGGCCATTTCCTTTTAGGGTGGCAAGGGGTTTTCAACGTCAATCGTGATGTCACGTATTCAGTTTTCGCTGGAACATCGAAAGGTTACGGTGACGTCATCAACCACGTGGTCACAAAGACAACGTCACTTCAGACCCAAAGTACCAAGCCAGTTTCTGATGTGCACATCATCATTAAAGCTGTGTACGCTAACGGACTTTCTGAAATATATCAAGCTATGTTTAAACTGTAATAAGAACAGAATACAAAACTCTTGTGAATTTTCATATGCAGTGTAGGTGTTGAGGGGTGAAATATATAATCGCATTAAATACATTCCGTTCGTAATCAATATTTTTTTCAAATAATTAGATTTATCGAATTTTCTTTCTAACTGCATATTCTTATTTGAAGTGCCTTTCACCATTTCCAAAACGAACGTATTTCTTTGTGGATGATTATATTACATTATGTTGCCTTTGAATTTGACGACATCTGCCAAAAGATGGTAGCTAGATATATATGCATAGAATAATGATATTGTTTATAATTAGGTATGCAGTAACTTTCTAATATATCTTAAAATTAATGTTTCATTGATACTTTGCCAATGTTTTTCATGTATATATATGATTTCTGACTTTATGCCTGTCGGTTCATGATTTAACAATAAAAATTAATATCAAACAAATATATTTTAATGTGATCTTAACCTATTTTAAGACTTTTCTGTTTCCTGTAATCATATGTGTTTTACATCAGTGGTATATTTCGTCACTAGTTGTTCTGAAATGAAAAAAATTATTGAGACACACATTATCAACAATAGTACTGATGCATTCAGAAATAATAAAGTTCATGTGACTTTGATTTAAAACTTAAATGATATTTGACTTCAGTAGATAGCAACACATAATATACTTTTATTTTCCTCCGTTTAATGTAGAATGATTTTCTTATTGGCTGGTAGTCATGCATTAGTGTATGAAAGGGTGACGGTGAAATATTAAGGTTAATGTCTCTCTCTCTCTCTCTCTCTCTCTCTCTCTCTCTCTCTCTCTCTCTCTCTCTCTCTCTCTCTCTCTCTCTCTCTCTGTCTATCCATCATCTATCTATCTATCTATCTATCTATCTATATATATATATTTATCTATCCATCTACCTGTCTATATATATATATATTTATCTATCTGTCTATCTATCTAATTTTCTAACTATCCATACATCCATCCATATATCTATCTGTCTATCCATCCATCCATCTAAATATCTATCTATCTATCTATCCGTCCGTCCGTCTATCTATCTATTTGATTGTCTAACCATCCAGCAATCTCCATCTCTCTCCCTCCGAATAGACAGATAAAGAGACAGACAGACAGATAGATATGGTGATCTGGAATAACTGACCATGATTAACTACAGAGATGGAGACCCAAAGCATAAAACTTTGCTAGAGTAATACACCTGCACGAAATACAACACGGGAGGGCAAAAGAGCGCACGAGATACCTTTGTGGTGAAAGGCGAGGGTTGATATGGGGATTAAACATCAAAGGAGTTTAACTGATAGAGCAGAAAGTAGAATCTCTTACCAGTAAGAGTGGGACAGTACGCGTTATGGTAAGTTTAGGCAAAATTAGTCAAGGCTGGAGAGGTTTAATCGCTTAGCAATCTATGTACAAACACCCAAAGGAATCGTACGTATGGGTCAAATGTTTAAAAAAAATATTAGTGGTGATTCAATGAGAAATTCTCGAACCACGAGTTAATTTTGAGCATTGAATTGTCAATTAGAAGTTGTCAGGACGTGGACGCAGGCACCTTTGTGAACCCACAACTCTTCAGGACTTCTGAAGACCCACACATTAATAAATCTGATAACTTTTATATTACATGTGTTGATAATCATTGTTGTTGTAATTTTAATTACAAACTTACTTTTTAAAATATAGATTCACACTGCACTAGAGAAAGTAGCAGGTAATTTTGTTAGTCTTTGTAATTCAGTGCTTGCAGTTACGAGTTTCGCTGTCCTCTACCGTTAGTCTGTGTAATTCAGTGCTTGCAGTTACGAGTTTCGCTGTCCTCTAGCGTTAGTTTAGTTAGATATGATCCCGAATTCAAACCAATGTATCAGTTCTCACAGACGTTAATGTCTTCAGCCTGGCGCATCTTACACTTCTTCTGTTAAATTTATTATTAAATTTATTAACCTTCTTGCACATATATATTTAAAATTTTGTTGGAGAAATAGTGGGTGGTTGGGCGCTCATTAAATATAATTTTTTTTTTTACTCCTTTATTAAGAAGTTCCCACCTGCAGACAGATTATGCGACAGTAAAACGTCTATCTTATTAATTTGTAAAGAGACGAGTTTTAGGACACCATAAAGATCCGCCAAGTGATAGAAATGTTGGTCTTGTGGGAGAATAATTAATAATTATAAATTAATATTCCTGATCACTTGTAATTAGTTATAAGTTGTTACTTAAGAAATAATAATCATAATGAGTGAAGAGTGCCCAGAAGTGTCACTCTTACATCGTATCAATCTAGAATAAAAATAAAAGGGAGAGTAAAACTTGTAATCAGTCGGTATCCATATTAATGCGAATAATAACACTACCTAGCTTGTGCACAGCTACACTCGGTCTTCAAAGAAATAAATAAATCCAATTTTCATTGACGAGTAGAGCCCAAACAAAGGGCGCTTAATCTCAAGACACAAATGTACAATAATGCAACTACAAACCATATTACTACAAAGAAAATACGACCTCAAATTTATAACACCCCTAATATTGACACAGACGAGAAATTCGCATACTTTACCTTAACATGACTTAACTATGCAGTAATAATTATAAACATGATATAAAATTTAACTGCACTTTGATACATGAAAATAATTGCATATAAGCAACTGAGATACATTTAAGCTGAGCAACGCCAGAATGGTGCCTACTGGATGGAGAGTAATCTTGATTTGTTTTAAATATTTGCAATTACTCTACATTAAATAGACTGTCCTCAATCATCGCACTCAGCCTAAGCCCACTAATCTAATATTACAGGAAGAATATGATACGCTTTCAATTTAAAGTACTCAAAACCAGTTTTATTTTCTTTGAGGAGAGGGGATTTTTCTGCATATTTGTGAGAGAGCTTTTATCATGTCAACAGCTCAGTCATTGTCGGTGGTAGACTTGCACTGCAGTTGTCTTGTTAGAAGTGGGAAATGTTATACCTTCCGCCCCCCTCACCTAGCTTGAAGCTCTCAAATGTGAATCACTACAGTGAATCACTACAACCAGTAATGTGTTCATCTTGCAAAACGGTTCCTAGGGCACGAACAACATTCCAGTACAATCATAAAACAAATACCATCTATAATCGCAAATGGTATAGACCACATCTATGCAGACAATTACTCATTCTGTATATCTTGTTTTCAAATAAACAAGATAAATTAACACCATGAAACAACAGCAGGGAAAACATATTTCACCCGACCAGCATTCCTTATAGATGGCATTACATGAGCTTGATAATTTGGGGACCCCTTAAAGAATGTAATGACGTTTTGACAATGGTATCCAACCTATACAAATCACCCTCTAAGAGATGTAATGAATACAAGTGTTCGGTTTATCAAATCTCCCGAGATAAGTCGAGTGAACTATCAATAGACTGCGTCTTTTGATAAGCGAACTTCTAAAAGCTTTTATTTGTTACTGTCGAATGTCTATCTATAGGCAACGTGTGGGTTGAAGTACTGGCTGCACTTAAAGTGAAGGCTCTTACGAGAGACAGTTTTATGGCAATAATCAGTGATTGATTTGGACTGTTGACCATCTCAAAGCACTTTACCAAAGTGAGTTATGGTCTTTAGGATCAGAAATGTCTACTCTAAAGTACTTATGACAAGTAGTGTTTCAGTTCGTATATGTATATATTTAGAAGCAAATAAAAAACAAATGTATCCTTTAGGTGCAGAGGATTGCGAAATAAGAATGATTTTGTTTTAAGAAATAATATATGCATCGCGTATTGAAAACTGATATTATTTGTCTGCATATCAGAAGTAGTTATTTTAATTTTAGCAATGACATTTACACACAGTTTGCTGCTGTGTCACGACTTCCGCATAACGATGGCGTTCGCATTATTAAGTGCATACCCTCTCCAGTGTTGTCACAACAGAGATTGTTGCTATGAACGCACACTAGGTACCTCTAATCTTGTCACGTAATATTCAATATGTCGATCAGCAAGAAGAGGTGGAACTAACAGAGTGACTGACGTGTCTTCGTCTGCCACTCAACGTTGACAGGTGCCAATCAAGATTTGTTTCCCTTTGGCTGAGAATTGCAAAGAGGGAAGTGAACGATCCTGTTATCTTAGGGGAAATGAAAGAAGAAAATCAGGATTTTGCTGAGGCCTGAATGTATTTCCAAGTTCGTTCTATTGTAAGGAAGAACATTAACTGGCGGTGAGTTAACATACGTTTATTTTGTATATTAATGTTTCTATACTTTAGCTCTCTGTATGTGTTGTATCATATTTATGCAGTACCCGTTTAGCTTTGCACACTCCTGGAAGTTTTTTTTTTTAGGTACATTAGTGACTTTTGTTTATCTGCAGCGTTTAAGGTAGGATGCAAGAGTCGTTCAATCTCAACAACATTTCTCAAATATTTATTGTGTTGTATGTGTGGCTTTGCATATGTGCTCGGCTATATTTTTCAGTTTTCTAGTGCACTGTGGCTGTACACCTGTGCTCGGCTATATTTTTCAGTTTTCTAGTGCACTGTGGCTGTACACCTGTGCAGACTTAGGAATGGTGTATCAGCATGTCTAGATATGCGTGACTGTACCTACATAGGCGCAACTGTTGTGCATGAAAGTCTTTTCTGTTAGACAATTTCAATGTTTAGTTAGCCTCGCTAGAGTATTTGTTTTTTTCATTAGCACATTATTACATAACTCTGCATTAATGACTCTTAATATTTAGAATCCGAACATGGTAATTCGCGTTTCAGAAAGTCTGATCAATAAGAGACCAGACAGACGTATCACTTACTTACCGATTTCATCCCTTTAAACCTTAATTAATTTGAATATTTTAATAGTCATGCTCCGTTATATGAACTCATGTTTACGCAATGCTGCATTTGATTTAAAGACGCATTATTATGCTAAAAGATATCAGTTGTTATGAAAATTATTATTGATATTTATGTTACTTGTTCTGGGATTGGGGGTGGGATTAAGATGAGTAACTCCATTTTCTTTAACTGAAAAACCTAATACCATATTTTGGTAATGAAAGTAATGATTATTATTATTAAGTAATCTTTCATAAGTAATCACAAATGATGAGAATCTTAATTTATTTTATTAGTGATCCTCCAACAGACACCACTCGTCTCTCATTTGGCGGATATTCGGGGCACTGCAATTTTTTTCTCTCTTCCACAATATAAACAACATTTACAGTCACATAATCTTTCCATTGGTGGAAAGCATCTTACTAAAATTTAAACAAATATGACTTTTAATATATATTTAGTGAGACCCCATCGACTCACTTTCTTCTCCAACATACGATTATCAATATGCATAAGAAGGTCAATGCATTTAACAATAAATGTATTAAATGAACAATCAAACATACATATGATAATTACAATGAAATAGATAACTTGACATCAATATTCCATGAACTCACATTTGGATAACTATTGCTTACACAGTCCATATATATAATAACATTACAGTTCAGCAATAGAATCAATGCAAATTGCAGGTTAGTCCTTTCAGAGGATAGAAATAGAGTTATTAGAGGTAAGTTATTGTAATCTTTTAAATGACCTGGATTAAGCACTGCATGACAGTCTGTTATAGGCTTTTGCAGTAATGTCACAATGTCCGCGTGTCAACACGTGTCTCCCACCACACGCATGGAAAACACTGACGTGCATGTTCCTCTAAATTCTAGAACAACTTGTAGCATACTCCCTTCTGCTTACACATAAGCAACAGACATTTCCCACATCTTCCGGGTTGTTCAGGTTTGCGACCAGTAAACAGGTAAAGGGTAGCTGGAAACTTGAAGTTCAAAACTCAAAACTCAAAAGGTTAAACTAAAAAGGCCATTTGCTCACTGCAAAATATAATTAAGGAGCAAACCTAAGTTTCCTGTTCATCACAATATAACTCCATTCTATCTTACATCCCATCATCAACTTACAATCTCCTGCAACTGTATTCATTAGCCTGATAAATGCATACAGTACAATAAGTACAGCCCATCAAAACAATGTCAAGTATTAGTGTACTACACTCAAACATATGAGTTCAAATGTCTGTAGAAATAAAAGTCAACTCACATAGTACATCTCTACACAAGTATATCATATCAATAGCGAAAAGTTCATGAAATATTCCTAAGTCCATTCTCTCTCAGTCATTCAGTTTAACTCATCATCAATCTAATGACTGCCTTTCAAAGCCAGACTTTATTCCTTACACTTTAACCACTCACAGTGATTAGAGAGTAGAATTTTCTACAGCAAGTGAACTCTTTAAATGCAGCCCATTTGCTGGTCTCGTTCTCATAAGTCATGACCATTGGATAATAGAAAACTACTCACTCATTGTGCATTACGTCAGCAATCTAGGATATTCTTGCCTCTAGCTGTTTACTTCAAGTCAGACACTTTCAAAAATACATGTAACACCATAAGGAGTGCCCACGTCGGGTTACTCTGACAATTTAGCAATTTATAGAACAATTTATTTTATAATAGGAAGAGGCAATTTTACTCTTGTCAGAGATACTCTCCAGACTACTCAAACAACACCATGTCCCTGCGAGTTTGGTGTGGTTGTTTGTTGCTATTGTTTGGTGTACTGTCGCCGGTGTCCGGAGGGAAGGATAAGAAGTTCAAACATGACGTTGACAGCGAGGAGGAAGAAAGTGGGGAGCTGTTTCAGCTACACAGCGAGGGAACACTGGCCGAGGTCATTGACTTGGATTCATTACCGGAAGTTAAAGTAAGCAATGTTTACTTGAATATGATTTTTTTATTCTTTATAAACAAAAAACTAATTTAATATAGCTTCTAAACGCTTTATAGTAAATGTAAATTTACTGTGTAATTAATGGCTCAAATTAATGTTAACACTCATTTTAATTTTATAAAAGTCAAATACCTACAGGTTTACTTGATATTTTATAATATTTATTTGAGTATTTCTTAGTTTTGTTTCTTATGCTGACTTTTTAAAAATGTATTGAAATCTTTCCAGTCATATAGAACGATTTCTCTTTACTCCTTTCCTGTATGCAGCGCGTGGCGTGTGCCGGTGACCGCCTCATGATTCTCATGACGGATACATCAGTAGCGCAAAACTGGAAGATCGACCAGGTAGTGTTAGGCGGGCCTCAGTGGGGTTGCAATGCCACCCGAAAACGTCCGGAGGGTACGGGTATCTACGTGAAGATTGCGCGGATATACTTCCCACTGGATGGTCAAGTTACTATTCATCATCTGCCAGCAGGGTATGTGACTACGCTTTCTGGTGTCAACAGAAAACTGTTTCACCATATATATGGTTTCATGCACACGAATCGTATGTATCTTCATTAAGGAGTATTAAACATTATTTCAGCTTTAAAAGTTTTCTTCAATTCACCTGGGTTTGTAGGTGGCGATTAAATCAAAAGCTGTAAATGAATAAGTGATTTGAGAACAAACATAATCATTAGGTAATAAAGTATGGCCACGTTTGAGTTTCATTCCAATTTTCAGACCGTTTGACATGCTGGAAGATGCCAATATTCATTTCCACTACGAACCCGGCATTGCAAAGCAAAAACATTTGGCTACCGACGAAAAGAAGCGACGATTCCGCAGAGCGTTGTCCAATCTCGTCTCCAACATCCTCAACAACATCGACTGGCACGCCAATTTTACCACAACAATTCCGTTCCTTGTTGGTAGCGATGACATTGACCCGTGGGTCCCTGGAAATAATTCTCACATCGGCACTACGTCTTCTAGTCCCTTGACGAGTTCTACGTCATCTGAGGGCAACTATTCCAATCTTACTACCGACGCCCCGACCCTCGCCCTTCATAAGAACTGGGGTGACCGGAAGTTGTCGGTAACTAGGAGACGAAAAGTCAAAAAGGTTGATGACGATTTCGTCTTAAGTCTAGATCGACTAAATGGTGACAGTCAGCTCTCTTATACATTGTAAGTAATAAAGAATACTTTACATGCTGAGTAGTGAAAAATAGTTTATATAGTGAGTAGTGAATAATTGTTTATATAGTGAGTAAGAACTTTACACGGTGAGTAATGAAGAACTGTTTACATGGTAAGTAGTGAAGCATTGATTACATGGTGAGTAATGAAGAGCTGTTTACATTGTGAGTAGTGAAGAACTGTTTACATGATGAGTAGTGAAGAATGGTGAGTAATGAAAAACTGTTTACATGGTGAGTAGTGAAGCATTGATTACATGGTGAGTAATGAAGAATTGATTACATTTTGAGTAATGAAGAAATGTTTGCATGGTGAGTTGTGAAGAACTGTATACATGGTGAGTAGTGAGGAATTGATTACATGGTGAGTAGTGAAGAACTGTTTACTTGGTGAGTTGTAAAGAATTGATTACATGGTAAGTAAAGAAGTACAGTTTGTAAACCTTGATATATAATTTACAGTGTCAGCATTGAAATACATAGTAAGCTTCTGATACTTGTGCTTTCATTTAGGCTGTCAGTGAAAACACCAAATAATTTTTTTCCGATTACATTTTAAATTACTGTCCACAGTCATACGCAATATTTATTTGTGTTTCTAAACTATGCGTTATTTCATGAAAGTATCCCAAGTACTTGTAAATGAATTCCACTATTTTATTTTGTATTTTCTGGCAGCGACCTTGTAATAAAAAATATCGAAGGGGCACCTCAATTGGTTCGCTATATATCACAGGTAACATTTGTTCTCATTTAATTGCTAAATATAATGTTTATTCAGAGATACACTAATTTAAACTCTTAATTTTGAAATATTTTAATTTCCTGTTATTAACACTTGCTGACAGCTTGCACTTATATCGTGTGAAAATAAATATACACTTTCACAAATATTATTTTACTCTGTATACGTTTTAAGTTAACTAAAACTGAAGAGAAAGAGACTCTCTGTTTTTTTAGAAAATAAACCAAACATCGATGTAAATAGTGTCTGTTTTATCACACCTTCTCGTAAATTATAAGCAGTGACTAAAATATTTTATTATTATGGCGGCAAGAAAAATATGCAAAAACTTTTCAGCGATATATTCAAATTTTCTTTCAACACATAAGCTACGTTTTCATCAGTGTAGCTTCGAGGAACGATAACTCCTGTGTGAGAGTAGTTTAATGCTTAAACACACCCTTCGCTTGTGGATGTTAGGTATGTCATATCATCTGGTTCGCCAGCAGAAAATGCTTGTTTTTGCAGCGAAGAATTGAAAGGGAGATGATCGGGTGCTAACACAATTATGAAAATATTTAAAAGATTTTCACAATTTTTTTAAAGTAAATTATATAAAAATCGAAATATCAATTATACCTTCATATCGTATTACAATAGTTCTAGTATGAGTTATTTCCCTTGCTTCTCTGTTTGTGATATTTCCAATCAGCTATGAAATTTAGAACCAAAATGGCAGTCGTTAATTTACTCATCGAAGGAATATATAGACGAAATCAAGAATAAATTGTTTTAATATTTTCCATCTATGTCTACTGCAAAGCATGTTAAGAGTACATAGCGAAAACAGATACAAATATACAAAATACCATTGACTCAGTCGATCATATTTTTCCTCCCTGTAGCTTGGACGTTTTATAAACCGCACTCAGAATGAACAGATACAACTTTTCATCTAAAACACACCTCAAGTATGTTTTCCTAAAAAATGCCAACCTTTTATTTTATTTTATTTCTTGTATTGTGCGCTGTGTGTTTGTGGAATGAAATATTTATTTATCTATTAATCTTTTAACTCAAGAGTAAATGTTAAACCTTAACCAGAAATCTTCATTGTTTTCAGTTTGACATCGAATCAAACATACAATCGGACTCCACGATACATTTTAAGCGCGAGATCGGACTCACGTACAATACGTCACTCTACGAGACTCCAATGACAGAGCTTTTCCGGGTACCCGTGGCAACGGTACGGGGCCTCCCACCCATGTACCTAACGGTGTCTTACCAGGCACAGACCTTGGCATCCGTCAAAGCTTACAGTGCCGGAAAGACTAGTCTAAGAACGGCCTTCAATGGCACTGGTTTTGTGACTGCATGTGAGTAATATCCCTTTTCCTACCAGCTATACTTCCTAATAGCTATAAGACTAATAGCCAGAGTTATTACGTCTGAAGTAATACACAGTCACTGGCGTATTCTATGATTTTATTTTACTGTGTTTTCATTTCGCTTTCTTTCTTCCTCTTTGTACATGTACTTACATGGCGTATATTTTATATACATAATACGCTATATGCTTTCCAACATTTTTGAATTCATGTACATGAACACTTTATCTATTAATTTCATTTAGGTTTATGCTTTGGGTTGGAGATAGTGCTTTCTTCATCAGTATACACTTTAATCAAACGCGAAAAATTCCATCGGGACATGAGACATACATTAGCATAAATATAAATCACCTAAATGAAAATGCCTTAGCACAGACATCAGTAAACAGATTGAACTGAAAGCCTTCATTCTGCTATTTAATACATTTCGTACAAACTATTTATAGCTATATCATTGATATACAGCGCAGCAATATGATCCTGTTACCAAAATAGGAAGCCAGGTTTCGTCACGTGACTGGTCCATTCAACCACAAGAACAGTCTTTGGCAAGTCGATTTTTGACGGAAGCTGACTTCAGTGTCTACCAGAAGGTCAGAACGAATGACAATTATTGCACCTTGTTCGTTTATTGTCAGATTTCTTACATTTCCCGACTAAGAAAATAGTATTAATTTCAGCTTTTGATTAATTGTACATTCTTAATTATTATTTACATTCAATCAGTTACTTTGAAGCTTAATGTATATGTCAAATAATTGTTGTAATATTGTTGAAAATATGTATCTTTAAATTTCATTGACAGTTTTAACTTCGTAGAAAATTTGATATATTAGCACAGAAGCAAAGTTATATACACACACAGATACACACACACACACACACACACACACACACACACACACATATATATATATTATATATGTTTTACTCTTTTATTATATTACAGTTTCATTTCTTATCGGCTGTTTCTTGGCATTATCACGATGTCGACATAGAGTTGTCTCCTCCAGTAGAACTCTCGTAAGTTTTAAATTTGTTATCAGCATTACTGATCTAGTATTTAAATTTTACTGGTTATAAATAAAACCAATAATTCCTATGAAAGATGGGGTTTTGCAGCTGTTAAAAGTATTACAATATTAAGAAAAGATTAATCAATAAAACAGTAATTGTTTATTTGTGTTAAAAGAGAGACTCACATGTGGTGAAACATAAGCATCGACAATATTAAAACTGTCGTTCGTTCAAACATGATCTGACCAAATTAGTTCATTCGTGCAAGGGTAGCGTAAAGTTGTGTGTGACTACAGCCGTCCCGAAGGAAAGACTTTCAAATATTCGTTGCAAGCGACTACAGTTTTCAGACTGAGTTGTCGTAGACCTGAATATTTGGTACGTGTAGCCACTAGGCGTTTGTATACGTGATCGTGGACTTTTATTGTTAGTTTTGACAGCTGAACCAAATACCGGCTAATTTCTACTCAATGAAGGAAACTATATGTGATCATTGGGAACAATATAATCATAGACTTCCCTCATTGTGTGTTGTTACTGTTACTTGCAATGCAAAAAAAAATCCGCACGCTACTGCTAGTTAGAAACAGAGCAGTTTGTAGTGTTAGCTCATCGTAATTGTAATTCCTGTAAATATGTGACTGTGCTTGTGCACGTTTCTTGTGAAACCATATATTAGTAAATGTCTTATCATAGTGTGACGCTAACGCCACCCAGTTAATGGTTACGATAAATATTTATTCACTTACATAATTTAATGTAATTTAATTTAACTTAATGTAATTTAATTTATTTTAATTAATTGTTTATTCACTAAAATAAGAATATTTCGCCCGTGCACATAAACATTGTCGACCTCTCTACAACTAAATTCATCAATATCAAAACCTCCATGAGCATTGCTGTTGTACTAGTAAATGTCTTATGTATTGTGTGACGTTGATGCCACCGAGTTAATGATTATGATTATTATTAATTTAATTTAATATAATGTAACGTAATGTAATTTATTTTAATTTAATTAATTATTTAATCACTAAAATAAGAATATTTTGCCCGTGCACATAAACATTCTCGACCTCTACATCTAAATTCATCAATATCAAAACATCCATGAACATTGCTGTTGTACGCAGTCAGCTGTCACACTGCATCGTAACGCTGTTGGCATATTTGCCTACTCGTTCGCTAGTCTGACTCGAAATCGTTTAAGTATCTAGGGAGAAGACATTAATCAAAGACATGTTATTGCATAGCTAATCTGTGTATGATGCTGTCAGAAGAAATCTTTGACTAGGCATATTACGAATAATGATGTGCTGACTACTGACACTGAAATCCGATTGGATTAATCTCGCTTCTTGATGCTGGAATGGTGTATATTTTTGAATGTGTGGACCGGTAGCATGAAGCCCTGGATGAGTGTGCGGTACGTGTGTGGTACATGTATTGTGGTACCACTCTGGTATGAGTGAGCAGTCAATACGTATCCAGATGTTTACTTAAATGTGTTAAGCTTTGCGTGAAGTATCGTAGTACTTTGTTTATTCTTTTGATTGACATGTAATTGAGATTTAACTACTATCAGTACAAAGTCGTACGGAGCCCATTGACACACACACAATATATATTTGAATGATAGAAAATGTCAAAAATATTAACAAGTATGAAATTAATTTTCATAAAAATAATCATTAACAAAATTTACCTTTAATTAATATATTTATTGACAAACTCTATCTATCTATCTATCTATCTATCTATCTATATGTATGTCTGTCTATCTATCTACCTACCTATCTGTCTGTCTGTCTACCTACCTATCTATCTGTCTGTCTGTCTGTCTATCTATCTGTTAGTCCGTCTGTCTATGTATCTACCTACCTATCTATCTATCTATCTGGCTGGCTGTTTGTATGTCTGAGTGTCTGTGTATTTGTAAATATAATGTATATCATCTGAGGTTATTTCCTACAGTGTACATCCAGAAGTCCACCTTCGGTCCAGTAGTCCAGGCCTGGCTCGTTGTGTTGATAGTGACGTCACTATTAACAGCCACGTGCACGCAGAAAGGGCGGAGTTCACTGCCGACGCATTCGGCCTTAAGTTGTGGTAAGAACGTACTTCTGTTTACGACGAAAAACGTCACACGCTGAAAATGTTTTGTGTTCATGTGTGTCTTCATTGACATGATTATTTACATATTGTTAACAATACAGTACTATCTATCTAATAGTTGTTAACAATACAGTACTATCTATCTATCTATTTATCTATCTGTCTGTTTGTCTGTTTGTCTGTTTGTCTGTTTGTCTGACTGTCTGTCTGTCTGTCTGTCTATCTATCTATCTCTCTATCTATCTGCCTCTCTCTGTCTGTCTCTCTGTCACTCTTTCTGCATTTTATTTGCAAATTATTTTGTGCGATTAATTTTGTTGAAATATATACATTTTCTTCATTTGATTTCTTTACATGTCATAATAGGGCATGGCCAGAGGCCGAACTAAGTAACTATATTAAAACCAAGTTTGCATTTACATGTTATTTCTTGATGTTATTCACAGGGATGTTCCCCTGCAACCAGCCATGACCTTCGACATTCACCTCTTTAATGCCAGCGTCGGACACGGCTGTGATGCCCGTTGCCATGGAAACTCTGAGCGCACTTTTAACGTAACGAATGGAACTTACCAGATGGCTAACCTAACACGAGGAGAAGTGGAGTTCAATAAGTGAGCTAATATAATTCCTGTGCTATTAATTCTTATAAAGTATTATACAGTAACCTAGGAAAAATTAACTGCTTTAATTATGCCAATATCATTATGGTGTGAATTGCAGAAATCAGCAATGGTATTATTGAATACAGTTTGCATACTCTATGTCATTCGTGCCAAATGAAAAATTAGATAAAATTCAAAAGTAAAATTTTATTGCGAGTAGTTCATGTTCACTGCTCTGCAAAATATCTTCAGAATCAGTATTCGATATTTGCAGACATGTTTTAATCATTGCTAGCTAAATCAAACGTTTGGATGGACTTGGAAGAAATTTAGTGTTTGAAAACAAAATGATGCGAATGGGTGTATTGTAAAGAAACAGATATTTTAAAAATTATAACATAAACATCTCATATTGACTTATATTTATCAAATGTTACGGAATAATCGATAATAATCAATGAATACATAAACCAAAACAAACAATAATTAGAATAATTTTACACCAATTAAAATAATTTAATATTAGCATACACTGAGTATCTGCAGATTTAATTACAGATTTAAATTCTTGCTACCTGTAAGGTGTATTGTAATCAAAATAGCTGTTTAGTAATGAATGCTTATTAAGTTAAAGTTTTAAAAAATATCACACTCGACATTTATTTTAGGCTTCGAACCTTCAATGGCGATCTGTCACAGTTTATGAACCCCAGCAGTACTTCTTCTTGGTGTGGTATTCCCGGAGCCTCTTGTTTTCTTTGCGTTAACCACAGCATAGACACTCCCAAAGAAAGAACGTGTTCTTCACGTCTAATGACGTCACGAATGGCTACAGCCTTGACACAGTTGTCGGACCTTGTGACCGTGGAGTGGCCCGATAGTACGCTAACATCATTAAAGCTTTTTGCTATGTTCGTTATAAAGATATTATTGTACCAGGTTAAAACAAATCAGTGAAAACAATAATTATAAAATAAAATCACCTGAAACACACTGGCCCTTCAGAACGTGCATATTACATTCACTTCCCTCAAAATCTTTCTGCTTTAGAATAATAATTTTAAATACTGCTTAAGTTAAATGTGTTACTAGCCTCATAGCTGAGCAATTTCAAATTAACATGATATACCCTAATAAGCAAGTTATTAATATAAACTCCAGACTTAAAATTGGTCTTTACATAATCGCTTTAATATTCGTACACAGAGCTACAACTTTCACAAGGTAAATGTAACCTCTTACACACACAGCTACAACTTTCACAAGGTAACTATAACCAGCATCTTTCGGCATCACAGGTAGACATTCTAACTCTGGTTTGATTTTTATCGCCATCAGAACAACTTCTCATCTTGGAAGTCCTGGATGAACCGACATCTTCAAACCCTGCAGGCGTACACGAACCTCTCTCCCTGTACAAGCAAGGCCGGGCAGCGTCCGTCACCCTTACACCTCGACTTCCGGTCTTGTCCACGTCACCCACACCCTTAAAGTTGGACACCCTTACCATCGATCGTCTTGGTCAACTGGCCGTGTGCGCAGGGCTTGAATCGGTGCACCAGGTGGCTGATAAAGGCATACTGGAACTGGCAGTTGAAATGGAAGGGTTCGAATCCCCTTCTAAAGATGATGTAGAGAAAAGGACGATGTTTTGGCAAGCTATGAAAAGTCTAGGTAAATCTTGCATGATATACATTTTTAAAACTTGATTCTGAATCAAGAATAAATATGAAATGAAATGAATGACAGAGAGTATTATATCTTGATTCTGAATCAAGAATAAATATGAAATGAAATGAATGACAGAGAGTATTACATCTTGAGATAGCCCGACATGCAATAAGAAAATACTAGTATAATTTATAATCGTACTTGGTGGCTACAAAATTAAACTGCTTTAATGGCAAGCTATTCCAATTTAAGAATTGAAATACAGAAAACACAGCAGGACACTAGATATGTGAGGTTTTAAATACATCACGCTTTAAATAATATATCATGTATAACATAAATCGCTGTGAAGCACAAGTTAAATGGAAACAAGTTCACGAATCAAACGGTGAATAGCATTCAGTATAAATTATACAACTCAAAGCTACTTGGCATCACACTTCTGTTTGATAGAGACATGTTGCTATTCACTGCTCCAAATGACTAGACATGGAATGGAGTGAATACAATATTTTATGACAATTGTACGAGTTTGCTCGAAACTTTGTTTTCCTAATTGCAGAGTTATTATTTGACATTACTGATATAAACAAAGTACTGACAATAATTTATTAAATTATCATCAGTAATATATAACACATTACTGCTTATTAATTTATTTTCCTAAGTATATAAGCGGTACAGATAATGAATTTTATGTACTTAGGATAATAAATTAATTATTAATTCCTTGCTTATATATTTAGGATAATAAATTATTTATCAGTACCTTGTTTACATATTTAGGATAATAAATTAACTATCGGTACCTTGTATATGTACTTAGGATAATAAATAAATTATCAGTACCTTATATATATATATATATGATAATAAATTCGTCACCTAATGTTACAAGCTAAATGAGATAACAATGCAAAAATAAAGAAAACGCACAAATAAGTAAACAAAAGCTGATAGATGAAGCCCAAATGAACACTTTTCAGTTGTTACAATTCCTATTATACTATGTGTTTTCATATTATCTCTTTGACGGGGAAGCAGGGCGGCCGCTACTTCTAGACTCCGACCTCATTTGGAGGTGATCGATTTCGAGTCCAACCAATCTGGTCCTGACAGAGTTTTGTTTCAGCCAACATGTCCACATATTTACCCCTTCACTCGGGATTGAAGATCTGCGCTACATTTATTAACGTCCTGAGAGATTTTTAGAGAATATTTTTTTTAAAACTAAAACCTGTCAGAAAATATAATCTATATTTTACCGATCACCTATAAATGGCAATTAATAACATTTAAAATAATGATTACTCTCAGTTAATTACTGCTTTTCTTATTGCTTGTTACTTCCAGTTTTATATGGAGACCAAGATGACCTACAGAAATCCATGACTTAAGAACATATTTAGATATTAGATTTTTTGTTAACATACGAAGTGCGAACTCGGCATTGATATTTTTTTAAGTTTAAATTAATTTCAAGCGATTGTTTCCTGATTACATTCTCACCAAATGTCTATGGGTGCAGATGACTTACATTCATTAATAGTTATTTTCAGGTAATTAAATACAAAATGTGGGTCATACCAGCAGTATGCTTTGCGGTAAAAGATGTTTTGGGCACAAACAAAATTTAAATTATTCCCCCCTTTTCAGATGTGAGTTCTCTTTCCCCAATGTGCGCACAGGCCCCTCCTATGACAGTGGGCAGCCAATGGCCGCAACAGACAGCTGACCCCGAGGATGTGTGTGGTCCAGTGGAAAGACCACTACTCAGGGCCGACCGGACTCACATGAAACGGTAAGTATTCAATTTAAATTAGGAAATATACAAAACCACGTATTTCACATAACAGTAATCTGACTTTCAAGTTTCATGAGGTTGAAAATCGAAACAGATTACACTAAAACGATTGAAAATCGGGACAGATTACACTCAAATGATTCGATTATTGAAATTAAATTTCCTCCTTATTTTCTACAACGAAATGCTGGAAAATAGCTGTTTATTTTCATTGTGTTCCTCTAAAATTAATAAATTAAAATATAATCCCATTTTCCTTTTGAACTTTGCAGAATGTTTTTGTCTAATTAATAATAAAATATTTCTAAAAATAGCATATAGTGGCATTCATTGGCAGTGCTCTACCTGAAAAATTATTTTATTTTATGTGACGTTGCTCAAAGTTGCATTATGCCACTAGGCATGATACTAATAATCAAATAATTTGTTTATCCCTTTCCCCTGAAGTGATAGAGTATAATATTATGTTGTTGCTATTCACATGTTCATTTATATTTGATGCGACCGAGTAAGCGTTTTACTGTACATTGCATTCCAATTACAGGAAAGCAATATTTTATTTTATTTTATTTATTTTCATATTTTCGTTTCGTTAGGCTAATTTACTGGAATCTTACCGATTCGTCAATTGCATTCGAATCAGAGGGACAGAGGGACCACTGGTGTGGGAGACCCTCGAGACAGTGCCTGGACTGTACGATCATTACAGACAGCCTTGAACCCTGGGACTGGTGCAGTACCCGGATGATGACCCCACGCCTTGCTATTCGATTGCGAAAACTACAAAAGCTTGCAAAGGAAAAAGGAATCGGTAGAAATTAAATTTAAGAGTAGATACATTTTTCAGTAATTAAGTGTCGTTATTAAGATATAAATAAGGCATAATGCAGATATTTTTGTAAGAAAATGGAATTAGATTAAAAGCAAATTGAATATTATTGTTTCTTTTATTAATATATGGTATAGGTTTGCGAGAAGGCAAGTGTTTTGTGACGTGAAACTGCAACTTTCTTTTCTTCATAGCACTGTGTCACAACACCGGATAATATACTATTAGTTTGTTAACATCATTAAATATTTTTTTAATAAGTATTAGAATTAAACAAGCTAAAAATATTTATAAACAAACTTGCAAATAAAGGGAAGCAATACAAAGATTTAAACGTACTTGTACTTACGTTTCAGATCTTCAAGTTCTCCAAGCATTTACTGAGTCATCTCAGCATGGGAGACAACTCGAGTTTTCTTTATACAATGAAGGGAGGTAAGTGTGCTATAAATGGTAGCCCAAAGTTTCTTTGTACGGAAACTATAAAGTATGTAAATGTTTTTTAACCGGCAACCATTAGTGCAATCGCAAACAATCGAAAACGGAATACAGAAAAATGTAATAACTGTGAATTTTCGTTTTTCTGGAAACGTCAACGGAGATCATTAATGCTGTTCGACAGTCTGTTATGTGTGTCTATCATGAATGAACCGTTCTGTTTAATAAATGACAGGTCGTACTTCTTTTTTTTTCTTTTTTGTATCGAGAACGAAACAAGTAATAACTAACCGACTTTCCTTTCTTTCATTTATTCAGTGAAATAATAGCGAGATGAGTGCGAATTATGTGCATGAAAAATGAAAGCCTATTCATAATAGTTGATTATTTGGCCTGTTTCCTGTCCTGACATAATGTCATTGCATGGTTAAACAACAAAAAATACCACACTATAAAGCTGCTACTCTGAACAGCTGCTCGAAAATAAAGAGAAGTAAATTGCATATTTATATGAGAGAAAAAATATGTCATCTGTGCTAGTCCGACAAGAACCAGCGCAGTCTGCCAAGATACATCTTTTATCTTTTGCTTTGTACACCTACTATACAGGTGATTGCACTTTAAGAGTTTTTCAGTTGACTTTGTTCCTCGGTGTGTTATTATTTACGTGGTCTCTGTAAAGCAGGTTACATGCATACTTAATTTAAATATTAGTTTGTTTTTCCTTACATTTATATATATTACTAATTTTCAGGGGCATCAAGCTTGCCACTCTGCCGGCAGGCAGAGAGAGAGATCTAGCCAGTCTTGCTGTGTGTGCTGGATTCGATTACGTGAAGTATTCGAATCAACAATTTATCGAGGCGTTCGTCAAGGCTCAAAGTGGTTATCAAACTTTAATTGTTAGCTACTTTGAAGGTAAGAAAAACCGTTTCAAATAAATAAGTATGCATATTTGTGAAAATATTTCTTGATATATGTTTATTTCTGTTTAAAATCTATAAGTTTTTATTAATTATGTTGTTGTAACGATTGATTTTATTATAAATAATAGTTTACCAGTGAGTGTAACTAAATCAGATGATTTATAATTATGTGCCCAGATTCAGTCATGTTTCACCGTGTGGATAGTAGTGATTATACTAATAATATGATTGTCACCGTGTGGATAGCAGTGATTATACTAATGATATTGTCAGCGTGTGGATAGCAGTGATTATGCTAGTGCTATGATTATCACCGTGTAGATAGTAGTGATTACACAAGTGCTATGATTATCCGCTGTGTTAAGGAATACAGACAGTTTCGTTTTATTTACAAGGGATAAGATTGGATATTTTCTTCATACACTACCCTAATGTTATGTATAAGAAATATTGTCTTATTTATTCACCATTAATATAATTAAAAGAATCCTTTCCAAGTTCTGATCACCACCTCAGTACCAGAGAATGCCCGATTATCCTGTGAAATATTATTATTTATTCAGTTATTCAGTCACAAATACTCGAAATGCTGTCGTTTTCATGTATATCCGCACCAGTCACTAAAAACAAAATTTTTCAACCCCGCACCACGTCAGCTCATACAAATGTACATTTATTCAGACAGAGAAACGGAGATTGATACAATGAGATTCTTATCTACTTCTAGAACCTAAATACACAAACGCACGTACACACGCATTGAATATTTTTTTTCTAATGTAGGTCCATCTCGAGCGGAAGTATCGCCCATTGACAAGGACACGGATGAGTACAGGTACCCAGTAGATCTGGACAAGGAGACTGTGCTTCCAGTGCTACTGGATGGCAGCGTGCTGCTGCCCGACACCCATATTTCAGAACACGTCACGCTGAGTGACGTCATGTCAACCGGAAAGCGATACTTTCGACTTGATACTTCCTTACTAGAGTGTATCGAACTGGCGGAGGAAGACTTTACGGGCACTGTTGAGGTAGGTTACCATTTTATTGTAATGACAGGTCTAACGTCACTATTTTAGAATTACTGTGGAGGTATGTTCGACTTTGTACTCTAATAATACATCTAAAATTAGTACTGTGGAATGGCAAAGGATCAGATTTGCTAGCAGTAGATGTCCTTAAAACTGATAGACTGATACACATCCGTATAACGTGCACTCCACATTACCAAAACATACATTATTATACCAACACTAACACATTCGATCCTCTTTCAATTGAACTGATTAAATAACAACTGGTATTGAAAGTACGTGTATCTATGTAATTGCGTGATATGGTGTTACACATGAGAGAAGAAATATGTTATGCTACATTGGCAACAAGTTTGAATGCCTACCTGGAATTAAAAATACAAATTAATTCATAAATTAAGAACATCGAATGCCTACCTGGAATTAAAAATTCAAATTAATTCATAAATTAAGAACATTAGAGATATAATCTTTTCAAATCTTTCAACAGCTTTTGTCCAATTCTGTGTACCGAACCCGTTCCGTTAATTTCCTGCACAATCTGGACACGAGACACGAGGAGGAAAAATGGAGGTTCCAGGCGGGTCTAGCAATGGCCATTCGTCCTGCAGGTGCCTCTAGCCCTGAAAGTCTGTTGGCACTGGCAACAAGGTTTTCTTCGTTTCCATTTTTAATTTGATTGGTCGACTTTCATACACAACACGAATTAAAATACTAAACGTCTTTAGCAACTGTTTTCCAGATTATACAATGAACAACACTGAATTTAGTTTATTTCAGATTAAAATATAATGTAACTGAAACTTTGCATAGTTTAATCCTAAGGGCGATCTTGACATTCGGGCCAAGCATTAATATTAGTTAAATTCCGTCTGGCTTCATCTGTTGATTATTGACGAGATATATATTATATCAGGCAACATGTTGTTTTAAACAGTAAGTACAATGTATTATAATACATATTCATGTTTCCTAATGTTTTTACTGACACATACATGTTGCATTCACTCCACAGTAAATATATGTTGCATTCACTCCACACTAAATATATGTTGCATTCACTCCACACTAAATATATGTTGCATTCTCTCCACACTAAATATATATGTTGCATTCACTCCACACTAAATATATGTTGCATTCACTCCACACTAAATATATGTTGCATTCACTCAACACTAAATATATATTACCTTATGTAGTGTCCTCAGAGAATGTCCAGCAGTAGTACGACTGCAAATGCGTGCTGTTGGACTAGGTTGTCATAGCGATCACCTGTACGTTGACCTTCGACCTCTGATCCCAGGTCATGAGAGGGAATACGTGACAGTGTGGGAAGCGGAGAGCACCCACTACTGTAGTCACGTGATGAAGTTGCAAAGAGACATGATTCAAGGTATGTGTAGAATACCGACAGAAATTCATATTCCACTGAACATGTATATCATTATTCTTACCCACCCCATCCTTTTTTGTATCATTCTGAAGCGACCGCTTTAATTTTGTGAAAGCATCGCAATAGATTTATTTTAACAAACTTAGAATTGTATTAAGTGACCATTTGCAATTTATAAGGACAAAATGTGTGCTTTTCCAGTTGAATAGAACCTTCATGGGGTTTTTTACTAGTAAAGTTGTGTGCAGTCACAGGACATCTACATTTCATAAAATTTTCAATGTTTTATTTCTTCTTTAGCTATTATGCTTATGTTATATTATACAATTTGTATTTGTAAGTTTTTCTTTCTTTATATATTTTAATAATTTATTGTTGTTTTATTTTTTAAAAATTATTAACATATCTTTTCTTAAAATTGAAAGTTCAGGAAATATTTTGCAACATATAAAAATAACTACAATATTCATTTTTTTATTATGCAGGAGGCCCTGTAGTACAATCCACCCCGAGTATCACCTGCCGTGATCGAGGTCTTGATCCTGGACTTGAGTTTCTGAGTTTCCAGATTGGACAAGAAAGGTATGTATTAATGATTCAAAAATGCAGTTCGAGAGTTACATTTTGAATGTACGTTCAATGCAAATGTTCTCTCTTCAAACACCACTGTGACATTACACTGAAAGAGCATTATTTATGGCACAATCTGATTGGTGATTATTAACTGGAAATAGTTAATAAATTAAAGTGCTTAGGAGCCATCGTGACGAGTGATCAAAACTAGAAATATTGTCCAGGTTTGCGATGACAATAACGGCAAGGCAATGGCAAGGCTGAAGACAGTTTGGAAAGACAGAAACAGCTTCGTCAGCACAAAGATCAGACTGATGCGCTCCTTGGTTGTATCTGTGTTTTTATATGCTTGTGAGTCATGGACCCTCACAGCAGATCTCGAAAGAGGGTACAAGTTACTGAAATGAGATGCTTACGAAGGTTGCTTGGCATTTCCTATAGAGATCATGTCACGAATGAGGAAATGGGAAACAGCAGCCTTTGGACCCTATGAAGAGCTATTGACGATTGGGGAAAAAACCCAAAGTGGTGCCCCAACGTTCGACAAGACTAAGGGATAGATAGATAGATAGATAGATAAGATAGATAGATAGATAGATAGATAGATAGATAGATAGATAGATAGATAGATAGATAGATAGATAGATAGATAGATAGATAGATAGATAGATAGATAGATAGATAGATAGATAGATAGATAGATAGATAGATAGATAGATAGATAGATAGATAGATAGATAGATAGATAGATAGATAGATAGATAGATAGATAGATAATGTCGAATATCACAACGAAATTTTCTCATAGATTTAAGTAATTTCACTATAAATTAAAATATGATTTCGGTAATACTGTCGATCAAGGTTAGTTTAATACATTATTCTTCCTATAATCAATGTGCCCTGAGTTTAATGTATTGTTTCTGGCTAGTCATTGTAACTTTTAGGGTTGGAGAAGATTAATACTTCATTTTTCTCTTCCGACAGTCACTGTAACGTTGAGGGCCAGGACGAGTTTTGTCGGGCAAGTCGGGCCGCTCGAGAGAAGGCTGCGGATGAATTACAGAAGTTGCTGACGTCAGCAGCCGGTTATGGCCGTCTACCACGTTACGAACTGATCGGTGAAATCCGAGCGTGTCTCGTGGATGTCTGCGGGGGATGTGCTGGCGTAGGTTGGTAATATGTTGATATGCAAATTAATATATACAACATGTTTAACGTGTAAGTTCAGTGTGAGAAATAGGGACCGTTCACCGAAAACTATACGAATAATAACGAGTATTTGTAGTTTGTACATTTCGCTATGTCATTGCATGTCAGACATTCTATCAAACAGCAAATCTTGTCATTTTAAATAAAGTAGTGAATGTATTATATCATAATTAATTTAATTTATTAGAATGAGATATGCTTTTACTCTTTTATTTTATATTACTTAGAATTAACTCGTCTTTCGAAATTTCGAGGGGAAAAATTATACATTTTGTTCTCTGTTTATAAACATAGACGTTGTGAGGGGGAGAAAAATGACACATTTTGTTCTCCGTATGTAAACATAAACAATTTATAACCGGTTTGGATTTTTAAGGAATTTTGCTTGGTTGATTTGTTGTGTGTCTGCTTTTTTGGTAGATTGGCGTGTTGACTGCTTGATTGGCTGCTTATTTTTAAACAAGTGAATTCATTTATTTGTTAAGTATCATAGATTATTTTACTCCTGTTATAACGAAGATAATATTTTAATGCTATGTACTTATAAAAATATAACTAAAAGTCACATGAGACAAAGTTATTGTAAGTATGAAGCCTTGAACGATGTAAAATATTTTAAGTGAACAAAGAATGTGTTACTGTATGTGCTACATAATTACAACTCTTCACTACTTATTATTATAATTAGAACTACGAAACATCATTTTCAGAATATGTTGGGTTGTTTTTTTAATTTCAGGGCCGGTGTTTGACCAGAAAGTGCGTGCGTGCTCGCGTTTAGTGCACAAGTACTTAGAGCGTGCTGCAAGCCCCTTCCCGGACCTGGCAAACGTGACAACCTTCTTCAACACTGACACCGCTCTGTCCACCGTGCACGGGCTCGCCTGTCAGGAAGGCCACGTTTGTGTGGAGAACACGCCCGCCTACTCTTTGTTTGGTATAGTTATAGTTATGGTTATGGTTGTGATTATAGTTATGGTTATAGGTATAGTTAATGTTATAGTCATAGTTATAATTATAGTCATAGTTCTAGTTCTACTTCTAGTTCTAGTTATAATTATAGTTCTAGTTCTAGCTATAGATTATAACTAAAACTAAGACTATATAGATATAGTTATAGTTATAGTTCTAATTCTAATTCTAGTTCTAGTTCTATGCTGTTTCGTAAATAAAGTACATGTACGTAGAATATATTCACTAGACCATTTAGAATCGGAATTTTTTAATTTTCTTTTTGTTTCTCTGCATGTGGGTGTTTCTGTTGGCTGTTGAATCTTTGTCTTTGTTTAGTACGCATTTGTATTTTAATTTAATTTAAATTTATTTTCAATGAAATGAAAACAATGAAAACTTTATTCTAACTAGCATCAATTCAAATGTTTACGTGAAGATGAAAACATACACATATGAACACTTTGGCGCGCTGCTCATTAGACACATTAGGTCATTAGGATGATAATGTTACTGCAATTGTCTCCCCTGTATTAGAAATCTCTATATTGCTATCCAGGGATAATCGAACTGATTCGTGAGCACACTGGCAAATTTCTCTCTCCTTCCCCTCTCTCACTGTCTCCCTCTTTGAAAATAATTATTAATCTAATGATCCCACAGTCTAGCCTGTCAGAAAATAGTTTCATCTTCCGCAAGGGACGGGACTTCATTTTCAATACCCTTTCGGCCTGCTCGGAAATTTAGGGGCGGTGTGCTACATACACAGAACACGCATTTCTATCAGAAATCGAGTAGGCATATTTATTTAGCCACCATTCCATCTCTCTCAATATAAAAAATATCAGCTCTTCACACATAATATTACATGATAAAAAGCAATTTGCTTTCTCAGCATTGTATTTTTGTACGATTGTTTTTGTATGATTGTTACATCTTTATTTCTAAAAGCATTATATCTGTACCATTTAAATCAAGTTATTTATTATTTTGTCATAGATGTTTATCATAAATGAACAAAAGTATGCTCACTGTGCCGATCAATGCACATATCTAAAAACAAACAAGAAGAAAAACAGTGCATGACTTTCAAGAAATTTGGCACGAAACATATGTTGTGACGTTGTGCCTAATTTACCTACCAGTAATATATTATTACATTTTTTTCCACACCTCGGAGACAGTATGAATTTAATTATGAAACCTGAAATACATAATTAAAATAGAAAATAGTTGACTATGATTTAAACACCACTTCGGAAATGACTACTTTCCTTTCAAACATTTGGTGGCCGATAATTATACATCACTATATCTAAGGTCCGGTTCCATTTTCCTTATTAATAACATTTTGCCAATATACCTCTAGCTACTAGATTGATTTGAACCTCTGAGACTTTATACATGTAGTCAGTCAGCCATTATTAATTAATTAATAATTATTAATTATTAATCCCAAACGGAAATACAATCCGCCTCTCATATCCAAAGACAAAACCAGAATGATGCATATAAATAAGAGTTTGCATTTTAATTTGATAGGTTAAATATATGACAAAAATTATAAGCAAGCAACAAGCTTGAGTTTCGAATTACAAGTGTCACATTATCAATATACGAATGCAGACATATACATGACTAACCTTTTATACAATGTGAATGTTTGAATGTCAATGCCATCTGCAAAGTATTTGATGCATGACTGCTTTTTAAGACACACCAATGTAACAAGCCTTTTCTTGTTGTTATTAGTGCCAACAGTGACAGCCCGGTACTACCCAGACCCCAAGAAATCCCTTGAGAGGGAACTGTTTTCTGCAGACATAAATCCCACGCCACTTCTTGAACTTGTTGCTCAGGAAATGGCTTTCAGGGCAAAGGGCAAGGTCACAGTCTATATCGAGGCTGAGAAGGATACTTATGCACTTCGCAATACCTTAAAGGTAAATAGGTTTACAGTTTGCTTATCAATGAATATAGATTTCCAGTTTTTCAACAGTCTAAATCTGATAACTTGCTTTTATCTACATACGTATTGAGGAAACATTTTTGTGTAGTCCAAATTAAAATGCATTTTTGAAATGTTATCATATTATTATCATAATGCTATAAGTTCCCGTAAGGAACATGAAATAAACTATTCCAGTAATTATACTAAATATTCTAATTAGACCAGGAGATTAATAAAATGTAGTGGAAAAAGACTGTTCATATATGCATATTATTCTTAAGAATACAAGTTTGTAATGACACTCAGACGAATATAACCGATAAGTATTTGTAAACTTAAAATTTATATTGTTCTGCACATGTTTAACGCGGTTTTATTTGTTAAACAGTGGTTTGCAAATTATATTTTATTTGCTTAATGTATCTTGTGTTATAAGAAGCTTTAAATAAACGTATAGTAACAGTGTGAAGAGTGTGAAATGTAGACGAAGTTTGAGAGAGAGAGAGAGAGAGCAATAATGTGACGTGTAGAAGAAGCTTTAAATATACGTATAGCAATAGTGTGAAGCTTCGTTCTTACACACTACCCATATTCATACTCTTCTACTTACAGATGTATATGTTCATGTCCAATACAAAACCTGTTAAGTATATATTGTATGTACAAATGTATGCAAGCAACGGTAACAATATTTGTTATCGAAGTATCAATATAAATCTACTCTGTCGTTGTGAAGGTGCTGATGGCTTACAACAAGAACGTGACAATGATAGAGTTTCAAGTGGCATCTGGCATTGATGCTGACCTTGTGACCTCATCAATTCAGCGGAAACTCGAGGCATGGTCAGGTGTGGCGTGTCCACTTTTCAGCCGTTTCGCCATGACGCCGTTTACTTTAGTCACCTTGGAAACAGAACGTCATCGCCGTAGTGCCGAGATGAGCGTGCCTAGAAACAAGGTCAAATCCAGAATCTACAACTGGGAGCGAGAGTGGCTGGACAAGATGTTTTGAATTCTATACACAATAAAGTTTTTTTTTAAAAACACACACATTTGTATACATAATACAGTTTTTTTTCAAAATACATTTGTATACACAATAACGTTTTTCAAAACACATTTGTATACACACAATACAGTTTTTCAAAATACATTTGTATACACAATAACGTTTTTCAAAACACATTTGTATACACACAATACAGTTTTTCAAAATACATTTGTATACACAATAAAGTCTTTCAAAACACATTTGTATACACAATATTTTTATATGGTTCATTGACTGTAAATATGTTGTATTTAAACCGGAAAGGTAACTTTAATTATATTTATATGTTCTTGTATTTAAATTACATTTCTTAAAATTTTATTTGAAAATCAGAAAACTACTTGCTGAATACAGAGGGGCAGATAAGAGTAGTACGTGAAGTTAATGCACATATGTATTGAGAATAAATCTAAATACGAAGTCCAAATTAATTTCCCATGGAATACAAGAATTAATATTATGATAATATTTTCTCTGATCTAAAATACCGTAAGAACATTCTAGGATAAAAATTTATATAATTATAATTATCATTCATGAAAATACACTTTAGTGACTCAGAAATTAACTAATATCATATTTTTATTTAATCTTAATAATCTTAATAATATTTCAAAGAATTAAGATGGCCGTCTAAGAAGAAAATATGTCATATATAATGCAGTTATAATTGTCAAGTAAGTATATTTTGGGAATCGATTGTTAATTTATTCCAAATTAAACGAGTGATTCCGTCCATGTGTCAAATGTTTAATACACTCGATTTCTGTATATAACGTTTAAACATGAAATATAATTATACAAATGTTTAAATATCACATACATCAAAATAAATCTATATAATAACAGTTAACAATGGCAACTTATTTAATTTCGTCTTTCCGTGTTATTCCTGATTTCTATATATTGGATGGATGGATGAAATAAATTATTCAGATTAAATACACTATTATGCAAGGCATGATTATATTTATATTAAAATGATATCTGTAAACATAATTGAAGGAAATAAAAAATATTTTAAATCATTTCCCAATTTCTATTCAACGTGTTTTTTGCACTTTTAAGAACATTTTACAATCGGACTTAATTTTTTCTTTAATGTGTTTTTAAGCACTTGGCATAAATTAAGAACACTTAAAATAGGTTTTATTTCTTTAAGAAAGGTAAGAGCATAAATTTGCTCTTTTCTCTACAACACAAAAACTGCGACGCTAATGCTACTCTAGTTATTGGTTATGATGATGATTATTATTAATCACTCATAACTAATTACAAGTGATGATAATCTTAATTTATATTATTAATAATTCTCCAGAAATCACCTCTCACTTGGCAGATATGTGGGTGCTGTAAACGTTTTCTCTCTTTCACAGCATTAAAGGCAAAAATTTACTGTCACACAGTATTTCCGTAGGGGAAAGCTTCTTACCAAAGGAGAAGATAAATCCGTCTCTAATCTATATTTAACGAACCAACATCCACCCACTATCTCTCCAAAATATGGTTATCAGTATGTATATGAAGGCCAATACATTTAACAATAACTTTATTAAATCAACAGTCATATATATATAAGAAATACAATGAAAAGATTATTTGACATGAATATTTCCACAAAAGCACGTTTAAATAATTTCATTGCTTATACAATCTTCAGTGGCTTATAGTCAATATAAATCACAGAACAGAAATCGAGATTTAGAGAAATAAGCGATAATAGTTTGTACATAGCTTTGTCTAGAAAATACCACAATAGTCTTACATGCACTTTCCTAAAAAATTCATGTTTATTTTTCACAATGGAATTGTCAATTCTCCACATGTTCCATGAACTGCTGTTCTCGCAAGACTAATCTGGGCACTCTCTCGCCATATTAGTTCTCTCAAGCAGAACAATGTAGCAATTTCTAGTAACATATCAGAAATGTTATGATGTAGTCGAGCATTCCTTTCCTCCATACTTTTAACTGGATGCAGTATATCCTTAAACTCACACACTGGGGGTAGAGGTTTCCCCGAGGGGAAAATATGCTTCTTTTTTTTTCAGTCACATTTTTATTTGGAGAAAGCCTTTTCATTTTAGTTCATACTTCCAAATCTAAGTGCATTTTATTTATATCTAGTTTAATACGTACATACACTCAATTATTCACGTACACACGCATACTTTTCGTAACACGTCAAGGGTAGGTAATCTATTTTATCTTTCTGGTGTTTCCTCCTATCTGCAGTTGTCTCCCGTACACCATCCAGAACTGTTAGGCCGCTGTTCTAGTATTGTACTCCGGGAATATTTATCACTGGTCACTTAGTTTATGTTGTCTTGGTTATCTTAAGAGGTCATGAAACACAAGTGCGTATCTTTTCACTGGTTTGCATTCGGTGGCATTAGCTTTGCAGACTTCCTTTTTATATTTAATTCCTAAACTTTCGTATTGTCATTCAGATAATCTTTAATTCACATACCTTATTAGTTTTATTAGTAATTAATTAATTTACCTTAATTCTTTTATCTTTCGTCTCTTTGCAACCTTTGTCATTAGACCAGTGATTCTTAAACTATTCTGAGTCACGAATCCCTTTGAAATTTCTTTTTAGTCACGCGGACCCCATAGAAAATCTGGTGAAATCTATAGACCACCTCCCTAGAAAATGCACATAAGCAGAATATAAAAATATAGTCAATATTTGACATTCACGGATCCTTAAACCCCAGGTTAAGACCCACCGCTACATTGTTGGCTCCTGCTGCATACCTAATGGATATAGTGTTAGCTCCCTTTCTAGATCGAATAGGTATATAAGGTTCCTGACATCTAGAGATAACATTAGGAATGCATTAATCCTCACGTTTTTATTGAAATGCTTTAACATGAATGTAAAAATGTTCATCGGCTGGTTTCGTGTACAAGGGAATAGATTCTGTGCGTTGTGTAGTAATATATTACAGGTAACATTTATAAGTAATTTAAATGGAAGTTTGATAAATAAAATTACAATTATTGTTTTTTATATTTTCTATTTTAACAGGATCAGTGCTTGGCGGGTTTTTCGTTTCTGATAAAAGCGACATAGACAAAAATGTTGTAAATATATATGCGTGTGTGTGTGTGTGTGTGTGTGTGTGTGTGTGTGTGTGTGTGTGTGTGTGTGTGTGTGTGTGTGCACATAACCGTATTTTCTACTGGTACCTATCTTTATGCGTGCTATTGCAAATAGTGCAATGGTTAGCTCTCTTGTACAAGCCCTCTCTGTGTAATTAATTCCACCATTAATTCAAACTAGACACTTCTTACAAAAATAATTCAAGAAGTGTTCTGATATAGCAGCCATTATACTTGTCAAAATGAACCGACTCTTGGACACTCCTTATGATGGTATGTTTTGTAATGTCAAAGTTGGAAAAAGCAACTCAGTTGGAGAATAGGCTAGAAATTGTTGATGCAATCCAAACCAGTTCCGGCTGGATGAGTAGTTTTTCTGACTAAGAGTTTTACACTGTTCACTGCAACTTCAACTAATGGGGATGGACCGAAAATTTCTTTGTTGAAGAAATACTCTATTCTATCACTTTGAATTTGGACATAACTCGAGTCCGGTCATAGAGGTGATCCTTAGCTTATGGTAAGTTAACTGATTGATAAAGAAAGAATGGATTTAGAATATTTCAAACATGTTTGCTATTGACATAATGATTAGAATTGGAGAACGCTTTTAGTAACAACCATTATTTTTTATGTTCACTACTTTATACATTCTACTTGTGAATTTTGATCGATGCTATGTTTCGTATCCTGTGTGTGTATCATGCTAACAAAATTGTTGCAGGATTTGTTGAGAATATTTGTAAGAGGGAAAGGAGTTTGGATATGAAATATGCGTCAATTTTAGTCCTGCCTTAATTTCACTTTTGCAGAATAAACACACTGTTTCCTTTTGTCGCTTCATGCTACAGTGACTACTGTACCCTGCTTGGTCACATTGGTGTGTTAGTCAAGTGTTGTCATCAATTTATCAGTAAAATGCGTTGTTATAAGATGATACTTGTGAATTCCATTCGAGAGCCAATATTGTTAAAACTGAGACTTTAGTTTGGTCTCGAGAATTCACGAAGATTAGTAGGAATATTCCTCGAGTGTGTTTACACAATATGTCCCATGAAAATCGTACTCGATTAGAATGTCTCAGGTTGATTCTTTGCTTATCAAAACACAGATAACCTGAATAAATCACGACACAATAAACTCGATAAGCCGCTAAGCGGAGGGCGGTCCAGGTAACAGCACTTTGAATGTGTGTATTTGGCTGTTGATAGGGGAGATTACTTCAACGGGGAGAGTTTTATCTGCTAATCGCGTAGTGGAGGATCTTACCCGTTAAAATTGAATTGCATTATTCAGTAACCGAATTTATTGTTTTCTTTACTGATTCACGTCTGTAAATCATCAGTAATTATAGTCACAAAAACTCTGATGGTGCTGATTATCATTTTAGCAATTAAATATTCGAAGTATTTTGCAATGTGTTAGGGAGTAATAATCTTGACTATGTACATTTATTACATTTTATCCATGGGATTTTGCTTTCATATCTTAAATTATATTTCGTAAATGGATAATTTAGTGTTATAAACGGTAAAGTTAGTGTTATTGACTGTAAAGTGCATATTCCATATAGGCTTGACAATCAGATTCAATATATTTCTCAAAACCTTTCTTTCATTCTCCAAGTAATGGAATATATATTCAGAAAAATGGCTTTATTGAGGAGAGATTGACAAAAGCATAGTTTTCCAGTTATCTTATTGCACTGATAGCTTGCTATCTGAAACTATGCAACTATGCTGTGCAACAGTTAAGCCAAGTACGCTGTTGGTTCTTGCAAGTCAGTACAGGAAGGCGTGTCTTCTGTCTGTGTCGCTCAGCACTGACGGGTGCCAATCTAGATAACATTCGTTTCAGCTGATAGCTAATGAGGAAGTATTCAAGCTGACTGGTGTAGGGGGAGTCAAAGCAGAAGGTAGTAATTACCAACAGTCGGACTATGTTCTCGTTTAAGTTCGATAGGCTTTAAGGAACAATTTGGTAAACGGTGAGTTGATTGTTTCTTTACGTTTTAGTTTAAATGTTTCTGCGTGCGCGCGTATACATAAATATATGTGTGTCTGTGTATGTATTGGAGGGTCGGACCCTTATGATATATACTATTTTAGGTATATTTATCGTTGTAGTGGTGGTGATGGTGGAGTGTGTTATACACGATTTTGTGCTGGTTGCATTGTGAATAAATGTAATAACACTTATTAAAAATTCCGTCCAGTACTATTACTGAAATAAAACGTATCGTTCGTGTTATCTATGGTAAAACGGCATTCACAATAGTGTGAATTAATTTAAAATCAGTTATAAGAAATTCCTTCCAGTAGTACTACTGAAACAAAACGTATCGTCCTGTGTTATCTATGGTAAAACGACGTTGACAACGGTGCGTTCCTGTACTACTACTGATAAGACCACTACTGACGCGTCTGACCGCGCCTAGACGCCTAGAGCACATTAACACTCCACAATGTTTGTATCACCACTCAGCACAGACACTTTATCAGCTGTTTGGGCGACTTATTCTCCATTAATATATTTTTTTTAAATAAAAATTTCATATTTTAAATACAAACATAAAAGTAGGCATACTGTTACTATATCAATCATCTATAACTTTTTTGAATTCATTTTTTGAAGAAAAAAAACATTATATAATTATTTGATCAATCAATGCTTGGATAAACAATGCTTTAACTTCTCATTTTTCGAATGTAAAATACAGCATTCAGTTTTGGAAATGGAACGCGCGTTCTACTTTTAATGTTTATGAATCGTGCCCTATAAAAACGTTAGATTCTATATTATACATAACATTCGACAAATTTAGTCGCTTTGTAATTGTTTTATTATCAGCTGCCAACCTGTTATTATCATGACCAAGGTATTCAACATGAGATGAATACGCAGATTTAAACCAATGTAGTTTAACTTGCTTTAACTTTGCACAGATGCATTATATATTTCTGTTTATTAATTGTGGCAGTTTGGATGTCATACGCACACACACACACACACACACACACACACACACACACACACACACACACACACACACACGCACGCACGCACGCACGCACGCACGCACGCACACGCACACACACACACACACACACACACACACACAAACCAGTAATTTCAATGTTGTTTTCCTCAGGCGTTCAGCGAAGCTGACACCAGTCACTATGTTCGTGCGTATGTGGTGCGTATTCTTCCTGTTAACCCTTGGTGCGCTGCAAGCGGAGTTTAAGTCGGCATCCGGAGGAAAAGACAAAAAGTTCAAGCATGACGTCGACAGCGGGGATGAAGAAAGCGGGGAGCTGTTTCAACTTCACAGCGAGGGAACGCTGGCCGAAGTAGTTGACTTGGATTCGATTCCAGAAGTCAAGGTACGCCATTTTTAATTGCTGTGAGGTACTTTCGGACATAATGTTCAAACGTGACTATGATAACATGCAAAACACACGTACGACATTCTCATATCTCTTTGTCAGATAACTCACATTATAAGACCACTGGTGCATACAGCATTCCAAGCAGGAAAATTTCGACTGCTGCAGATAAAGATTTTGATATGCATTTAACAGTTTTTTCTTAATATATTTTAAAAGTTATTTTAAAGCTTATTGATAACATGAATAAATATGTATCTTGCATTCTCCGTTTCACAGCGTGTGGCGTGTGCCGGTGACCGCCTCATGATTCTCATGACGGATACATCAGTAGCGCGGAACTGGCTACTCGAACAGGTGGTGTTGGGCGGGCTTCATTGGGGCTGCAACGCCACCCGTTTACATCCAGAGGGTACGGGCATTTATGTGAAGATTGCCCGTATATTCTTCCCTCTGGACGGTCAAGTCACCATTCATCATCTTCCTGCGGGGTAGGTGTTCACGTCTGCTGTTCATTCAGACATCAGGCGACGGTATTAATTTTCGTGAAAGTCTAACATTCTTGTTCTGAGCAGGTTGTAAATGATGTCCGTTGCATTCTAAGCAAAATTCCTGTATTGAATCCCTTGTACGACCGTCTTCTCCTTCAGACTTTCATTTAAGAAATGTCATGTTCAATAAAATATAGAAACAACATAGCAGACTATATCAACTGTTTAAAATTTGTTGTGAAGTCTTCATGAATTACGAATGCAAATACATTTGTAGAAATGTTGTAATTTATTTTAACATAAATGCGATTAACAGACTGAAAGAGGAAGAACCTATAAGAAAAACGTTTTGTCAGAAGAATCTGCAACCAAACTGTGAAGCCTTCGCCGTATAGGTAGAGGTTACAATTATTATTGTTAACTAATCATCCGTGACTAATTACAACTGAGAAGCATATGAATTTTTATTAGTAGTAATTTTCCAGTAGACACCACTCGTCATTCTTACTTGGCGGATAAGTGGGTGCTGTAAACGTCTTCTCTCTTCCACAACATTAAGACAATGTCACACAATATTTTTGTAGATGAAAAACTTCTTACTAAAGGAGAAGACAAATCCGTCTTTAATATTTAGTGAGGACCGATCCACCCACTTTCTTCTACAACATAAGCTTATCAATATGTGTAGGAAGGTCAATAGATTTATTAAATCAACAATCATATATACATATAACAAATACAATGAAAAAATTACTTGGCATTTCCACGAAACCACATTCAAATAATTTTAATATCAATACCATCTTATATCCTATACCACAATTCAACAATTTAGTTTCAATACATATCACAGGATTGTTCTAATCAGAGAAGAGAAATGGAGTCATTAGAGATAAGCAATAATAGTTTGTACATAAACGTGGTTTAGGCACTGTCTCAATAGTCTTTTGTGCACTTTTTGTAACAAAGCCTCAAGTTTATTGCTCACTTTGTACAACACAAGTTACTGCTATTCTCTCAATGCTAACCTGGATACTCCTTCATTGTTTTAGCTCCCTCAGGCAGAACAACATTTGAAGCAATTTCCAATAACTTCCTTGTACCAGAAATTGCTCCATGCAACTTTGCCTAATTTAAATAAATGTGATTGCTACGGATTGTAGTCATACTTTTACAGATTTCAAAAATTGTGCAACTTTTCTAAAAGCAGTATTACAACTAGGCGTTGATGGGAGAACTGACCCATCGTTCAAATCAATTAATGAAAATTAAAGAAAAGTAACGTATTCTATCTTCACATTTACATTATGAAAAACCACTTAGGCTTGTCCTTTTTAATTTCCAGACCTTTTGACATGCTAGAAGAGGCCAACATTCATTTCCACTACGAACCCGGCACAGCAAAGCGAAAACATTTATTGAGCAAAGAAAAAAAACATCGCTACCGCAGACAACTGTCTAACCTCGTCTCCAACATCCTCAACAACATCGACTGGCACGCCAACTTCACAGCCACAATTCCATTCCTTATCGGCAGCGATGAACAAGGCACCACGTCTTCAGGTCAACCGCAGAATGATTCTTTCAACGCAAATGACTCCCCGACCCTTGACCTGCACAAGAGTTGGGGAGACCGGAAGTTATCTATTACAAGAAGACGAAAAGCTAAGAAAGTCGATGACGATTTCGTCTTGACTGTAGATAGGCTACATGGCGACAGCCAGCTTGCATACACGTTGTAAGTAATAGAAATTTTAAGTTATAACTCTAGCGTGTAAACAGGAGAAATTAAGGGAGAATTGTATTGCTTAGCCAATCAATAATATTCAACAAGTACGGTATAAATGTCAATAAAGTTTTGATTTTCACACATAAAATAGCGACAGCAACATCTTAAAATAAATTATATTATTAGATTGTATAATGTACACATTTGCTCTAGGAGAATGTGATGTTAACCAATGTATGATCTGTTGTGACGAGGTTAAATAATTGTGACGTCAACAAATGTATGAACTGTTGTGGCGAGGTTAAAATGTATTTCTAAATAATTCTGATACCATGCGTTTGAATAGACCAAACTCATCCTTTCAATAATTTGCAACACGTACAAAATATAAAATCATTAATTATAGTTTATAAGAAGATTGCTTATTTAGAAATCTGTACACTTGAAAATGAAACAAAATTTGTAATATTGAATAATTAGGTATAGTACAACCTATATTTTTTTTATATTTCCAATTTAGTGAACTTGTCATTCAGAATATCGATGGAGTGCCGAAGGTAGTTCGTTATGTTTCCCAGGTATTTGTATTTCCTTACTGTTATTTACAAAAATAACATCACACCTACTAACATATATTTATAATAAGAGTAAGTGCCAATTCTTTCGATGTATTTTGCCTGTAAGTGCATAAATAATAAGCATGAGAGTGGGAAGTTACGTTTACTAATTCCGTGTTGATTCAGTTTTCAATGTATTTGTTTTTTAAATTGGCAACATTATTAATTAATTATAATAAAATGTCAGTTTGACAAAACTACCAATAATTAATTATAATAAAATTTCAGTGTTGACAAAAATATCAATAATTATTTATTAAAAAAATTCAGTTTTGGCAAAAGACAACTCTAAGAGTTGATTAAAATGTGTATGCTCTTCCTCATATTCACTTTTAATTTTATTTCTTTTAAAAACAGCAAATCACGTTATGCAGGTAATATCATTCAGAGTAAATATATATTTTTTCGAAATGCAGCATATGATTTTTTTTTCAGTTTGACATCGAATCAGACGTGCAAACGGACTCCTCCTTTCATTTTAAGCGCGAGATCGGTCTCACGTACAATACGTCACTCTACGAGACTCCTACGACTGAGCTTTTCCGGGTACCTGTAGCCCAGGTCAGACAACTTCAACCCATATACTTAACGGTTTCCTACCAAGCAGAAACCTTGGCATCTGTCAAAGCATACAGTGCCGGAAAGACCAGCCTGAGAACAGCCTTCAACGGCACTGGTTTCGTTACAGTATGTAAGTATTTTATTCTGCTTCCACCAATTACAGATGTAGCAAGAGTTTTGAAAAGAAAACGAAAAACGAAAATATGATGCTGTCGTTGTTGACAACTTCGGTTATTTATGTCATTGTATAATACGTCATGCTTAGTTATGTACATATTTTACCTTTATCATTTGCTAGCATGCCTTATGTTTGCACCTGCCCTGTGAGTATGAAATGCCCTGTGAGTATGAGAAGCCCTGTGAGTATGAAATGCCCTGTGAGTATGAAAAGCCCTTTCTTTTTTCTTTCTTTCTTTCTTTTTTCTTTCTTTCTTTCTTTCTTTCTTTCTTTCTTTCTTTCTTTCTTTCTTTCTTTCTTTCTTTCTTTCTTTCTACATACACTCTTTTCTTAAGCCAATCCTCTTCTCTCCCTCGTATTTTCCAGTTTACAACAGCGTCACTGGCTCATTCGTATTTCGTATTCTTCATCAATAATTACAAAGCATAATTTTCTCAGTACGTTTACGGGTGTATAATTCTTTCATGAAGTTGTTTCAGACACTCGAGTTTTATGAAGTCTACTTTATTTTCAGTACTATCATTAGTTAATATTTCATATGCATAGCCCAGCAGTTTGATCCAGTTACCAAGATTGGAAGCCAGGTTTCGTCACGTGACTGGTCTATTGAGCCACAAGAACAGTCTCTGGCCAGTCAATTTTTGACAGAAGCGGAGTTCAGTGTCTACCAAAAGGCAAGAGCAGTGTGCACTATTTATTGTGTCTCGTACTGCTTTTGATTAAATAAATACTCTTCACTATTTTATGCACACCAACACACGCACGTTCGCATACACATACACACGCACACACTCATATTGTCACAAGTGACGTTCAACACGTGTGTGTCAGTTAAAGTATGTATACAGTGCTTGCCAACATATATTTAAAATTACTGTTCAGGAAATAAATATAAAGATGGTCACTCACTACCTATCGTCAGCATATTTCGAATTGTCGTGAATTATTTATTTATCTGATTTGGCAGATTCAGTTTACCTCTGCTGTTTCTTGGCATTATCACGATGTCGATATAGAGTTATCACCTCCAGTGCAAGTCTTGTAAGTGATCGTCTGTTCTTTATTCTAAAATTACGTACGTACTTCCTTCTGACACAGGTATGACACAGTGACACACTTACAAGTGACGCACCACAAACAGTTAAGACTTTAATTTGTACGTGAAATCACAAACATGATATATTTTTCTTAGGATACATCCAGAAGTCCATCTTCGCTCCAGCAGTCCGGGCCTAGCTCGTTGTGTCGATAGTGACGTCACTGTTGAAAGTCACGTGCACACCGCGAAGGCGGATTTCACCGCATATGCATTCGGTCTTGACCTTTGGTATGGACAAAATAGTATCCACCTCGAGAAGCAGCAGCAGCAGAGTTAACCCTTTGCCTGCTCAGTTTGTCTTTAATATGAAAGAGATACTTGCACTAACTTTTATACTAATAATTTTATCTTTTCAAAATCATTATGAAATGGTAGGACGATAAAACACAAACACATATATAAAACAAAATCGAAGTGAAACACCACATAATTGACTGAGTTATATCCCCTTGAATATGAATTGTCATTTTATTGGACAGTGATCATTTTAGGCAGGCATGGGGTTAATAGAATTTTACACAAAGAATAAATTGCTATAACTACTTGTTTAGAATATACTTTATTATATTTTAATTTTCGTTAATGTACATGTTTTCAGGGTAAATGTACCCATATATTTGCATTTGCCTGTATGCCATGCTAACAACTTACATTTTCGCTATGCAACTGAAAATCTTAAACGTGGGTTTAACAGGTACTATCTGAATTTGCAAACCCATGAAATTATTTATTATTTCTGTGCTTTAGTTCTAGAAAATATATTACAAATATTTACTTATTTATCCACTTTATTTTAAATAAGTGTTTTGTGAAACAGGATTGTTAAAATATTACGTAGTATGAAACAGGGATTTTAAAACTATTGTATATTCTACAACAGGGATGTTCCTCTGCAGCCAGAGATGACCTTTGACATTCCCCTTATAAACGCAAGCATTGGACACGGTTGTGATGCTCGTTGTCATGGGCCATCTGAACGTATTTCTAACCATCTGAACGCAACCTACCAGTCAGCTACGATTACGAGAGGAGGAACTGGGCTTAACATGTACGTTCGCGTAATTGTTTTATCATATTGCAATAAACTTATGCATTGTTGAGTAATTGCCTTAATAGGTAAGATCTAAGTATACCCTTGCATAAATGTGTACTTCACACATAGCAATCTGCTAAAACATTGCTGAGTGTAAGCGTTTAATATGCAATTCTTGCGTGTTACGTTTGCGTTATATCGTATTTTTTCAATGTTGCACTAGACTTGCACATCATTGAGCAACTTGCTTTAACATGTACGTTCTATGAGCAACGTAAAATGTTACTTTTATACAACAATAAGCTTACATATGTACAGAGAACATTTAATTTTGTTTACATCCCTTTCTGCTCTTACTGCAGTTCATCTATTGCTTATCTATTTTGACTGTGTAATTGTTGATCACATTTATTCATTCAATGTTCCTCTCGGATTGCTATTAGTAATTTATCAATTTAAATAACAGTCAGGGTTGTTTTTCAGCCTTCGAACCTTGAGTGGTAACCTGTCCCAGTTTACGGACGTCAGCAGTGCATCGACTTGGTGTGGTACCCCGGGAACACCCTGCTTTCGATGCAACAATCACAGTCTAGACCAGGGGTGGGCAACTTCTTCAGTCGGCGGGCCGGGTATGAGAAAATGAAACCCTTGGCGGGCCGGATTACTAAATCAATACCTTAATCGCGTATTTATCCACATATGCAAGGAATAAATCGTATTTAATGTAAACTTTAAACTTGTAAACATTAAAGCATAGAGACCAAAAACAGTATTTAATGAATTTAACGTAATGTACTTCAATAGCTGCTGAAGTCAATGAGACATCTGTGGTCGATCAAAGTTTTCAACAAGTTGTTTGAACTCTGGCTGCATGTCGGACGTAGAAATTCTCAGTAAAGACTGCACGTAAACATCAGTTAGATTGGAACGCAGCTTTGTCTTGTTAATGTTCATGGTCGAAAATGTTTGTTCGCAAATGTATGTAGACCCGAACAGAACAAGTAGTTTCATGGCCATCTATCTCAGGTTGGCAAACTTGGACTCATTCAGTGACGCATAAAATGTGTCAATGCTTTCAGATTGGAATTTCTCTTTCAGGGTAGAGTCACACTGCAGATCAATCAGTTCCAGCTGTAGAGCATCTGACGCCTTTTCAAAGTCAGTTGTAAACGGTGATGACAAGATATCAAACTCAGCAGCAAGTTTCTGGAAGTCCGAAAAACGACGAGAAAATTCATTGTCTAGTGCAGATATCATATTGGTGTACTTCTCAGTTGACATCATCTGGGGTGCCATAGTTTCGAGTGTTGGAAAGTGTGTTGTGATATTCTGACTGAGCTGGCGAGAAAAACAGTTTTAGCTTCACCTTGAATGCCTTCACTGTTGAGTACATTTCGTGGGCAAAAGTGCCCTTCCCTTGAAGTCAGGTGTTCAATTCATTCATATGTTCAAAGAGATCAACTACAAACGCCAGATCTGACAGCCATTCTGATTTTCTGAGTTGAGCCACAGTTCTTCTCGACAAACTGACTTCTTCAAACTTCTTTCTGTGTTCTGGACAGACTTGATCAGCTACATCGAGCATGCACTTTTTGACAAATTCACCATCGCAGAACGATTTGCTGTGCTTAGCAATGTTGTATGCGACCACAAAGCTGGCATGAGTAGCAGCTTTCTGGGCTACTTTGGCTTTTCCGAATACATTCTGCTGCTTTACAAGTTTTCTGTTCAGTTCTGTTGCTTTTATTTGCCGTTCCGCTGCTGATAAAGTACTGCCATAGCCTGCATGTTTCATCACATAATGGCGGCTAATGTTGTACTCTTTCAACACGGCAACACTTTCACTGCACAGCAAACATACTGCTTTCTTGCCGACTTCTGGTGAAAAAGTACTTAGGCATCCAATCTTTGTTAAATGGCTACGCTCCTGTCAACTTTATGTTTCTTGGCAAAATCCATGATAAAAATTTTATTGTAAATTCTAAATCTAACGGAAAACAACCAAAGAATAACTAACAGTCACTGTGTAAGAAAGTAGTGGGAGATTGCAGCAGGATGTGGACGGGGCCACATTACCATGGCGGCTAATGTACTCTTTCAACATGGCAACACTTTCACTGCACAGCAAACATACTGCTTTCTTGCCGACTTCTGGTGAAAAAGTACTTAGGCATCCAATCTTTGTTAAATGGCTACTCCTGTCAACTTTATGTTTCTTGGCAAAATCCATGATAAAAATTTTATTGTAAATTCTAAATCTAACCGAAAACAATCAAAGAATAACTAACAGTCGCTCTTAACTGCGACGCAGTAAGAAAGTAGTGGGAGATTGCGGCGGGATGTGGATGCCGGGCCACATTACCATGTACGGCCAGAAACACTAAGCGGGCCGGTCAAAATCCCGTCGCGGGCCGGACCCGGCCCGCGGGCCGTATGTTGCCCGTCCCTGGTCTAGACGTTCCCGTCCAGTTCACGTGCTCATCACGCCTAATGACCTCACGAATGGCAACCGCCTTAACACGGCTCTCGGAGGCTGTGCTCGTTGAGTGGCCAGACAGTATGTATGTCTGAATATATTTATTATGTGTATGTGTATGTGTGTGTGTGTGTGAGAGAGAGAGAGAGAGAGAGAGAGAGAGAGATTGAACATGTTATAGAGCATAAATTGAAGCATTTGATCAATTAAACACACTATACCGTTTTGTTTCCTAGAGTCTGGATGTGTTTATATGTTACTTTGTGGGTGTGTATATGTGTACGTGTGAGAGGGAGAGAGAGAGAGAAAGAGAGAGAGAGAAAGTGAAAGAGAGAGAGAGAGAATATTACAATTACTTGTACATTTCTGAACAGCAAAGCAAGAAGAATTTAAACGTCACCTTGTGAAGACAGTGATAGATAGGTGGAGAGATGGGACGATAGATAATTTCTTAGTTAAATAGTTTGACGCAGCAAAGTTGCCCAAACAAACAAGTGCAAGATAAAGCTGGCCATATTCAAACAAAAGTCATAATGCGAGTTAAAATCCGAGCAAATGAACTTGACCGACGCTATTCTTATATGGCACTTTGAACCGACAATTCAACATAAAGCAGGCCATGTGAAAACCTCCCACGTGCTCAAAGGAATGCGGTATGCACAGAGCCGGAAACCTATATAAGAGATGTGAAATAGAATCACTCAACACTCATTTTTCATAAACCCAGTATAACTAGTTATGATGCAGTACAAAATTATGGCTGTATTTTAACTACATTATAAATATTTCAACTTGGTCTTTTGTTTTCGATCTCTAATCGGATTTTGTTCCTAAGCGCTATAAAATTAAAGCTATCTTGTACGAATTTAAAGACTATTTTTAGATGACATACTAAAATAATGTTGCTCTTATTATGTAGGTATATCAACTCGTCTTAGGCTGTTTTTCATACTAGCTTGCTAGCATATGTGATATATTCTTTTCCACCTACACAAACATAAACCTATTAAATCATTTCTTGGCGATAAGTAGTGAGCAGTGCACATTCTTTATCTGTTTTCTTTATCGCCATCAGAACAACTTCTCATCTTTGAAGTTCTGGATGAACCGACGTCTTCAAACCCTGCAGGCGTACACGAACCTCTCTCCCTGTACAAGCAAGGCCGGGCAGCGTCCGTCACCCTTACACCCCGACTTCCGGTCTTGTCCACGTCACCCACACCTTTACAACTGGACACCTACACCCTCGATCGTCTTGGTCAGCTGGCCGTGTGTGCAGGGCTGGACTCGGTGCAACAGGTGGCCAATGAAAGGAGGCTGGAACTAGCTGTTGAAATGGATGGATTCGAATCGCCGTCTCCTGATGACGTAGAGAAAAGAAACATGTTTTGGGACGCCATGGAAAATCTGAGTATGTCTGACTTGTCCTCTTAAATGTTCACTTGCTTTAAAAATTAGCACGCATTTATGCTTGTGTTTGCTTTGTGAAGTTGTTCTATTTTAAGCGTGTTTTGCATATTTCTAAATATAGTTATACTTGTTTTGTGTTTATCGCGTGTTTTACTTGCTTGAATGAGTCAGCGTTTGAATCTGCATACAAAAGCCTATTTATGTGTGCGTTTATATTTGAATATATATGTTTGTATTTATGGCTTTTGTCTGATTTCATTCAGACGTGAATTCACTCTCCCCAATGTGCACTCAAGCCCCTCACATGACAGTGGGCAGCCAATGGCCACAGCAGACAGCTGACCCTGAAGATGTGTGTGGTACAGTGGAGAGACCTTTACTCCGAACAGACCGGAGCCACATGAAACAGTAAATATTAAGTTGTAGCACACGTTTTACTACATGCATTGGAGCCACATGAAACAGTAAATATTAAGTTGTAGCACACGTTTTACTACATGCATTGGAGCCACATGAAACAGTAAATATTAAGTTGTAGCACACGTTTTACTACATGCATTGGCACAATGATGAATCGATAATTGTTTTTATATGTTGGTGTAAAATATAAACGTATAAGAGCTAGACCTAATATTTTTTTTCACATTCCGCAAATTTAGTTAATTTGTCAAATTAAAACAAACAAAATATGGCTTTATTCCCAGTAGTAATTATTTTAATGGTAACTTAATTAAAGTTTAAAATAACTAAATCAGCAATTCCTAAGTCACGCTGGTATATCTTTCTTTCTGTTTTCTTTCATATTCAATACAGCAGCAAGAGCTGTAACCTCTCAAATGCTAAATACTTAATGAATAAAGTACGCTAAAGGAATGTCAGTTGAGCACCCGATTAAATGACTTATGAAACATATAAAAGAGCCTTTGGGTTTTGTCAGTATAATCTGTATTGCTTAATTTTTATTTCTGATGTCCTCCACGTAACAAACTGGAAATGATCGACAATTCTGTTTACCTATTTTAGACTTATCCACTGGAACATCACTGATTCATCAGTCACCTTCGAGCCCGAAGGCCCAAGTGATCACTGGTGTGGCAATCCCTCAAGGCAATGTATGAACTGTACGTCAGCTGCAGACAGCCTTGAACCCTGGAATTGGTGCAGTACCCGGATGATGACGCCGCGTCTTTCCCTTCGTTTGCGTAAACTTCAAAAGCTAGCAGAGGAGAAAAATATAGGTATGAGACGAGATTAAGCGGAGATAACCTTCCTTTGACTTGATAACCCTGGCTTTGGTTTAAGAAACGAAATACTGATAACCAAGACCGAACACAAACTATGCACTGGAAAGCTAACTTTAAAGCTCCTGTTAAAAGCATGTCGTGCATCTATGTTCTTGTGGCAGTAATTGCTTGATATTTTTTTGTCAGATCACAACCTACCTTTAACATGATTTATTCGGTGAAATATTGTGCGTTATTTTACATTTCTAATGTATATTAGTACAAAATCCAAAAATGTGATATACAATTGCGTGTTCCATTTATCTGTCAGGTCTTCGTGTTCTACAAGCATTTACAGAGTCAACTCAAGATGGGAGACAACCCGACGTTACTTTGTATCATGAAGGGAGGTAAGACTAGAGTGAATGATAGCAAATACTTTGCAGTATGAGTGGGTATTATAGTGCAATAGCTATCGCTCCACACACTTAAAATCAAAAAGAATATTTGTGTGTTGTACGTGCCTGTTCGTCCTTGTGTTAATAGTTCTGCTTGTTTGTATTAATTGTTTGGAAAGAGAAGTCGATTATTGTAAAAGAAATATCTATCTATCTATCTATCTATCTATCTATCTATCTACCTATCTATATATATATATATATATATATATATATAACCCTATTTCCAGCGTTAGGTAGACCATGCTTAAAAACCAGCATTAGGTGGACACAGTGTATATCCCATAATAATAATAAAATTAAAATTTTTTTTTCACATTCTGCTTTTAGACATCACTAATAGCAAACGTACTTAATTTGAAGAAAAAATATCAAATAACAAAAAATATACATGTTTTGTGGTCTGCCTAATTCCTATAACCCTAAAACCAGCATTATGTAGACAAACACATACACTTAAAAACCAGCATTATGGGACTCATACTTAAAAACCAGCATTATGTGGACACTTAGTTAAAATGGTCAATTTTATAGTTGTAAACAAATGAATCTTTTTAAAAACCATGACTCTGCATAAATAAATGTATAGGTTATAAATATAAATCAAAAGTAGAAGAATACATTTGCTTTAAGAGATATTTGTATAGATGTACCTCATTTTATAATCTAAAAGTCCACAATTTGGTATGAATAAAAATATATTGTTGAGTTTTTATATTGATTTATTACTATTTAAATCAGGATATACATTTAGAATCATGTTAAAGGACTCCAAACTCAATTAAATCTTGAGTTTGGAAAAATATATGTTTATACTTAAAAGCCAGCCTTAAGTAGACATCATTTGCTTAAAAACCAGCCTTAAGTAGACATCATTTGCTTAAAAACCAGCCTTAAGCAGACATCATTTGCTTAAAAACCAGCCTTAAGCAGACATAATTTGCTTAAAAACCAGCAATATGTGGACATATATGTCATTCTAATAAATGAAGCTATATTTCATTATTTAATGCCATTGTTTCATTATTTAATAAATTGTTCAAATTTAAAAGCATGTTAAAAGGTCCACAATTTAATTTGGTATTAAAATTGGAAAGTAAATGTTTTAAAAACAGCCTTAGGTGGACATTATGTGCTTACATACCAGCAATATGCAGACAACATATATGTTACTCAAATAAATAAAGGAAAGCAAGGTTTCCTTAATTTATCACTATTTCATACAGGTTATTTCAAAATTAAATTAAAGGACCACAAAATCAATATAGTGTTGACTTTAAAAAATAAAAGCTTTTTTCTTTTAAAAACAACCTTATGTGAGCATAATTTGCTATTAAAAAATTTTAAAAGTAAGCATACCTGTAAGTTACTCTTGGAAATAACTTGATTTTTCTATATTTACTATTAATTTCTCACCATTTAAGAAAAGATTCAAACTCAGAATCATGTTTAAGGACCCCAAATTTAATTTGGTATTAAAGTTGGAAAGTAAAAGTGTTATGCTTATAAAACACCCTTACTTGTACAATGCAAACTTTGAAACCAGCAATGCAGCAATATGCAGGCAACTTAAACATTATTGTAATAAATAAAGCAACGTTTCTTAAATTTATTTCTATTTAATGCAGGATTCAAATGCAAAATCATTTTAAAGGACCACAGTTTCTATTTAGTGTTGAATTTGTGAAAAATAAGTGTATGCTTAAAAATCAGCCTTACGTAGACATTATTTGCTTAAAAACCAGCAATACGCAGACATTATTTGCTTAAAAACCAGCAATACGCAGACATGTATATGTCATTCTAATAAATAAAGCTAAGTTTCTTTATTTATCATTATTGTATCACTATTTAATAAATTGTTCAAATTTTAAAGTATGTTGAAAAGTCCCAAATTTAATTTGGTATTAAAATTGGAAAATAAAAGGTTTATGCTTTAAAACCATCCTTTGGTGGACATTAAGTGCTTAAAAACCAGCAACATGCAGACCGCATACATGTCACTCAAATAAATAAAGTAATGCTTCTTTAATTTATCACTATTTAATACAAGATTTAGATTCAAATTCATGTTATACGAGACACTAAATCAGTAAATGTAATTTAGTGATGAGTTTGGAAAATTAATGTTTAATGCAACTAGAGGTACGTGGACAATATTTGCTTAAAACCAGTGCTATGCAGATAAGCATATATTATACTCTAATAAATAATGTACATGTTTCTTTATTTAAAATTATTTTCAATAAACTAAAGAAACATAGTGTGTAAAAAGTGTATTATCATTTTGGGGAAGAGTTCGCATATTACGTTTAATATAAAACGATCCGAAATGTAAGAATTTCACCAGGTTCTTGAAGTGTTATTCCAAAATAAACATTATCGGATATGTTACTTATTACTGATCCTTGAGTAAGGCCAGTAAGTAGTTTAGTGATTATATTTAATTAATTATTATACAATTGTTGCACAAACCAAACAGTAGACAATGCGGTGCTTGATAAAATATTTTCACAATTTAATAAACATCAAAGAACTAAAGCCGCAAACATGTTGGCTGGGCTTGGCGGTGTTGTAATACAGTGTAACCTAATTCGTGATATTACGTCACTCGGGGTATTATGGGACAATGTGTATTATCGTACAAACAAATAAAAATTAGTAAAACTATTTAACACAAAGTAAAAACCTATAGATATTATATCCGTCCATTATTTTGAATATATCTTAATAATGCATTCCATTTAATATTCGTCCCATAATAACCCAACCTTTTACATTAGACATGAATAGACGTATATGTTTACAGAAAAAAGTCAAATATTGTAAAAAGCCCACTATTAATGCAATCCGATTTTATGGACCCCAATTATCGCCTTATAGCGATATTTCACTGTACTTAGATTTATTTATGTAACAGCGGTGATGAATTAAATTATAACTATAAAGAGCTGTCTTTAAGTACGATTATAATTTAGAACGATAAGGCTTGGGGCGACACTTGTTTATGGGTGAAGGCCGAATGAACACGTAAATTATACTATCCATAGATAGAAACTGTCCAGTGCTCTTGCACCATAAAACAGTAAAGTCGCAAGTCTAAAATAAAAATTGAGTAATGTAGAATGGACTCCTCAAGATCCATTCTGTTAAAACTTATAAAATGAAGTGGATTTTGAATTAAAATTTCTATTTAAGAAATACTCTGTCATAAATTGAAGGACTTAATTAGTGTCTGAAGCAATATTATTGAACTGAAGAACAACCGCAAAGGCACAGCAATTCTTGCTTAATTCAGGGGCTGAGTTCGATTCGTGCCAGGATGAATAGTGTGATTCTTACCCCATCCCCAGATAAGGTTCTAGGCTTTGTATCTAGTCCATCAAATAGGACAAACAAAATGGTTAGTTTACTAAAACAGTTACGTTTACTAAAGCTCGTGCAAGCCTGGCAATTAAAGAGCGAAGAATGTCTCCGTTGGTTACTCACTGCCTGACATAATTGCACATAAAATTGATACCCCTCCGCCTCGTAAAAGATGAAGAAAAGAATAGAAGTATTTGCTCTTGCCATGAATCAGTGCCACCGAATATTTCTCTCTATTAAGAAAGCTAATATGTAAATGATAAAGTAATCAAAATAAATGATCTCTTACCTTATTTTGTAGACAGTACTGCAGAGATTAGCTGAAAAACATCCATCTGCAGTGTACATGCTTTCTGTTTCGGAAATAAGTACAGTCACAGATCCTTTATCTTTTTTTTTTTTTAAGTGTGAGAACTGAATGATGAAAACCGCTGATCTTCGAAAGACTGGAAATAAAGTCTGATAAGTTCGGGTCTACTCAGTCACTTTCCCTTTTTTTACATTCATTTAATGCCCTCCCTATTCAGAGCGAAACATGATGACTAATTTAAACTCCTTTATCTCACCCTTTCCCACAGACTCAGATGATATATATAATATACTTTTAGAGAGAGAACAGATAGATCGTGGTAACAATTAAAGAGATAGGTGTGGTTTGGATGGTACAAAGGTTCACTGTGCATTCAACCATCAATCAATCAATGCCAAATCCCTAGGACTGAAAACGCCTGAATTTTATTGGTAGGTATTGCTTGGTACTGCGGACTGGATAACAAAAAGATGTATAGTTTGAAAGGAAGAGAAATAATAGCTTGGAGTTTAATTGTTGATTTAAGCCCAAACTCTGGTATATCGTTTTCTCTTTCCGATTTTTAACTATCAAGGGATCATCAGCGTGAGTGGTACCACTCAGGAAACAGTTTATTGTTTTTATTGAATTATAATACTATTAAAAATATGACTGAATTATAATTTTATTTGACTGATGAAACTTGAAAATGCAGATATATACGAATATAGACTTAGTTATATTAAGTTGTCTGTGTTGTTTATGAACGGACGCGTAGTTCCTGTTAGCAAGTGAACGCATAAGGATGTGAACTGTAAAGCATGCCTTTAGGGATTAGGGATTAAGATTATTGGTCTTTCGCGTTGGCGTGCTGTTCAAGACGCTGTGAAGCGTGAACAGAAGGTACTCGGACAAAGCAGAGAGTAGGACTGATTGATTGATTGATTGAGTGTAGGGGGGCGCTTCCGGCTTCCGCCACTTTCGCGAGCGTAGGCCTGAGTGTGCCTAACTCTACATCAAAGTTATACAAAGTACCGCCAGCTAGACTTGCTACCTTAGGTGATTGTTGACACAGAAACTTAGATAATCAAAGAGATTAGATTCTCTCTTCTCTTGTTAATTTCTTTTCTGTCTCTGTCTTTTTGTTCTCTCTCTCTCTCTCTCTCTCTCTCTCTCTCTCTCTCTCTCTCTCTCTCTCTCTCTCTCTCTCTCTCTCTCTCATACACACACACACACACACACACCCATAACTTGCCCATTTGAAACATATTCACGTTTTCACAGAATGAAGTCTTAGGAAATAAAGTCACAATGAAAAATGTCACCGGAAGTAAAGTCACAATACATGTTTAATATAAAGTCGTAAGTCAGTGTGATTGTGTTATACTGTTTATTAACTGTAAGTGAAGGACGAAATGTCACGGAGGTTAACAGCTCGCTGAAGATGTGCGTGGTTCAAATACAGTTCGGGGTGAAAAAACGTTAATAATTATAATGTATGCGTGTATGTCCGCTATTGTCTTTGGTGTGCACGTGCGTGTATTTTATATACCGTATAAATGCATTCTAAATCATATATTTAGTTATGTTGGTATGAATTTTATTTGTAAGTCCATATATATGTTCATTATTTACTGAATAACAGTAAAAGGAAGTAAGCGGCGGCTCAGTTGGATCGCGGTTCGATTCTCCCTCGGGATTAAATGTGTGTGTGTGTGTGTGTGTGTGTGTGTGTGTGTGTGTGTGTGTGTGTGTGTGTGTGTGTGTGTGTGTGTGTGTATGTGTGTGTGTGATTTGTCCGTCGTATACATATTATAATCCATATTATAATTCACAATTTTAATAAAATGATTTATTCATACATAGTCATGTTTTATGCTTGTAGTCCATAAACACGTATATTATTGACTGAATAACAATAAATGACAGTTAGCGATTGCGCAGATTAACATATCGCCCAAGAGGACCGTGGTTGTGATTCTCGCTCAGAGTAAAATATGTTTTATTTTGTTTGTGTTTGTGTACGTATGTTTGAGTGTGCTCGCGCGCGCGAGTGTGTGTGTGTGTGTATGTGTGTGACTGTAAATTAAAAGAATGTGCCTCTTATCTCTCCGACACAACTTACATAGTAAATATGACAAACTTTAGCAGTGGATATTACTGACAGTAATAAGAGCGGTTCATAATTGTGCTTCGATGAATTTATGTATACCAAGCATGCAGCTCGCAAAACCAATGTATTCCTTTTTTTTTTTTTAGAAACTTCAATCTGACGTGCATTGTTCGACAACTCTTTACTTGTTTAATACATACGGCTGGTAACTGTGAATAAAATGTTCTTTAAAATATCACCTAACAAACATTACCAACATATGTTTAGTGTGATATGACTGCTTGAAACATGATTTCATTGATACATTTTTATTTAGTTTCATTTTATGTAAATACGTCAGTTTCTTTTCACTTCTGGAAATTATTTCTCGATCGAGATAAAAGAAAATTGAACTGTGTTAGCCGTATTATTGATAGTGTTCTATTGTTCTTGTACTAGTGGGCGATTATAAAGTTGAAATATATAGTACTAATTGATCAAAACGGTCGGCATATCTGTAAGATATAGTAACTATAAATTTGAACGGTGACATGCAATATTAATAAAACTCACCTACCATACAACTATCTAACATGTTTATATTGCATTGAATGCTATAACCATATGATTGCATTGGTGTCTTATTTTGTTTTAGCGTAGTTCTTTGGCGTTTCTTGGAATTACACTTGTAGTATTGGGTTATACATAGAGCTATAGTTTAAATCTTATTTACTATGTGAGTTGTGTCGGAGAGATTAGAGGCAGATTCTTTTAAATTACAATCACACACACATACACACAGTCTCTCTCTCTCTCTCTCTCTCTCTCTCTCTCTCTCTCTCTCTCTCTCACACACACACACACACACACACACACACACACACACACACACAAACAAAACATCTTTAATTCAGAGAGAGAATCACACCACGATCTTCTTGGGCGAGAGGTTAGTTTCTGCACAATCACTTATTTCCATTCACTGTTATTCTATCTATAATTTACTTGTTTATGGACTTCAAGCATAACAATATAACTAAGTATGAAAAAATTATATAATTAAATGCGTGAATTATAATATGTTCCGATATACAAGTCACACACACACACACACACACACACACACACATTTACCCCAGAACGAGAATCGAACCACGATCCTAATGAGCCTTCGCTTACTTCCATTTACTGTTATTCACTCAATAATAAGCATTATTTAATCCCGAGGAAGAATCGAACCGCAATCCAACTGAGCTGCCGCGTACATCCTTTTACTGTTATTCAGTAAATAATGAGCATATATATGGACTTACAAATAAAATTAATACAAACAGAACTAAATATATGATTTAGAATGCATTTATACGGTATATAAAATACACGCTCCTGCACACCAAAGACAAAAGCATATATTATTAATGTTTTTCACCACGAACGGTATTTGAACCACGCACATCTTCAGCGAGCTGTTAACCTCCGTGACATTTCGTCCTTCACTTACAGTTAATAAACAGTATAACACATACATACTGACTTACGACTTTATATTAAACATATATTGTGTCTTTATTTCCTGTGACTTTTTTCCTTGTGACTTTATTTCCTAAGACTTCATTCTGTGACTTTTCCCCACTACAAATGCAATAACACACTGGCCCTAGTTTGTTTCCTCTATATAAAACTTGATTTGATTGATTGAATGTAGGGGGGGGGGTGCGCTTCCGGCTTCCGCCGCTTTTGCTCTGGGTGGAGGGATTGTGGGGGAAAGGGAGGGTTGGTTTAGCCCACTGGCTATGTCAACCTAGTTTTTATCTATTATTTCCAAATGGTCAGCTGTCCGCAAAGTTGTTTTTACTGTTTACTCATTACCTCATGTCTGGCCCGTCAAAGTTTTCTAGGTCTCTGAGCTCTTGTTCGGGTAATTATTATTATTAATTATTTTTTTTTTTAAAAACAAACAAAATATCCAACACCCTTCTTGTCTTTTCCTTCCTTTCCCCCTTTTGTCACGTGGAGAGTTAATTTTCCTCAACTCTGTCATAGAGGAGATAATGGGCTTTCTTTTGTCAACTCAAAGAGACCATCCCTATTGTTCTCATCTTAACGGTTTATAGTGGGTTTCCAAACACCCCGGGCCCCTGTCTCCTTCCTAACAGCCAGGCGGCTTATATCAAAAGTTAATCCTTCCTCCTCGTCTACACTCGTACACGTGAGAACAACAGTACCGATCTTTACTACTGACTGGCGATTGTTGTGCAATCAGTCGGAAGTCCTGCTATTTTTCTTAGCAATGTTACTCTTAGTGAATGGCTACGCATTCCTTCGTACTTCCACCAAATCAACACTGCAGGCATTTATGTACACAAAGGTGTGTACGGTAGACCCAACAGCTCCATACACAATTGTCGTGTTTGAAAAACAAAGGGGTCATTATACGTATATCGAAGGACAGAAGTTATATGACATACATTTAGATACAAAGTGTTACTCGATGCTATTTTTACTGCAATATTTAAGTCATTAAAACACAAAATTTAGCAGAAACAAAACCTAAATCAGGAATACAAGTAAAAAGGTTTTAGAATATATTTATATTTGTTTTTTTTATTTACAGCTAATCCTAACCCTAACATTTCTCTAAAAACAACTAAAACAAAACTGTCTCTAAAATTCCCTCATATTTTTTCTCTAACCTAAAACAAGAGAGTTGTGTATGGAGTCGCTTCTAAACAACGGTGAGCGGAAAAAATGTCACTGGAAAAAAGTCACAGGAAAAAAGTCATAGGAAATAAAATCACAAGGAAAAAGTTACAGGAAATAAATTCACAATATAAAGTCATAAGTGTCAGAGTGTATATGTTATAATACTTATTAACAGTGAGTGAAGCAGGAAAAGGCAAGGAGGTTAACTGCTCGCTCAATATGTGCGTGATTCAAGTGTATTTTATATACCGTATAAATGCTTTGTAATACATACATTTAGTTCTGTTTTAATTAATTTTCATTGTAAGTCCATATATATGCTCATTATTTACTGAATAACAGTAAAAGGATGTAAGCGGCAGCTCAGTTGGATTGCGGTTCGATTCTTCCTCGGGATTAAATGTGTGTGTGTGTGTGTGTGATTTGTCCGTCGTATACATATTATAATCCATATTATAATTCACAATTTTAATAAAATGATTTATTCAACATAGTCATGATTTATGCTTGTAGTCCATAAACACGTATATTATTGACTGAATAACTTATTGCCCAAGAGGATCGTGGTTGTGATTCTCGCTCGGAGTAAAATATGTTTTATTTTGTTTGTGTTTGTGTATGTATGTTTGTGTGCTCTCTCTCTCTCTCGCGCGCGCGCGTGTGTGTGTGTGTGTGTATGTGTGTGGTTGTAAATTAAAAGAATGTGCCTCTTATCTCTCCGACACAACTTACATAGTAAATATGACTTAAACTTTAGCAGTGGATATTACTGACAGTAATAAGAGCGGTTCATAATTGTGCTTCGATGAATTTATGTAAACCAAGCATGCAGCTCGCAAAACCAATCTGTGGTTGAAATATGTACAAAGAACATGTTGTCAATGTGGAAGACTTATAACGGGCTAAACTGTAGCAACAGAATTTTTGGTTCCAGTCAAAACGTAAAAATGTTTTCTGATTCAGAAACAGTGTTCAGGGATGGCAACTTTGCTATGGTTCCGAATATTTTCAACCATCGTCATCCGTATATCCTTTGAGGAGAATATACTTTATTTTGCTTTGCTGTATGCTCTTCTATGTATGACCCGTACCACTTATGAAGAATTATTTCAAGCAATAGTTGATGAAAAAAGTATTATTTCTCTGTATGCTCTTTTTCCAAACAAGACCCGTGCCACTTATGAAGAATTATTTCAAGCAATAGTTGAT
>CM054179.1:77250043-77432543 GCA_028829895.1 Sinotaia quadrata | reverse complement strand
AAATTTGATTTCACTCACACCAAGGAAGGGTTGTTTAGCCCGCGTCTTTGTCTAAGGATTAAGTGGTACACAAGGCGTGAAAGTGATGTTGGAAAAATACGACAACAGAATAAATCTCTGCATGAATGCATTCCAATTCTGAGAGCGAGTAGTCCACGCTATCTATCTGTCTGTCTATCTATCTATCTATCTATCTATCTATCTATCTATCTATCTATCTATCTATCTATCTATCTATCTATCTATCTATCTATCTATTCTTATCATTAACGTTATATATTTGTCTCCTATCAATGTCAAAATCCCCTCTCTATCTGCCCGCCCGTCCGTCTACCCGTCCGTCCACCCGTCTATCTGTTTCTTTCCTTTTCTCTGTCTATCCATCCATCCATCCATCCATCTATCCATCCACCCGTCCATCTGTCTCTATCTATCTATCTATCTATCTATCTATCTATCTATCTATCTATCTATCTATCTATCTATCTGCCTATTTGTCTGTCGATCTGTATGTGCATCTGTCTTTCTATGGAACTGTCTACTCTCACATCCAAATTCTATCCATCTATTTATCTTACTAGTTACCAATCTACCTATCCATATAGTCGTCTATCTGATTGTTTTTATATTATTCGTACTGGTTGTCGCTTTGTTTGAATGTAGGATCTCAGCGAGTCTAGCGAGTACGTTATATTATTCGTACTGGTTGTCGCTTTGTTTGAATGTAGGATCTCAGCGAGTCTAGCGAGTACGTTATATTATTCGTACTGGTTGTCGCTTTGTTTGAATGTAGGATCTCAGCGAGTCTAGCGAGTACGTTATACGCAATTCGCTAGCGTTACTTTTTATAAAAGCAGGAGGATTTTTAAAATAATAATATTGTTAAGCAGAATCAACAAAACAAAATAATTAACCTATCAGAGTGCCTTTATTTTCTTTAATTAAATCAATTACTTAATTAACATAATAAAAGTTTAAATAATGCTTATTTCCTTTTAGAACCCTTTAAGAGGTTTCTCTAAGCAATGATCACTTTTATTTGAATAAAAGATATCGCTTACTCTATTCTTTTTAGTCGTGTTTCACTGTATTCAGATTCTGTATTTCAATATTTATTTTTCTAAAACAGAGATGGTGTAAATTAGTATTACGTTTGATATCTTTAAAATATTATTGGTCACTCCGTAAACCAGAGCAGAAGAAGACAATGTTGTTTTTTCATAATTGGGCGCATAAAGTTAAAATATTATACTAAAATTACTAAAAAGGTCATTCTCTTGCCATTTTTATTAAATACAAAGACGAAATTCCATATTCACTTTATAAACCAAAAAAATGTATGCTGATTTAATCTTCCTTAAAAAAGAAAAAATAACCAATAGAATGGAAACAAACAAACTACACATTTTTTTATGAGTTTCTTCACGTATCGAAATGCATCTGCTTACTCAATATTACGAGCAATTTAACGTCAAATCAATAGAGAGATAGATAAAAATGTTTGGCGACAATTAAGCTGTATGCCAATACTGATTAGCAAGATAATATGACATTTGTGTCTTTTAAAATGAACGCATTTGTGTATTCACTGAATTATTACAATATAATCTAGTAAATTACTACTCTATTTCACTCTCTTTCTTTTCTCTCTATCTGTTTGTTTTATTAACGTGTACACATTCCACGCAAACCACACGACCTCATTTACAGACAAGCATTACATATGAATGAACTAAAAGGATGATAGCATTAATAAAAATAGATTCACGATTCAAGCATATGACTAATAAACAGCAGGTCATTCTCCTGCCACTTCTTACTAAATACAAAGGCACATAGAGAAATGTTTATTAATTGAAGCTTTCTTATTATTTGATGATATATGAAACTAGTTTAAACTTTTAATATTTTTCCTAAAATCAAATAAACTAGTTTAATTAAAGTTTTGAAATAACTGTCAAATCGAGTTTCAATATTTCACATGATTTTATGTAAGTTTCAGTTTGCTTATTTGTTTCAGTTTCAGTTTGGTTATTACATTGCGTATTTCCTTCTTACTTACGGCTTGAAACACTGAAAACAAGAAAAAGTTATGTAGGCTTCTATGTACACAGAGCACATAGTCCTTTGCAGGGAGTGTGGTGAATCGATTGATCGCGAAGTAAGTGCTCTTTGCTCTTCCAAGATGCCACACTCCTTAAAATGTCATGCCTACGTTTGATTAGCTGGATTATACGCACGAATGAAGGCAAACTAACATATTTTCTGGTTACAAATTTAACACAGTGAATAATTTAACACAGTTAATAGCTGATAAACGGTATAAACTGGGAGCCTCTGATCAATTTTGGTAGAACAAGTTTGAAACATTTATAGAAGACTTGAAAGGACTCCAGTAACATTTACAGTCCTCAGAGCCAAACTTGCATATAAAGCAATGTACCGCAGAACTGAATCTTCGCAAGTACGTACACACACACACACACACACACACACACACACACACACACACACACACACACACACACACACACACACACACACACAATTTCAACACTTCCAGTTTGGTCATCGCTCTATCTGGAAAATTCAGACATATTCACATCCCTCCCTTAAGTTTTGATTCAAGGTGATTGAAGATCAGCACTCAGTCACTGAATACACGCTAACAATTTCCCACCTGTGTTCAGTGGGTATTCCCAATCCTAAGCTGCATCCAGACAGATTAGCGCGTGCCACGCGTACACAACAATCACTGACAAATATCCGACGAGCAGTTCTCCCCCCTCCCAACCCTTCGTTAATTCTCTTTTACTACACTTACAGGACGACTTGGAGAAAACCATTTACTTCCCCAAAAGTTTTTATTGCCGTGGAGCGAACAATTATTTTGGACAAAAGATGCACTTGATGCACAGAAATATCTGAAAAATCTAAACACTCTTTGAATCAACATCACAAACCACTGTTCATCCCTACACTAACTAATAAATAAATCGATAATTAATAAACAACGAATTATATTTAGAATTCGAAATTGACTCAATATGCATGGACATTCACATCGCCAAGTGTTGGATTTCGAGAGCCAGGGTGCTAATGAAAATTTCGTTTTTAAATTGATACCTTATAGTCCAGTAGCATGAAGTTGGGGCATGTTGTGCACGGCTCCTTACACATAGTCTTTTGTATTAGGGGAACAACTTGAGCTCGATGATGTGTATATAGTTGGAAGTTAAAGTTCACCCTCAAGTTGCTTTCACCAAAAGCGAAAATCTATGAGTGATTTGCGAGGTATTTGTTTCGATATTCATCCATTAAAACCAATCACACACCCGTACTCTGACTTTGAGCTAACAAATGAAAAGGTTAATTTAAACTAGGCTCTTTCCGGTCACTTGGATTATTGTAATACATTTACTAAGACCGAAACTAAAAACATGTTTTTGTTATGATAGATGTGTGGTAAGAAACATAAAATTACGTAATTAAAGAATGATTTATATAGGTATTTTCTTCATTAGAATTTATTTTTAATTTGATGTCTCTTTCTAATGTAAGCTGATTTTACAGAGAAACGAATTGGTACATCACACGTCTCCATCAATCTTGCGATTGATACGCAAACAAGCAGAGTGGATATTTTATTGCACTCAGAAAGCAGCAAAAAGTAATAGAGAAAGACTGAGAAACTGCATATGAAAAGACAAATAGTTAAACATCGGGCATACCAATATACTTGTCAAATATAAAAACAGATGGATGGATGGATTGTTGGAGAGAGGGATGGATGGATGGATGGTTGGAGAGAGGGATGGATGGATGGATGGATGGATGGATGGATAGATAGATAGATAGATAGATAGATAGATAGATAGATAGATAGATAGATAGATAGATAGATAGATAGATAGTCCTTTCCACCTGCGATCAAGAGATCATGTTTGCCTGAGGAGAGGTTCTCCCAGTGAGCAAAGTGTATGACGGATGAACTAAGTACAAAAATCACTAAACCACGATTGGGATGGTTTCGTGGATGAGCGGGGAAAAAAGTCACGGGAAATAAAATCACAAGAAAAAAGCCACGCATAGGAAAGAAAGTCACAATATATGTTAAGTGGAAGTAAGTGACGGCTCATTTGGATCGTGGTTCGATTCCCGATCAGGGTTAAGTGTTTTTTTTTTTTTTTTTTAGAAATTCAGTCTGACGAGCATTGTTCGACAACTCTTTACTTGTTTAATACATACGGCTGGAATCTGTAGAATAAAATGTTCTTTAAAATATCACCTAACAAACACTACCAACAGATGTTTAGTGTGATATGACTGCTTGAAACATGATTTCATTGATAACTTTTTATTTAGTTTCATTTTATGTCAATACGTCTGATTCTTTTCACTTCTGGAAATTATTTCCCGATCGAAAGAAAAAAATGAGCCGTGTTAACCGTAATATTGATAGTGTTCTATTGTTCTTGTACTAGTGGGCGATAATAAAGTTGAAATATATAGGACTAATTGATCAAAACGGTCGTCATTTCTGTAAGTTATAATAACTATAAATTTGAACAGTGGCATACAATATTAATAAAACTCACCTACCATACAACTATCTAAAATGTTTATATTGTATTGAATGCTATAACCATATGATTGCATTGGTGTCTTATTTTGTTTAGTTTAGTTTCCAAAATTATTGTATGTAGTAAACATTTAAACTAATTTGAGTTTATTAGGTGATTTTTCTAGTGATATGAAAAGAACGCAAATTCATTTTTAAAATTTAATTTATTTATGTAACACTCATACTTGCTTAGTTGTGTAAATGCATACTTGTTCAGTGATAACACGTCAGATTCATGCACATTTTTCCTGTGACTTTTTTTTCCCGACAATCGGTTACTTGACACTATATGCTGAGTTCAATCCTTACAGGAAAAGTGCATGGATGCCCTATGCAACATATCCTAGTAGTCAGTGTGTGAAAATTTCTATACATAGAAAATATTTTATATCTAGCATAGTCTGCTTTCAACGCCCTGCCGATAATATTAAACATAAAGGATTTAACTTCTTAGATTTAGAGGATGGTGGATTGTTGATTGGAAAACACTATGTAACAAATTTTCACTTTTGTTCTGTTCCTGGGTTGAAAGTGTGTTTTCCTAATCCGTTAGGTCTAGAACAGAAAGGAAATCGCTGTTATTCAGAAAAACTTTGCTTCTGTGACCGGGACATTGAAATTTGGAAAATCGCGTGTGTTCGAGAAAATTCTCGATTTGCTTTCAATGCCGAGCTTCCTCCCTGAACTGTTAGAGTTGTCCACATGTTTCTACAATTCTCCTGAACACTCTAGAATGTTTAAGAAACTTCCAGAACTTTCGAGAAACTCTCAGAACTTTCTAGAATGTTCTTGAACGTTCCAAAAGTAGCTGTACAAGTATAAAAGCACAGGTGTCTCGAACCAAGATTCCAATTCGTGTTATTGCAGACTGAAAGGATAACGATTCGTAGTTGAAGAGAAGTTATTTATTTGATATGGCATCAAGAGATTGTTTGCATCCAGCTGATTCATTCTGCTACGTGTGCGGACAATTCATAAAGACAAGAGCAAAAAAGTATTCCGTGGAAGCAAGTCGTATAATGTGCGAGGCCGTCGGGGACCAAGACAAATCTTGGGCACCGCATTTCACATGCGAATATTGCAAGAAAACACTTGAAGGTAAACTGAACAGTTGCTTCTCACTTAGATGTGTTTTAATTTATTTTCATAAAATTTCAATGCTTTAGATCGAGTTCATTTCAAAGAGTTGTAATTTACAAAGTTTTGTCATAAGTCGTGTACTGTAGGCAAATACGTTCCATCTTGAAATCGTTCCATATTTTGAAATTTCGTGCCCTCAAATTATTATAATTCTTATGTATTATTATGTGCTATGTTACAGGTTGGTACAGAGGAGAGAAGCGAGCCATGAAGTTTGCTATCCTGCGAATTTGGCGAGAGCCGATGGACCACTCAAGCAACTGCTACTTCTGCATGGTAAACCCAAAAAATCGTCGCACCGGCAAAAATGCCCTCAGATTGTTTATCCGGACATACCTTCTTCCATCGCCCCAGTACCACACAGCCCCGATCTGCCTGTTCCGACTCCTCCTAGGCGGCATCGGCCATCTTCAGGAGACAGCAGCAAGTCAGATAGCGAGGCAGGTACTGGAGATATGGACTGCGATTCCGCAGATGAAGTTGGGGATAGAAAGCCGTACTTCCCTAACCAGAAAGACATGAACGATTTAATTAGGGACCTCGGGCTTATGAAATCGAATGCTGAGCTTCTGATATCCAGGCTCAAACAGTGGAACTTGGTTGATGATAGCATACAAGTCACGGATCAGAGGAAGCAACATCAAAGATTCTCCAACTTCTTCAGTCAGCATGATGGGCTGTACTTCTGCAACGATGTTGCCGGTCTATTCCAGGCTAAAGGTATCGCATGTAATCCTATTGAATAGCGCCTATTCATAGACAGTTCATCCCGGAGCCTCAAAACCAGGTTGCTTCACAATGGAAACAACTACACGTCTCTCCCGATGGCCCACTCTGTGCATCTCAAAGAGGACTACACCAGTGTCAAAATGTTGCTGAGTGCATTAAAGTATGACGACTATGGATGGGAGGTCATCGCTGACTTCAAAATGGTATCATTCCTCATGGGTCTTCAAGGAGGTTTCACGAAATTTCCTTGTTTCCTCTGTCTCTGGGACAGCCGTGACACTAAGGCGCATTATCGCACAAAGGACTGGCCACAACGGACCGAGTTTTCTGTTGGGAAGAGCAATGTGAAGTGGGCGCCGCTGATAGAACCTCATAAAGTGCTTATGCCACCGCTGCACATCAAGTTAGGCCTCATTAAGCAGTTTGTCACTGCTCTTGACAAGGAGTCAGCAGCATTTCAATACCTCCAAGATCTTTTTCCAAAGCTGTCCGAGGCTAAGGTCAGGGCTGGTATATTCGTCGGACCACAGATGAAGAAGATCATAGAATGTGAGGATTTCGCAAAGCTGTTGAACAGGACGGAGAGAGCGGCTTGGAGCAGTTTCGTTGCAGTTATTCAGGGCTTCCTAGGTAATCACAAAGCTGAAAACTATGTGGAGTTGGTGCAGATTCTCATAAAGAATTACGCCAAAATGGGATGCAGAATGTCTCTGAAAGTCCATATCCTTGATTCGCATCTCGACAAATTCAAGGAGAACATGGGCGCTTACTCGGAGGAGCAAGGCGAGCGCTTTCATCAAGATATATTGAACTTTGAACGTCGTTACCAAGGACAGTATAACGAAAACATGATGGGGGACTACATTTGGGGGCTACTTCGAGAGAGTGATTCACAGTACAATCGTAAATCTAGAAAATCTACACATTTCTGAACCTTGTTGAGTGGTTTCCCACTGTGTTTGTCTATTCCTTGTGCAATTTTTGTTTTTACCTGATCATAATGACAAAAATGAAAAAAAATCGTTCTATTTTCACAAAAAAACCGAGTTTTCTTCGTGCTGTTGTCGTGTAAGCAAAGTTTGTGCTTAATGAAGTCAATTTTCACGTACTTTAGACATAAGCAATTGATATATAACACTTAGAAGCCATGAACAAAAATTGTGTTACATAGTGTAATTATCGGGGGAAAAGTCACACGCTTTGCTAGGAAAAAGTCACATGAAAAAAGTCACAAGAAACAATGTCACAGAAAAGAAAACGGAGCTTGGAGTTATGGAACAATGCACATCAGAGTGAAGTTTCTAAAAAAATCATAAGCATACCACGCTGCTGGGCTACAACGGCTATTGTAATTGACCGCATTTAGAGTTTGTCTGGGAATAGTGTTATCAGTGTTATTTAGTGTTATCACTAAACTAGTACCAACCACATTGCAATGCACTTTGCTTTCCTTCAAATCAAAATTATTTTAGCGTAGTTCTTTGGCGTTTCTTTGAATTACACTTGTAGTATTGGGTTACATGTAGAGCTATAGTTTAAATCTTATTTCTATGTAAGTTGTGTCGGAGAGATTAGAGGCAGATTCTTTTAAATTACAATAACACACACACACACCACACACACACACACACACACACATACACACGCACGCACAAAATAAAACATCTTTTACTCAGAGAGAGAATTACACCACAATCTTCTTGGGCGAGAGATTAATCTCTGCACAATCACTTATTTCCATTCACTGTTATTCTATCTATAATTTACGTGTTTATGGACTTCAAGCATAACAATATGATTAAGTATGAAAAAATCATATAATTAAATGCATGAATTATAATATGTTACGATATACAAGTCACACACACACACACACACACACACACACACACACACACACACACACACACACACACACACCCTCAACGAGCGAGAATCGAACGAGGATCCTAATGAGCCGTCGCTTACTTCCATTTACTGTTATTCACTCAATAATAAACAAGCATACCGACTTACACTGAAAATTAATTAACTAAATGTATGTATTACAAAGCATTTATACGGTATATAAAATACACTTGAATCACGCACATATTGAGCGAGCAATTAACCTCCTTGCTTTTTCCTGCTTCACTTACTGTTAATAAGTATTATAACATATACACTCTGACACTTTTGACTTTATATTGTGAATTTATTTCCTGTAACTTTTTTCTTGTGATTTTATTTCCTATGACTTTTTTCCTGTGACTTTTTTTTCAGTGACTTTTTTCCTGATATTTTTCCGCTCATTGCTCACCGTTGATTAGAAGCGACTCAATACACAACTCTCTTGTTTTAGGTTAGAGAAAAAATATGGTTAGGGAATTTTAAATAGTTTGTTGGGTTTTTTTTAGAGAGAAATGTTAGGGTTAGGATTAGCTGTAAATAAAAAAAAAAGGAATATAAATATATTCTAAAATTGTTTTATTTATATATCTTTTATTCCTGATTTAGGTTTTGTTTCTGCTAAATTTTGTGTTTTAATAACTTAAATATTAAAAATAGCATCGAGTAACGCTTTGCATCTAGATGTACGTCATATAACTTCTGTCCTTCGATATTACGTATAATGACCCCTTTGTTTTTAAACACGAAAATTGTGTATGGAGCTGTTGGGTCTACCGTACACACCTTTGTGTACATAAATGTGTGCAGTGTTGATTTGATGGAAGTACGAAAGAATGCGTAGCCATTCACTAACACTGCTAAGAAGAAAAAAATGTTTGCACAACAATCGCCAGTCAGTAGTAAAGATCGGTACTGTTGTTCTCACGTGTACGAGTATAGACGAGGAGGAAGGATTAACTTTTGATATAAGCCGCCTGGCTGTTAGGAAGAGGACAGGGGTCCGGGGTGTTTGGAAAACCCACTATAAACCGTTAAGATAAGAACAATAGGGATGGTCTCTTTGAGTTGACAAAAGAAAGCCCATTATCTCCACTACGACAGAGTTGAGGGAATTAGCTCTCCACGTGACAAAAGGGACAGTGCAATTCGAATGAAAATTTTTAATTACTATTCGTGCAAAACTGACACAAGAAAGTTCGTAGCACCTATATGACAGTGCTAAATGTTGATAGTCAAATAATTTGGCTAAGAGAAAAAAGATAGAAAGGAGTATTCTATTTTTCTTTCATTTTTGTGCGAGTCAAAACCCACAAGGAGAAGTATTTTATTAAATAAATCAATTTTCATTTCATTCACAATGCTCTATATCTTTTCTATTTCACTTTTAAACTACCAGTATAAATATTACTTTAAATGCTACCACACATTTTTGAATAACGTTATGGACTGCAAAAAAAAAGCACACATTGTCATTTCTTTTTGTAGTGAAATTAAATCTAACTATAGTTTCCACATAAGTTACTCTATTGCATCAGCTACTGTAAATACACAGTCTTGAGACTAATACAGTTATTGTTCATAGTTGTAAAGGATTTGAAGAAGTAAAGAAATATTCATTGCATCTTTGCACACAGTTGTGTTTCCAATCATCTTAAACTTGAACCGAATTGAAATTTTTCTTTTTACTTTTGGATGAAATAATACTTGCTGCACACCCTTACTCTAAATTACATTTGAAATAAATATATATGTATATACATAAGTTATATTAATACAGTACTAGTTTTTGCAGCTAATTTAAAGAAAACGTTTAGTTTTCATAAATGTATAAATCAATTATAGCATAGTGATCCATAGAGCAAATTAAAAAATATAAGATTTAAAAAGTTTCTTTGTGACCAGTAGAGATACAGCCACTTAAAAATGATAATTATTGTTTTAATTTCTCATGTAGGCATATATTATTACTAGCTCTCATGTATCTTTTAGTTTATCCAATGTGCATATGTAAGATTTGAAATGCTGAACTTGGCATTTTTGCTAGTGAATTTTGTTGTTTAGTGTGAAATTTTGTAATATTCTATTATTACCAATTTCTTATAATCAATTCATATCTTAGAACTGACATTCTGGAACACTGAAATATATTCCAAATTAAATTATTACTTATTTGTATATTGCTGGATATCCTTTACATTAAAATACATTATATCTGTACCTCATCCCTCATTAAAGTCACTAGCCTAATAATAGTTTCATAATCCAATATGTGTCAGTTCTACTATTAAGAAAATATTTCATATGTATTCACAAGATTAGTGATTTTTAATAGTGGATCAGTGAGTGAGAGTCTAAAGTGTTGTATACAACACAAGCTGAAAACATAATGGATTTGTCACTTTAGTGCTACTTTATTTGCTTCATACAATGCAAAAATCTTATTATTTATGTTTTATTTTTTTTTATTAGTGTATTTAACTATTAAATGAATAACTGAATATAAGGTAGTTGTCTTATTTCAGGTTATCTATTATATGTCTGGTAGTATGTTCTATTATTTTTTAACAACTTTCCTAATCCATGCTCATTTTGTAGCTATATAAGCTGTATTAGCTGTATATAATTTTTATTGCCCTGTAACTTTCAGTTATACATTATGAACATGTTAACTATCATTATCACTATTCAAACAGTTTTGTTAAATGGAAACAGTAAATATTCAGTTTTTCTATTGACATATCTTGCTTCAGTTTCTTGGACTTTAGTATTATTACTACTATTAGAAATTATTATATTTACATAGCAGTAATAATCATACTCCTGCTAATATAAACATAGCAGAGTGTGTTTTTTTCAAGACCTGGAAATAAAATATATAAGAGCTTAATAACTGAGTAGTGCATTTTACAAGCTGAATGATATTTATAAATTTATGACAATGTATAACAAGTCAAATCCATCATTTCACAGTAAAATGAATGATGGAATGTATTATTATGATGCAGAAATTGATTTACAAACATGCATGTATAAATTAGAATTAATTACAAAGAAGTGGGATAGCTATTCTTGTTGGTAAGAACATATTATCTTGAAATGAATTTTGAATATTACACAAGTCTCTCACTATCCTCCTTGTAAAAGTCAATATTTAATAAAAGTGTTGCATAGAAATTAATTATTTTTTCCAAATAAATACCAGTTAGGAGTGTATTTCAGAGGCAAGTAATATCCACTAGGAAAAATGTCAACTGCTGTAAACAAGATTTCAGAGAACCAAATGGGTCTGACTTAATGAAATCTGCAGTGTTAAAATTATACTAATATTAATATATTATGTATAAATCTGAAAAATATTTCAAAGAATCACATGGTTTAATTTTGTTTTGAATAGTAGTTTTACTTCTAGTGCTGTCCAATTTATGTACACAAAGGTGTGTACGGTAGACCCAACAGCTCCATACACAGTTTTACTTCTAGTGCTACAATTCTTTAAATGGAAATAACTTGTATTACAAGAGTATTAATTAGATAAACATATAAAAGAAATAAAAATAAATAGTTAATGTTACATTTAATTCTATTGTTCATATGATGTTGATTTATAAAATCTATTTCCACAACTTATTTAATCAATAATTTTGCAAAATCTATATAGCTAATGGTGATTTCAAGAAAATAAACTCTGAAAATTATGCAAATAATCCTCTACTGATTTCTAAGCAGACTTTTTAATGTAACAGTTTATTCGTTTTGAAAATAAAATAATTGTTAAAATTTAAACCAAACAATTAATTTGCTCTTTGTTGTTTACATGCATAACTAATATAGGCTGTCATTGTACATTGAGATCGAGTTCAGAATAAAATACTTAAATAATGCTTCTTAAAATGTGTAGCTTTTTCCTTTGAGAAATTAAATATCTCATTATTAATATCAAATTTAAGTAAGCTTTTAGCCTTTATTTTAGTTTATATTGTTCGTGTGCAACCTACTTACAGTACTAGACTCTCGTAAGCCGCCATTTTGAAAAAAATCAGTTCTTCGATTGAGCGAGTTTAAGCAATATTCTAATCTTTAAACCACAAAAGCGGCATTCTATTTGTTTATAATAGATGTAAAAGTAATTTCTTAACCTAGAGAAAGGCCACTTGAATCGTTAATTTAAGCCAGTTTGTAGAAAATAAAAATATACATTTTGGTCCCTTAAACAGTGATACAGGAAAAGGGAAGCAATCCAATTTAACGTGTTCGAGTCGAGTTACAAAAAATATGTTTTAAAATTATTTTAAAGTGTATGGAGATTCTAATTTGATTATTATGACTTTAATATACACATTATATCAGCCAGTTTCAGTTTTACCTTTCCAGAGCATTCTTTTCACTTCCATATTGTGTTTAATTAGGTACGTAGTGTGACCATAAAATCGTTGTCAACAGGGTACCCTAACCTCACGCTTAATTAAATGTAGAAATAAACTGAATTTAGTAAAATTAATCAGTTATATCGATGAAAGACATTCTTTTCTAAACGATGACATTTAGGAAGTATATAGTATACACGCAAACTACATAGTTACAACCACTTTTTCAACGGTCTACATAACTCTGGATTTTAAGCATATCAATAATGCCCGAAGTATACAACCTTCAAAATCGCACCCGAATTTCGATGAAAACTCACAGGAAAAACTATTAAAATATGAAATTTAGTGGTTTATGTCAAAGATAATAACAACAAAGATAAAACTATGAGAGAAAAATGGCAAAATTAAGCTTTATTTATAAGAATGAACAATCTGAAACTTAGGCAGACCAAGAGGCGGTCTGCCTATTGCTGTAGGTCGACATAAGTCTGGTTTTTAAGCTTATTTGGTCCGCTTAAGTCTGGGAATAGGGTTATATATATATATATATATATATATATATATATATATATATATATATATATATATATCCATCTATCCATCCATCCATCTATCTATCTATCTATCTATCTATCTATATCTTATATATATATATATATATATATCCATCCATCCATCCATCTATCTATCTATCTATCTATCTATAACATTACTGATTTTAAATTTCCGCACACTTTTTGTATGGTTAGTCGATCAGTGCGTTTACTGCAAACTAATATTTCTTTTTTTAGAGGCATAAAACTTGCCACTTTACCGCCAGGTCACGAGGACATGCTGGCAAGTCTTGCCGTGTGCTCTGGGTTCGACTATGTGAGGTTTTCAAGTCCACAGTTTATCGAGGCTTTTGTCAAGGCTCAGGCTGGTTATCAAACATTAATCGTCAGCTATTTTGAGGGTAAGGACAATGGCGGTTAATTTTGAGCACTAAGATGAAGCACAATTTGCTTTCGTGGCTTGTTTTGTAATATAGAGTACCATTACATACTCGTATTGCTGTCATGGTTATTTTTTCCAATAGCATCTGCATGTGTTCTTAACGGTGCTCTTTTGTGCATACGCATTAACCATTTCTGCGAGTGGTTTGTATTTTTTGCATGATAATTAGATTACCGAACATTCAAGTTTAATCTCAAGCAATATAATATTCATCAACAATACAAACTGACTTATACGAATCGTACAGTGCAAAATATAACAATGCATACTAGCTATATACAGTGCAAATTATAACGGAAACATACTACAATTAAATATACCGTGCAAAATATAATGAACACTTACCAGAAAGGCATACAGGGCAAAATGTAAAGTGCAAAACATAATGGAAAAGGAGTACAGATAGATGTACAGCGCAAAATAACATGGACACATGCTTCAATTAGATATAAAGTGCAATTTTAAGCAATTCAGAAACATCTTTCTTTTACCACCTTTACAAGGCGATGTCAATCACATTACATGAATTCATGTGTAATTTCTGCAAGATGAAGTTACTTAAAGTCATAGCACAATAAATATATTTTCCCCATGCTTTAAACACCACTTGACTGTTAGAGCGTCTTGAAATAGCATTATAATATTTTACTGTGTCACTTTTAATTCGATTCTGGCATTATTTTACGCAGAAAATTGCTTGTTGCCCTCATTTAATTAAACAGGAACCTATGCTTTGCATTTTACATGAATCACGTTTAGCACTGCCTAAATTTAGTGGCCATACGATGACATTTCGCATTGTTTAAATTTAAAGATCGCATATTGACCTTTTACACTGTCTAAATTTAGTTGTCACAAACCGATATTTTATATTGTCGATATTTAGAGGTCATGCATTCCTATTATTGACGTATATTGGTCAGGAACTAAAAGTTTTTATTATTTACATTTATGACTTTGCTCTGATGTTATGCATTGTTTTATTTAATGGCTACTCACTAACGTTATGTAGAACATGTATTTATTGATCACGCATGAGCGCTTTCCATTGCTTACGTGTACAAGCCACGCACTGAAGCGCACACTGATTTTATCACAGGTCCTCCACGCGCAGCCGTCTTACCGACTGAAGCGGACACGGATGAATATACATACCCTATTGATCTGGCAGAGGAAACTGTACGACCTTCTCTGCTTGATAGCAGCGTGTTGCCGGACACCCGCATTGCAGAACACGTCACGCTACGTGACGTCATTTCGTCTGGCAGCAGGTACTTCCGCCTTGATCCGTCCTTACTCGAATGCATGGAACTGGCTGAGGAGGATTTTACTGGCTCCTTGGAGGTGCGTTGAACAAGATTGCTTCCAGAAAATATATCTGAGAATGGACTTAGAAATATTTCGTGCATCAATGTACATCTCTACGTAAATTGCAAGCATAACATATCAATAGCATTGATGCACGAAATATTTCTAAGTCCATTCTCTTTCAATCAGTCAGTTAACTCACCATTAGGCCAGTGGCTGCCTTACATGACCGGACTTCTTGCCACACCAAATTCAAGTGATTAGACAATAAAATTATCTATAGCATGTAAACTTTTGATCTCAGCCCATTGGCTGGTCTCGTTCTCGTAAATCTCAACTATTGGATAATATAAACGACTCATCCAGTTTCTAGCATATTCTCGAGTGTTTACTCCAACTCTAACATTTACAAAAACACCATCATAAGGAGTGTCCAAGGTCGGGTCACTTCAATAATTTAACGTGTATTACGTGAGTAGACTATTATTTCTACAAATTGTGAACTATGATGCTTATAATATGCTAAACACTTGACATTGTTTCTAGTGAAACCACTCATTTAACTATTATGCTGTATGCATGCATCGGGCTAATAAATACTGTTGCAGGAAACTGTAAGTTGAGACTTGAATGTAAGAAAGAATTGAGTTTAAAAAATTAAACTGGAAACTTAGTGTTTGTTCCCAGATTATATTTTTACAGAGACAAAGCAACTTTTCTTCATTTTATCTGCTTCTCCTGGTTTACTGATTATAAAAAAAATATGTCTGTGGTAGATGGGAGAATAATTAATTTACTGCAGTAAATACACGGCACTCCGCTGACGCTTGGTGGCAAGGTATGTTGACTACATGGAGCAATTTCTGGTACAAGGAAGTTACTAGAAATTGCTACAGTTGTTCTGCTTGAGGAAGCTGTTACTGCTAAGGAGATCCCAGGTATCCGTGAGATGATAGTAACGAATCAGTTTTCTAGGAGAGAATCATGTGGAATTGACAGTATTAATTGAACAATAAACTTGTGGCTTTGTTACAAAAATAGCACGCAAACGACTATTAAGACAACACCTAATTCAGGTTATGTACACACTCTTATCGCTTCTCTCTAATAAGTCCATTTCTGTTCTCTTGTAAGAACTGTCCTGTGATTTGTATTGAAACTAAATTGTTGAATTTTGTTTTAGGATATAAGATTGTCTAGATATAAAAATTACTAAACTGTGGTTTCGTGCAGATATTGATGTCAAATATTATTTTTCATTATATTTGTTATATGTATATTTGTTTGCTGATTTCATTACTGTATTCTTAAATTTATTGACTTTCTTTCACATATTGATAAGCTTATGATGGAGATGAAAGTGGATGGAAAGGGGATCGTTAAATATAGATTAAAGACGGATTTGTCTTCTCCTTTTTTAAGACGTTTTCCAACATCAGAAATATTGTGAGATGGTAAATGTTTGTCTTTAATGTTGAGGAAGAGAGAAAACGTTTACATCGCTTGCATATCCTCCAAGTGATAGAGAGGAGTGGTCTGCTAGAGAATTATCAATTACATAAATTAAGATTCTCACCACTTGTTATTAGTTATGGACGTTCAATTAATTAATAATAATAATATCCATCAACTAAGTGGCGTTGGAGTCACAGATATACAATATGTACCTTGCAGACAAATATAGAGAAATTGGTATATATACATAAACGTCAGAATTTAAAAGGAATGAACTTATGGGCTTCTACCTTCTGTCTACCCATTCTGAAAGAAGACTTCAAATTCATGTTAAAGTACAGCGTAAACACTGGTTTCTCACATGTGCTACAGATTTTAAACATATATACTCATACAAACATATATTTTGAAATGACTGATGAAACTCATATTTCCATTTGATTCTTATCCATTTCTTGAGAATGCTTTGCTGTGTGCTCAAGTGTTTTATAAATACGTTATATCAAAATAAGCAGACGGGCAATTGAGCAAATATATAAGCAAACCAATTATTTTCCAACCAGATACTGCACGATTCCGTTTATCGCACTCGCTCTGTGAATTTCCTGCAAAATCTGGATATTAGACACGTTGAAGAGAAATGGCGTTACCAGGCGGGTCTAGCAATGGCCATTCGTCCTGCAGGTGACTCAAGGCCAGAAAGTCTCTTGGCATTGGCAACAAGGTTTGTTCTAATTCATTATCCGTAAATTTTGTTTGTTCTAATTCATTATCCGTAAATTTTGTTTCTTCTAATTCATTATCTGTAAATTTTTGTCTTCTAATTCATTATCCGTAAACTTTTTCTTCGAATTTTCCTACGATTCTTTATTCATGAAGTTTGTTTCTTCTTTTAACGTTACCCATTAAATATGCTTCCATATATTTCACAAGAGCAGGTTACATCGTACTTTCTACGTCTGAACTCAGTTGAAAATCTAAAATTGTAAATTTATACTAAACTCAACGTAAAACAGGTTGTAGATGTACTAGGTGAAAACGGGTAGACACCAAGAACCCAGTTTACACTATCATTCTAACCTACTAAAGAAGATTTGGAATACGTTGCATGTCAAAGGCTACCAGAGACAGAAGTAGATTACAATGTGTGCATTTATTATGTGGAGGTCAAGAATAATAATAATTTATTCTTCTTTTCTTTTTATAAATTAGGGTTGCCTTACATTTCTTACATTACTTTCTTTGTATAATCAAGCGTTAAACTCGGAGTGATGTTTCTGCAAATATGCGAATTTAAGGATGTCCATCTTAGTATTATGTATTGTTTTGTCATTACAAAATTTCCCGGTTGAATATTCAGTACTTCCCTGAAGACTGTAGATGAGGAATTTAGTATTAAGTAATGTGTTGTCATTACAAAATTTCACAGTTGTATATTCAGTACTTCCCTGAAGACTGTAGATGAGGAATTTAGTATTAAGTATTGTGTTGTCATTACAAAATTTCCCAGTTGTATATTCAATACTTCTATGAAGGCTGTAGATGAGGAATTTAGTGAAATATGAGATAGATAATGCATTACTCCACACAAAATCTCATCTTCAGTGATGTGAAAACGTTCCTATATATTTATTCAGCGTTCTCAGAGAATGCCCGGCTACAGTACGGTTACAAATGCGTGCTGTGGGACTAGGTTGTCATAGCGATCATCTGTATGTTGACCTTCGACCTCTGATCCCCGGTCATGAGAGAGAGTACGTAACAGTTTGGGAAGCAGAGAACACTACCTACTGTGGTCACGTGATGAATTTGCGAAGAGACATGATTCTAGGTATGCGTGTCAAACGTATTGTATATTGCACAATTTGCATTATGTAGTATGTCACGATTATCATCTGTTATTCATTATTTCCTACAATCTTTTTTTCTGTTCCAGAGTCATGTTGGGAAAACAAATTTCATTATGAAAGAAAAGATATAGACACATTTCTTCTTAATCGCCTGTTTATATGTATATCATTATATGTATATCATACTAATTCTACAATGTGTGCCATATAGTACATGATATCCTCAAATTAAAATTTTTATTTCAGAATTATCTCCCTTTTAGAGTTCTAATCGGCGTTCGGTCAGTTTACTTATCGCTACAATCTTATATCGTATTTGTATAACTCTATTAACAGACTTTTCTACTTTTTCACACCGGAACATCTATATATTTAATGCATTTTGAGTTTAAGGACATAATGCGATGCTATAAAGAGATAGAAAGAGATAAGTTTCGGGAATTTGAGTTAAAGGAATAATTTCAACCTAAGAATTCAAGCAATTTTAATTAATAATACTTCCTTTTAAACTCATTCTCTTTGTCGCTTTAAATACTCACATTTATTGCTGATACAAATAAATACTCACATTTATTGTTGATACAAATAAATACCTACATTTATTGTTGATACAAATTGTTACGTGTCCAGTATTTATTTAAAGACCCTGCTCAGAAATTTGTAGAATTTAAATTCACCCTCTTATTCTGAACAGACTGGTTGCTCAAGTTTATCCTCCTAAAATTCGCTGCTTGCAGTTGAGTCAGACAAATTCTCAGACAGACAAACTTGCGTACAAAGCACGGTTTGGGAACGTTAAAACAATTATAATTAATTATGCATTCAATCTTCCTTCCGACTCATTCGCCCCCACCCAAACCTATTTTGGTCTATTGCATAAGAAATTAACTACGAATAATTGATTCAACAAGAAATAAGAAATTTAATAAGTTTAAACATTAACAAGGTTAATCAAAAGGTAGACGACATTTAGTCTCCTAAGACTATGCTTATTATTCACGCGCTAATCAGTCAGATTGAGATACTGTTGTGTGGATTGAGTAAGCTAGTTCCAACACTTAGCTATTTATCAACCTGGTGGTATTCATAACACGAGGTCCCCAGAGTATTTGGCTGGTTCTGGACTCAACGGCTAACTCAGTCAACGAACGTCTTGTCACTTCACACCAATGTTTCGAATCAAACCAGTTGTCCAACCCCAAGTCAGCACAACCTTCAGGCTAATTCATCGGTAGTGGATTTTCAACGTTGAAGACAATGATAACGGTATGTTATCGACAAGAAGCGAAGAAAGGGATATTACAAGAAATCCGCTCTGGAAATAAATAAAATTCCTATGAGCGATTGCTTCATTGTTTCGCAATCCAAAGCACGTGGTTTGAACAATAGCATAGCTTATTCCTTGACCTTATTTGTGTCTTTACAATATCGTTTGAATATTTATAATTAAAGATACAAATAGTCCATATGTGCGTTTTACAATTAACGTCACATGAACATGTGAATTCCAAACATCTACATTCCACAATGGAATTCACATAAGAAAGAATCAAGTTACAATTTAAAAATCACGCATGTGCGCTTTACAATTAACAATAAAATAATATACGCACAAAATGAATTTAAATTGCCGATAGAATTTCACAACGTGCATGAGCGTTCTGTGATAAACATAAATTATTTTACTTTATAAATTAAAAGGGTTTTTCAGGTAACAATTTAATTTATAGTACACAACATTTCTGACTTAACTACACTTTTGTCAAATCACGTGTTTGCCACAATACAATTCTGCAGTAAATTATATTCATAAATTCTCACAAAGATAGCTTAAAATCCAAATACAAATAATATTCTAAGAAATCGATGTGTTACCTGGTTCTATACACAGCAACGGGATCAACCGGCGGGTTTCTGTCTTTCTCTCTCGCGATCCACGCCGTGTACGTATGATACATTGGTTGACGGACTGAATACACATGAGGAGATAGTGACGAATTCTATCAGTTGTGTATCGTTAAAGGGTAGCGAGACATTGACTGATTTTCTGATGGGATTGTTAGTTCAAGAAATAGTCATGAGAATGTGCCGCTATGAAGACAGATATCGGTAGATCTCGATCACTGATTACTGACGTGAGTCATGACGTAATTTTAGAACACAAGATTACTGCGTCATACAAGGTTTCCAGTGCTAATGAATTGATACACTAGAGCATGACGGTTACTTGCTCTAACAAAGAACTGCATCCCAAAATAATAGATTTGAAAAAATGGAAAATGGGTTAAGAGTTCAAGGTACGATTTTATCTTGACTCTGTCACACAAATAAATGCTCACAGTTATTGTTGATACAAATAACTACTCACAGTTATTGTTGATACAAATATAAAATGTAATTTACTGCAGGTGGTCCCGTGGTACAATCCATCCCGAGTATCACGTGCCGTGACCGTGGTCTGGATGCTGGACTTGAGTTTCTCAGTTTTCAGTTCGGACAACAAGGGTAAGTTAACCAGTCTTTTACAATGAACACTCTTATATACATAGTTACCAGTAATATGGCTTGTATGAAAATAAAATACCATTATACAGTAATGGTTCAAATCTACTGATTTTGTTACTAAATATGCCTACTGTATCCACCAACGGATTTGTTGTCAATGTTGTTGTGCGCGTCTTTTAAAGCACTGCGCAAGAAAGTACTGTTAATAAATGTGATTTCGTTTGTAATCAATTTATTTCCTTCTCAAAACAAACATCAGTTAAAATCAATCTATTTATTAAAAGCAGTTAGCACTAGTATTAGTGGTGGTGGTGGTGGTGGTGGTGACAGTAGTAGTGGCAGTGGTGGAAGTAGTAGTGGCGGTGTTGGTGGTAGTAGTAGTGGCGGTGGTGGTGGTGGTGGTAGTAATGGCGGTGTTGGTGCTATTAGATGCATTACTTATTACAATAAATTATTAGTGTCTGTATACAAATTGCAGTAACTTACACGTATTCTATTTCACGACCACTCTACTTTTTCCTGACTCGTACAATTCATTATATTTTTTTTTAATGCAGGTAACGTTTAAGAGTGAGCTAAACAAGAACTGTGTGTAAATAGTGCACATGCTAAACTTGAAAACACTATATAATAATTTCTTTTTCAATTTCCAAACCCTCATCAACAAGGTCACAGCAATACATTTCTCATATAATGTTCCAACAGCCATTGTAGCGTTGAGGGCCAGGACGAGTTTTGTCGGGTCACTCGTGCTGCACGCGAGAAAGCTGCAGACGAATTGCAGAAGTTGCTGACGTCAGCAGCCGGTTATGGCCGTCTACCACGATACGTGCTGATCGGTGAAATTCGAGCGTGTCTCGTGGACATCTGTGGCGGATGTGCGGGTGTAGGTTGGTAATACAAAGTGTCTCTTTGGGTTGTCAAATATGCACACACAATTAAACATTTTCTAATGTTTCATTTTTCGTGTGCAATGTTGCCTTAATGCTGTGTTAAATAGTCAGTATTACGATTTTAAGTCTGTTTATGTAATCAACAATATAGTACACCTAGACAAGTGCTTGCATATGTCTGACGTATATACCGAAATATACCACAATGAATGATTACAAATATTTTCATTAGATTATTCAATCACTAGGATGGTTTTAGTTAGTGTTCCCTTTCTAATTGCTTATTTTTAATGCACGAACTTACTTCAAATGTAACCTTAACTTTGTTAAATGGAAAAATGCTTGCAAACTATTCCGAATCAAACATGAACTTTCTTTTAATGTAAATTTAGTTCAATAATTGGCTGTCTGTTAAATAGTAACAATTCTCTAAACAGGTTTATGTGTTAATGTACATCGTTAGTTACCTATTTAAGAATATACTGAGGAATGTTCTTGTTGCCCCCAAAAAGGGATTCCTTTTACTTGACTTCTTAATGAACAAATACTCTTTTATATACGTTTAGATGAGAGTGTGCAAACAGCAATATTAAAAATATAAAATATTTTAAAATACTAATTATTATGTGAACAATAACTTAATTGCGATTTTGAAAAATATAAAATGACAAATCACACAAATACTCTTGATTAATACTTTGATACCGCCCCATTTTCTTTTAAAGGGCTTACTCTCCCCCAGCTTTCCATACATACTCTGCATTATGCGTTTAAATAAATGATTTTGAAAATTATTATATCTTGGACAGGATTCTAACGCAAATAAGTCGTGTAACTCGCTCATAAACAATATCAGTTCTTACGTATATTTTATCATCAGGGCCGGTGTTTGACCAAAAAGTGCGTGCGTGCTCGCGTTTAGTGCACAAGTACTTAGAGCGAGCTGCAAGCCCCTTCCCGGACCTGACAAACGTGACCACTTTCTTCAACACGGACACCGCTCTGTCCACCGTGCACGGGCTCGCCTGTCAGGACGGCCACGTATGTGTGGAGAACACGCCCGCCTACTCTTTGTTTGGTATGTTTGGCATTCATTGATTCAGTATAATAAGTGCGTAGCATAAATATCTTTTTATGGCAAACACGCCCATCTACACCATGTTAGGCATGCTGTTATTTATTGTTGCAAGAGCATAATTGCAAACCATATAAAGTCATTATTCATAAAGACCAAATTAATTTACAGTGATCTTATTATATTTTTCCTTTTGCAATATTCGTTTTACATGTCAACCGTATTTAGTATAATATGTAGGTTTCAGTAGTAGAAGCTGAGGTATTTGTGGAAGGGAATAACGGCATTATTGGTATTAATACCGATCTGTCAGGTGCCTGTTGACTATACACTACATCGGTATTCATTTTTGTTAATTAAATCAGTATTCTTCACCATCGAATATAGTATTCATATCAGTATTAGACTGTTAGAGTTTTGTGGTAGATGTATAGCTTGACAGGCTGTAGGTGAAGGTGAAAGGCATGTACGGGTTGCACTGATTGTGTGAATAGTATAACTTCGGAAGCATGCTATATCATAAACATGCATCCATTCTCTCTGTTTCTTTTATTCCAAGTACCTACCGTCACGGCACGCTACTACCCAGATCCCCAAAAATCCTTGGAGAGGGAGCTGTTTTCTGCAGACATAAATCCCACTCCCCTTCTAGAACTTGTGGCCCAGGAGATGGCTTTTAGAGCGAAGGGCAAGGTCACTGTTTACATCGAGGCTGAGAAAGACACGTATACACTTCGAAACGTTTTGAAGGTAATTTTCCTTTAAGACAAGTGGAGACTATTGTTAACTATAGTTAATGAAGCTCCAGTAAACAATTTTCTTTTAAGAACAAGGTGAGACAACCGTTCATTATAATTAATGAAGATCCAGACAATTTTCGTTTAGGACAAAGTTAGACCACCTGTTAACTGTGGTTCATAAAGACCCCCGACAATAGTAACAAATGGAGCGATACTCTCCAGTCAAAAAAAAATATTTCCTTGTCATTTATAAACATACCTTTTATTTTCCCACTATCTAAACATGTCCTTTATATATAAATGTATTGTTTATGAAAAAAGACTGCTATCTGAACATTATTTAAAATGAAGTTCAGGATATTTAATATCTGATTTATTAAAGTCATCTTATGGAATTGTTGATGTGAAGGTGCTGATGGCTTACAACAAAAATGTTACCATGGTGGAGTTTCAAGTAGCACCAGGTATTGATTCAGACCTGGTGACGTCATCGATTCAACGAAAACTGGAAGCATGGTCAGGCGTGGCGTGTCCACTCTTTAGCCGTTTTGCCATGACGCCGTTTACTTTGGTTACCATGGAAGCAGAGCGTCATCGCCGCAGTGCCGAGTTGAGCGTGCCGAGAAACAAGGTCAAGTCCAGAATCTACAACTGGGAACGAGAGTGGCTGGACAAGATGTTTTGAAGAAAATATAATACTTAATATTATTTGCAATTGTGGAGTGGGTGGGAGAGTTTTGTAAACAATGTGTGCGAAATATTTCATTCACTGTGATCTGCTTTCCGTGCTCTCGTTTCACGTTCAACACTGACTATGTTTTGTGAATTTACATTTTTTTAAATGCCTTTCCTTTTACAAAGCTAAGGAGATAGAAGTTTGCAATTGTGTGATTTTATTTTTTATAATAGTATTACTCTGTGTAAAAAAAAAATCATATTCACAAGTATTGTTGTGTTTATTTTCTTCTTCATTTCAAGAATTGTGAAATCTAAACTGTGTGATTTTATTAATATTTTCCTAATTCTACGATTGTTGGTATCAGTATTACTGGCTGTGAAAAGCTACATGCCATGATGGCCATTATTCGGCTTTGAAATATTTTGCACAAGGCAGTGCATAAGAGAATACTGTAAACATATATATTTTTGATACAAATTACATATTAATACATTTAGTACAGTAAAGTATGATTTAGCACTAATGTCCGTTACACGCTATAACTGTTTGTGTAATATAGATACAAAATACTTAAAGAAACGAATGGCAAGTTAAAAAAAAACGATTTTCTTAAAATTTTTAGTGTCATTGCATATTTGTAATTATTCATTATTCTATACAACAAAAAAAGTGAAAATTGTTTTCTTTTGTTTGAAATTGTAAAGTATGGATGAATTAATGTTAAAATTATTATAATGGCACTTTTAATTTTAAAAAAATCTTTTCCTCGCAAGGAAACATGAAGTATTCATTGATTAAGTGAATCTGTTACTATTTATACTGAAAGCGAGTCATACAGCCTAAATTTGAATATTTTTGTAGGTTTTCAATTATCTTATTCAAGATCAAGAGTATTGACACTGATTTTCATTTTCCAACAGATAACAGCAAATGTGTTTTATTTAAATTGTAACGCTCAAAGAGACCATTGGTTCCTTTCTTTCTGTCATTACTGAAATACGCTTGACAAAGCAAAGACTTTAAAGATAAAATAAACATTATTTTCAGACGTTGACACTCCATCTCTTGAAAGACTTTGATATAATCTAAATGTTCATAAATAACTAAGTTTATTTCTCTCGTCTCTCCATCTATCTGTCTGTCTGTCTATCTATCTATCTGTCTGTCTATCTATCTATCTATCTATCTATCTATCTATCTATCTATCTATCTATCTATCTATCTATTCGTCCGTCCATCCATCCCTCTCTCTCCATTTTCAGGATAGGACTCAAGTAAAAAAGTAAAAGCGTTTGCCTGGCTTCCTGTATAAAACATTTAAATTTATGAGCACCTTGTCATAAGCATTAAAAAAGTTTCTAAGTGAATTAAATGTGGAACATATAATGAGCAATTATTAAATATCAACACCTGCGATATAGTATAATTAATTTCAAATACCACAATCTCTGGTTCAGTCTTAATTACCTGTTTAATCATCTGAGTGCGTATTCTTTTCTAGAAACTTGCGCTCATTCCCTAACCCGATATCAGAAAACATATTTAAGTACTCTCGAAGATCGCCAGTTTATCAGGATCTGCCTACCTGGAACGTATCAACTTTGACCTAGATTCAGCTTGGTTCAAGAGGATTCTCGAGATCTTTTTCGTAGCAAAGGGCAACGCCCTCCTCTCTCCTTGTGATCTCTTTTTATGCTATGCATTCCTAATTCTATTAAATTATTATTTTTCATAAATACCTATCTAATTCATATTATACTATAGCATGTTGATTTACCACAATACGTATCTATAAAATTCTACATTTCGTAGGTATTTTGAGCAATTTGTATGACAGTTTGTTGTCTAAATTTAGTAGAAGTAGAATGATTCTATTATTCTTATCATCATCAGCAGCAGCAGCAGCTTTTTCTTCTTCTTCATCATCATCATCATCTTCTTCTTCTTCTTCTTCATCATCATCATCATCATCATCATCATCATTATTATTATTATTATTATTATTATTATTATTATTAACTACTTCGTGCTCGCGTATTGAGTATCACCGCATAAAGGGGAGAGCATCCACAAAAAAAAGACGGAAGACATTTTTCATATATTATTTGTAAATAGGTTCTGACCAGAAACAGGAAAAAAAACCTTTTATTGCTACAATTTACCGAATCTATTTTAACTGTTGATCAGATATTGATAATTCATAATTATGCAATGCATGTTGCATATACGAATTCAATTGCACCTGTTTAACTCCATTAATATTGTAAGTATGATAATGTATAATTTTAAAACGTCATATATATTTCTTTACTGGGACGATATTTTGCTTCATAGAACATTAACTCCTGTATGTCTGTAAAATTCTTTAGAATAAACACATTGACACAAATCTTAGGACACACTAAATAGTCAATTCTGGTACGGTCACGTGACAGGCACCAACCAGCAGACAATAGCTTCATTCCCCATCTTGTTTGTCTTTATTTGAAAATTGGAAAATTACGACGAACGTTGGATTTGTGCAGAAACTTAAGAAAGAATTCAAGTCCTTTCAACTGTTGTATACCAACAGATCGGCAATCCTTTTAATTATCACCATGATAATAATTAGTAGTTTAGTAGTTAGTAGATTTTAGAAATTAATATTTAATAGTTAGTAAATTTTAGTATTTAGTAATTTAATAGTATTCAGAAGTGTTGTAGTATTTATTAGTTTAGTAGCTTAGTAATAGTTAGTAGTTTATTACTATTTAGAAATTAGTAGTTTACTAGTATTTGAATATTTTGTACGTATCTCGGTACGCACGTTTTCAAATAATTTAAATTTATTTTCTCATTACAAATGTTATCTTAAGACAATGTAAAAATTAATTTTCTTTGAAGGTATATTCAGAATATAGGAATAATGTGGCCTTGAAAAATGTCTAAGCATAAAGGAAAAAAAGGCTAATCATTATTAATCAAATAGAATGTTAAGGTTCTGGATGTGTGTGTGTGTGTTTTCTGTGTGTGTGAGTGAGTGAGATTCGAGTGAGTGAGTGAGTGAGTGAGTAAGTGAGTGAGTGAGTGAGTGAGTGAGTGAGTGAGCGAGTGAGTGAGTGAGTGAGTGAGTGCATTTATTTCTTGATTCGTATTGTATACGAAGTATTTATTAATTGAGGAGCGGAATCCAATCAGTACTTAATTGTTCATGATAGAACTATAGATTATAAAACTGCTACGGACATACTGCTTTTACTGTTTATTGTCTTAAAATTTACTTAGTGATTTAACTAAATCGGCTGAAAATTTGCTTGTTTACATAAACATGATTTGCTCATCTAACTCTTTCCCTAAACATGAACCCAACGTTCGCACAATTCAAACATACTGTACCCACTAACTTTGAAGCGTAACAGGACAATGTAAATACAAAAATGTTTCTGTTATATGTGGTTAATATTATTTTATTAGTATAACATCTACTGTGTTTTAAAATGATAAGAATTTGTATAGCCAATAAAACGTACTAAATCAAAGAACACATAAAATCTATTCCATATACATATATGCTGGAAATCGTGATATGGAGAAACAACCATTACATTGTGCTTATATTGAAATAAAAATAAAGTTTGCAAACATTTTTTTCACAGTGATATCATGTTCAGATATCCAGACAGGAAATCGGAGATATTCAATTTGTTTTAAATTGTATCACACTGTCCATATAAAAATGAGAATAAATAACAGGTGAGGATAGTTCTGCATTCCATACGATGTTGCATATTTATCACTGACGTAATCAATTAGCAATCGTTGTCAATGACCCCCTTCGTAGTCGTTGTTTTCTTCTTTGATCACTTTTGTTGTCGCCTCTGAAAAAGTAAATAAATAGTAATTTTAAAAAATACTGATGCGTGATATATTCCCTGTGAGTAAAATACAATTCATACTCAAGACATTTTCTTTTGCAACAATCGATTGCCTCTGAAATAAAAACTGTCTTACTAGCGATGTATCTATGACAGAGTAAAGCTGCCCCTGCACATATTTATGAAATTATTATAGAATTTATGCTTCTAATATTTATTGTAGCAAGAAGTGAAAGCAAACTTCGTGCACCGCGCCTTAAGAACTATGTAAAGAAGTCAGAATTATCGTGAACCACAGCTAAAACGGTTACCACGTCACCCTAAGCGAAATTTTTCATGGTCGAAGTTTCTTTCAACTGAGCAAACCAAACTGAGTAACAGCTCACGCAATGACGCTAACCAGTTCTGGACGGCTGGCCAGTTATTAGCAACCAATGATCTGATACTGACCAATAAGAAATCTAACCAATAGGAGTCATGTAGTAAGTAACCTGTTAGAAAAATTCCTTGATCTTATCACTTTGATTTCATAATAGTCCCGTCTTAAAGGCTGATCGTTAGTATGCGAGTTATTTGACTGATAAAGAAAGAGTGGACTTAGAAATATTTTCTTGCATTTAGTACTATTAATTTTATGGTTGTCATTCGATTCAGAAATGATTTCATTGTAATTAAAATGTTAACTTTTATGGGTGTGCAATTAGATTTTAAAATGTTTTCATGTGTTTGAACTGTTGTTCTACGACTTGTAATTAGATAGATTTTGTATATTGCACTGTTGAACATATGATATTGTCTCTAGTGGAAATTTTATTTTTTATTGATTATGTTATATTGTATGCTCATGTGAGTGAATTGAGCTAATGACATTTATTACAGGAATGTAAGTTTGAGAATGTTTGTGGAGAGATATGGGAGTGTAGAACAATTTAGACCTGAATCTTATGTGTTGTCCCTTGATTTGACTTTTCCAGAGAAAAGCATGCCTTTTCCTTATCTCATATCCACTTCATACTGCAGTGATCTATTGAACTCTATGTTAGATATGTCTGAATATGTGTCAACTCTATTTGTTACACTTGTTGGAAACAGGGCTGCTGGAAATTGGTTATGTGATTCTCTGTTCCAGATCCAATTGGCAGAAGTTGGGTCCAGCTTTGGTCTGGAGAGATTGCAAACATGATTCTTGGAACAGTTCAGGTAGCATCGCTAGAGGCGCACGTTAGACCCATCATCCAACACAGGCAAAGTGAGCCTGTGAATTGTTGGAAAACCGCTTGTGTCATATAAAGGTCATGTAAAATTAAGTATTGTACTATACCACTCCTTTTCTGATTCTGTGATGAGAAATATAATCACTCCCATTATTGATTCTTAACTTGACTATTTCACTCTAAGGATAGAGACTGAATAAATGGTAGGCACTATCTGGGCATTTATCCTCAGTAGTAGTATAAGTGTCTGTATTTAAATTCAAATATATTTGTTTGTACGTTTTCATTGTTGATTTAATAAATTCATTGTTGTTTCTTAAGTGTCCCTCTTATGGACACTATTTATATTATATGGGGGCTAGTTAAAATAACTTAAAAGACGGATCTAATCACTCCTTCAGTAAGAAGTTCCACTACGGAAGAAAATGTCAGTGGAATGTTGTGAGTAAAGGGTAGAGGTATGCAGTGCCAGGTGATCTGCCAAATGGAAGATAAGGTGAGTTTCTTACTGGGATTTATCATTAATATGAGGATTAAGATTTGAATATGTATTTAGATATGAATTACTACTACTACTACTACTGCTGCTTAAATAAATGTACAAAATGCAGTGTACATTGTAACAATATATTCACCAAAATCCCGTACCTATTGTTTGCTCCTTTGGAAACTCCTATCTGATTGGCTGCACGTTTGCGTCGCCTCCTGCAACAATGTTGAGCGGACGGAAATATTAATAGCGTATTTGAAATTTCAGTACCTAATGAATATCTTATGTATGTGTGACATCTACCACCACCTAACTATCTAGTTAAATTATTATTATTATTATTTTTTTTATTTTTATTATTATTATCATTATTATTATTATTAATGAATAGGATTTGCATAGCAAGATATTACAGAGCTGGTACTCTTTAGTGCTTTGGAAATGTTTTTTTATGAATGCATTGAGTAAATAAAGTAATTCCCATTATAACATGACTTCATTTATAAACACTAAAATTCAAAAGCTAAGGGAAAATGCTAAATGAACATAGGTAGTAAATTTTTTATAAAAAAATCATCACCATATGAGATATGATACATATGCACCAATCAATAAGCAGGTACCCAGTACCGCACCGACAGTTATCCAAACTGTCATATCATCATCTTCTGTATCGTCATGCGTCGCTGAAAAATTCATTTATAAACCGGGTCATTTGAGAACAAGTATGTGCTTAAAAGGTAACTAAATTATAAAATCCATGGGATAAAAAATAATTGGTGTGTGAAAAAAAACATTTTCATATCTATGGATATAATATCTTTTTTCCCAAGGTGAAAAATGTGCACAAAAATAATTTAAATAACAATGTAAATGTTGATAAACATGAGCTTTTACAATCTATATAGCCAATATTTTATTTGTATTTATTGTTATACACTGGGATAGATAGATAGATAGATAGATAGATAGATAGATAGATAGATAGATAGATAGATAGATAGAAAGATAGAAAGGTAGATAGATAGATAGATATATAGATAGATGGATGGATGGGTGGATAGATAAATAGATAGATAGATAGATAGATAGATAGATAGATAGATAGATAGATAGATAGATAGATAGATAGATAGATAGATAGATAGATAGATAGATAGATAGATAGATAGATAGATAGATAGATAGATAGATAGATAGATAGATAGATAGATAGATAGATAGATAGATAGATAGATAGATAGATAGATAGATAGATAGATAGATAGATAGATAGATAGATAGATAGATAGATAGATAGATAGATAGATAGATAGATGGACAGATGATAGATAGTGAGGAAAGATGGAGAGAAAAAAATGATTTGGCTTTTTGGAAATATTCTGGGACAGGTAACAATTGTAATGACAGAAGACAATTATTAGAAACTGAAAGGGGTAGAAAAAATAAAAGAAGGTGAGAACATAATAGTTATTTAATCACCCCTTTTCATCCCTTCCAAAATAAGAGCTGGAGAAGAAGAATCCGTTTGAATGAAAATGTCTACTTCTTTAGAAAACTGAAGTCCGGCGTTATTAGTGGCAGTTATGATTATATTGTACTGACTCTGATGAACCATCCCAGTGTTGTTTTTGGAAACAGCAACCTCACGATAAGAGAACTTCAGTTCATGTTCGTACAGTTCGCACGAGCCCACACATGGACAATAGCAGTTTGATTTTCCAGTGCAATTCAACTGTATACAAACATTTAAAAATGTATTTTATTACCAGCATCAATGAATAGTATGGTTCTACTCTCTTTAAGTCTGTTTGACTTTCTCCCTAACTGTAATCTCTGTCTCTCTGTCTCTCTGTTTCTGTCTCTGTCTCTGTCTCTGTCTCTCTCTCTCTCTCTCTCTCTCTCTCTCTCTCTCTCTCTCTCTCTCTCTCTCCTGACTGCTTTAGTAATCAAAATGTAACTGTGTACTTATGAATACAATGTGCTCTTTCCTATCTCTATAGAGATAGGGCTATTAATTTATTTTGGCCACATCCAATATATATTAAAATATTACAATTTAAAATATAAACATTTCAAGACCTTTTGTAATAACTGCTAAAGGGAGTATACATGTAAAGATTAGTCATTAAATTACAATGAAAGGAAGACAGTATCTATTTGCTGTGGCAAAACATAAGTGTGAACGGAAAGAAGTATTAAAATTATACAGACTGTACTATAGCAAATCTGGTAGATAGTAAATCAAAAAGTATCAAAGTAACTTAAATTAAGTTTAGTTGTCGGCAAAGGTTAGCAGTAGGAAAGTCCAGGCAAACGTCCAACTGTGAGTGAAGGGGATTAATAACCCGTTAGTGTGAATGACTCAAGTGTCAAGGTGTGATGTAGGCATCTCAAAGCAGATGTGAAAATATAAATCTAAATATAAATTAAAATTACTTCTCTTGGAACAAACCTAGAGAGCATACTATAAGCGGGACGTCAGATTCATCAAAAATCATAAACGCTTTGGAGTGTGTGAGTCAAATGGATTTTATAAAAGGAAGAATGAATATTTTCTGAATCAGACCTCGGTGTTTCTTTCAATCTTTTCTTTGGCAGAAAATAAAGGTATGATATTTGCCTAATTATTATGTGTTAGAGTATAATAATTGTATAACTTATTTTGCTTTCAAGATATGAGTTTTGTAAATTGAAATAATATTAAATAGAACAATATGTATATTTTAATCTATAATTCATTACCAGTTTAATGAACATGTCACTCACAGAAACTGCCTCCGATACACATTCACAGTTAACTATTTGTTGCAAAACATTTAACATGCATCTGCTGCTTGCAGAGTTTATCCTTTTTCCAGTTTTGTTTCTGGTTTAAAGTTTGCTGCTCACACAACATTCTAGATACAGTCTCCAGTCTAAGTTCCTTCTTTGTTGGAACTGTGTGATAATATTCTTTGTCAGATTGTGCTTGTCATTGTGTGGTATGAGAACATGAAGTAGATGACAGAACATGTGTGATATACAGATAAAATGTGTTGGCCATGTCACCTGAGTGGTGTTTAAGTGCTACCACTGAAAATCAGTAGCATGTCATTTTTACTTGAACTTTTAGGTCAAGAGAATTGTTACTTTGCGAGAACAAGCTCTATAGCTAGATGATAAACTTTGGGGAAATAATTTGCAGATAGAAAACAGGCTAGATTCATTCTGGGATAATTAGGTTAATGACTTAAATTGCAATTGAAACAATTTTTGACAGAATATTTATTTATTTTCTTTCATAAATCTTTTATTAATATTTTATTCATTTTTGTGCCGTTTCTTATTATCTTCATTTATGTAAATTTATTTTGTAATGTACATATTGTCTCTGTTTTGTTATATGTAGTGGGTTATATCTTGCTTGGGGATTCATTGAGTCAGTTGGAGAGTGTGTCTCATGAGAGTTGGGTTGTCCTAGATTGTAATTAATTTATAGTGACTGACTGCTCTGTAGGTTTCATTTGCCTATTTTATTACCCCTTTCGTCTGTTAAATTTAATCATTCTTATCTGGTTTCAATACAGATGCCTGTATGTATTAAGAAACAGTCTTCTGTAAGTTAAACTATAGAACACGTACATGAATAAGATATTTATGTTCTCCACATGCAAGGAATTGAACATAAGTGTCACACATTTCTTACCCCATTTTGAAGTCTATGAACGTCTACAGTGCCATTGTATAAGTTGTCCGTCTGTCCCGGCAGTCGAATAGCCCACTGAAGAGTCCTAATGCCACTGTGGGGGTCCAGGGCCTGGACTTTTAGAACCACTTTTGCCAGTTCAGTAGTGCTACACACGTGTATCCCAAAAGGCCCTATCATTCCATGTGATTCCTGGATGTTGACGTCAGGTTCACTGTGATCGATGCTTACGTGTGTACTGTCTTCCTGTTTATACAGTTGTCAACATCGAGAAAATTATAAACAATGCAGTGCTGACTGATTATAACATCAACTGTTTCTGTAAAGATTACTAGTAATTCAGGATACTGATGCTATTTATAAAATTATGCACGAAAGTGAATGAATGGATGGTTAGTTAGATATGTGGATGGATGGACAGATGGATGAAGAGACAGAGAGACTATTATATAAAGAAATATTACATGTATTGGCTCACTGTGAAAAGCGGCTTTATTTCAGACTGACTCATGAGACCACTTAATTTGTAAAACAAATATATAATACAGTTAGCATCTTTCGTATTAACAATATAATAACAAGAATAAAATACGTATCAAAAATTACTTTTCATATCAGGGTTCCTTGTATATTATTTCTATGTGTTAGCACAAGAGCAGGGTGGATGTGTGGAGTGCTGGAATATAGCCTCCCCCCTCCCCCCCTCCTCCCACCGCTCTCTGACTGCTAGATTGTAGGTGTGCTGAACAAGGCAAATAGCAGGCCGATAAGATTTCCTTGTCTGTTTTGTGCACTTTCATTTGTTTATTTCTTGAATTCTTTGTTTCATTTATTCGATTTTTCATTCTTTCAAAGTTTTGTTAATTTCGTTCCTTTTTGTCTCCGTTTCTGTATTTATTTGAATGAGCTATTTTGTTTTTATCTTGCATCTGTATTTTCTTCTTTTTCTTTATGGTTTTGTGTTTGTCTGTTTCTCTTGCATTTGTTTGCTCCTTTTGTATTTATCTTATGTTACTTTTAATTCAGCGACTTTACCCGAGTGATATTTTACATTCAATAATAACGGACTAAGGTGAAATCACTATGATTCTTGCGCACACCTTTGTGTTGCCCATGACGTCAGTGGATTTGACCTGCATTTCACATACATCACAATCTTGTAGATTTTCATGGAAACAGGCAGTCTGCAATTCTACCGGAGATACTTCTTCCATTAACGAGCAATTGCCACCCGGATCACACCAAGAAAACTGGAAGAATTTTGTAGAATATACATATACTTTAAACGAAAAACGATATCTTACATTCCACAGTTTACACATAAATGTACTTCTGTTAAAATTCTTTTAAAATATGTGAAGTGGCTCACATTTGTCACATTTGTTCATTTAATATCGTCAAATATGCATAAAATGAAAAATGAATAGTATAATTGTTAAACGCTCAGAATTTTGTATTCATGTACAATGAAAGCAATTAGAGGGCAATTTAAGAACATTTTACAACGGTTTGATAACTATTTTTAAAATGCAAATTTCAATTTGTCTGACAAATAATCAGAAAGCGTACAAAAGCAGTAAAAGAAATGACAGGTATATTATACAATATAAATATAACTTCAGCACAACCTTTCACACAAACGCTATTGTACCCGTATACATTTTCATTACTCGTGTATTGCTGTTTGTTTTATTGGCCTTGATGCATATTATTTAACTCCAATGATTATAAATATGCATGAGTATTATTTTAATACCTGTAAAATAATTTGATATTGAATATGTTTTTGCCTACAATTATTAATCTATTGCGGAGTAAATGTACCTATCCCTATTTCTATACTTAATAATTCTATCTCTGTTGCCAATGTTAACGTGATCCGAACTTGGGCACTGCTTATGATGATATGTTTGGAGTAAACTCAGGTAAAGAATATGCTAGAACTTGTTGGTGTAATCTAAACCAGTTTTAGGTCGATGGTTGGTTTTTATCATCCAATGGTTAAAATTTATAAGAATAAATCCAGCCAATATCCTTTGAAAAAGGATTGTATTTTCTAATCACTTTGAATTTGGTGTAAAAGCTGACTGGTCATGAAAGGCAGCCATTAGCTTAATGGTGAGTTAACTGACTGATTGAGAGAGAATGGACATAGAAATATTTCTTGCATTTTGCTATTGTTATTTTATACGTGTTTTTACGTAGAGATGTATTATGTGAGCAGATTACTATTTCTACAAATTGTGAACTATGATGCTTGTATGTAGTATGCTAAACGCTTGACATTGTTTCTTTTGAACCTGTTCATAAAATTGTCTCGTATTTATTATGTTGTATGCATGAATTGGGCTATTAAATACTGTTGAAGGAAACTGTTAGGTTGAGATTTGAATGTAAGAAAGAATAGAATTGGATGATCAATAATAATAATCATAACCAATACTAATGTGGCAAGTATGAGACTATTAGTCAGAATAACTACTCATGCAGTTGGAATTGGTTTGGATTGCATGAGCAAGTTAAGCATATTCTTTACCTAAAAGTTTACTCTAACTCTGATACTTAAATATATCATTATAATCAGTGCCCACGATGGGTCACTTTGACATTTAATAATTTATTAAACAATTAAGTTTAGAAATAGGGATAGGCAAATTCACTCCCCCCCCCCCCCAATATGTAGAATGAGATAAACAATCAAAAGAACCCACTATATATTACTACTTACAGAACAAAAAAATATAGAATTATATATAGCTACCACACAAATACCTCCCAAACACTTCAAAGCATCGTGATATAGGCCTCGGCTGGAATTGCTCCCAAATAAATTAAAAATATATTTCCTAACCTCAAATTTAACTATTCCATGAACGTTGTTTGTGCCATTGATTGGCAGGACACCATTGATTTGATCATAGTAACTGTAAATCTCCCGTGTAGTGTCAACGTCTACTGGCAAGAGGAAGTCATTGTCACGCATCCCATTGTTATAAAACCTGTCACGCCAGTCCACACATACTTCTCTAGTAACATTAGACTGCCACGTGAAGTTCGATCTGAAATGTAGAATAAATATGTGAATGATAAAGATAGATAGATAAATTGAGAGAGAAAGAGAGAGAGAGAGAGAGAGAGAGAGGGAGGGAGGGAGGGAGGGAGGGAGGGATAGATGGATGGATAGATAGATAGATAGATAGATAGATAGATAGATAGATAGATAGATAGATAGATAGATAGATAGATAGATAGATAGATAGATAGATAGATAGATAGATAGGTAGGTAGGTAGGTAGGTGAGTAGGTGGATGGATGGATGGATAAACAGACAGACAGATAGGCAGACAGAGAGAGAGAGAGAGGGATGGATGGATGGATAGATGGATAGATAGGTAGGTGAGTGGGTGGATGGATGTATGGATAGACAGACAGAGAGAGAGATACAGAGAGAGAGATGGATGGATGGATGGATGGATAGATAGATGGATGAATGGGTGGATGGATTGATGGATGGATTGATGGATGGATAGATAGATAGATAGGTAGTTAGGTAGGTAGGTAGGTAGGTGAGTGGGTGGGTGGATGGATGGATGGATGGGTGGATAGACAGACAGATATACAGACAGGCATGCATGCAGACAGACAGATAGATAGATAGATAGATAGATAGATAGATAGATAGATAGATAGATAGATAGATAGATAGATAGATAGATAGATAGATAGATAGATAGATAGATTGATAGATAGATAGATAGATTGATAGATAGATACTTTAGAATAGTTACTTCTCGTGACGCTTCTATTTAGCAATTTTTAAAAAAAATAACCTATGCTATATAGAAAAACTAATATTTACAAAGGATCTGCGGATGTAACCCAAATGGGTGCAGAGTCAAGAAGCTTCACACTTGAAGAATTGTCGAACATGACTAGACGGCGAGCGTAACCGATGTTGTCTGCGTGGTCATGGACCTCCAACACAATAGCGTATAACTGTGGGTTCTCTTTAGGCAAGGAAATGTTGACGTCATAAGAATATCCGGGAACTGCACTCCACTCCTTTGTCCACTGTGTTATAGCATCGTTCTAAAATGTTGATGTAGCGTGTGAACATTATTATACTCACTATAACTTAATATTATGTACATCTAAATTGTACAGATTTTACAATTTAAATATTACATGCTCAAGAAAAGTAAATTGAAACCCAGCCGAAGAACTTTTAAAGAGACAAATCGAAATTAGAAAGGATATTGGACATAGCTTTAGTGTAATAAAGAACAAATGTATTAACTGACAAACACAAACTAAATCTCGTTCCTAAATTAAATTAAAATAAATTTGTTCGACATTGTATTGGGTTGCATAACTGTATGTGTATTGTTCGTATGGTATTATGCATATATATGCACACATACTGTGACATCCACCCCTTTGGTATTGGTTATTATTATTATTATCATTATTATTATTCAGTCTCTTTCCACGACTTCTGTTTGACTGTCGGCTGTGATACAAGGTCTCGGAATCTTACCAAGATTCTGGGAGATCCAAGGTTTTACGGAGGATGTGGGCACTTCCGAGGAGCGCTGCTTTGAGTAGTGGAGCGATTCTGTGGTTTCCAGGGAGTTTATTCAGGTAGCCTTCCAATTCTGATGTTATGTTCCCTAAGGCTCCTATCACTATTGGTATCACTTCTGCTTTTACATTCCACAGTCTCTGGATTTCTAATCTGAGGTCTTGGTATTTTTCTATTTTTTCTCTTTCTTTTGTTTTTATGTTTCTATCACTTGGAACAGCGACATCAATAATTGTTACTGTTCTGTTGGACTTATTGAGAACTACAATGTCTGGTCGTCTTGCAGGAATCACCCGGTCTGTTCTTATCTCGAAGTCCCATCATTATTATTATTATTATTGAGTCTCTTTCCAAAATTTCTGTTTGACTGTCGGCTGTGATCCAAGGTCTTGGAATCTTACCAAGATTCTGGGAGATCCAAGGTTTTACGGAGGATGTGGGCACTTCCGAGAAGCGCCTCTTTGAATAGTGGAACGAGTCTGTGGTTTCCAGGGAGTTTATTCGGAAAGCCTTCCAATTCATATGTTATGTTCCCCAAGGCCCCTATCACTATAGGTATCACTTCTGCTTTTACATTCCACAGTCTCTGAATTTCTAATTTGAGGTCTTGGTATTTGTCTTTTTTTTTCTTTACTTTGTTTTTATATTTCTATCACTTGGAACAGCGACATCAATGATTGTTACTGTTCTGTTGGACTGATTGAGAACTACAATGTCTGTTATAAGAGTGTCATGAAACTCTACTCTTTACACAATATTAACATATTCGTGTTACTGTCACACAATATTTTTGAAGGTGGAAACTTCTTTCTAAAGGAGTAATAAATCAGTATTTAATTATATTTAAAGAGCCTCAATCCATTCACTGTTAACATATGTGCAAGACATTTAAGAAGGTTAATAAACTTAACAATAAACGTATGTGTTACTGTGTGTGTGTGTGTGTGTGTGTGTGTGTGTGTGTGTGTGTGTGTGTGTGTGTGTGTGTGTGTGTGTGTGTGAAAATGTTACTGTCTGCTAATTGCTAATTATTAATTTATGATATTTTCTTTCATAATTAATAAATAAGTAACTTATTAGTTAACTTACCATAAGCTAAAATCATCTTTATGACCAGACTTGGGTTATGTAAAAATCAAAGTGATTAGAATATAGAACTTTCTTCAATAAAGTGAGTTTTGGTCTATACCCCTTGGATTGAAAATCTTATGGTCATGCATGAGACTATTAATCAGAAAACTACTCATCTACTTGGAACTGGTTTGGATTGCATCAGCGAGTTGTTATGACATATTATTTGCCTAAGTTGTTATTTTAACTCTTGTACTTGCTAATATATCATCATGTACAGTATCTGAAGCTGATGTCACGTTGACATTTAACAAATTATATATAATGATCTTAGAAATAGTGATAGGCAAATTTACTCCAACACACACACACACACACACACACACACACACACACACACACACACACACACATACACACACACACACACACACTCACATATATATGGACATGTACACACATGCATGTACGAGCGAATCTATTTTAAAGGACAACTGCAAACAAGAAAAATAGTTTAGCCTATCAGTCCAGTGAATTAAATTAAACCTTGCAACAGTTTATCTGCGAAAGCACCCTCTCATGTTTGAATAATTTACGTTAATTGTCTTTGCCTTCATAAAAAGTTTTGAACACTTGTGAATGCATGTAGACGTTATAACTAAAGTTGTTTAGTTTCCTTTCCATCAGAAATGAATGCCTTAGTTTTATGTTTGTTTTACTGTCGAAAGGACAACATATTATGAACAACCTTACGTCCTCAGTACAAAAAATATCTCTAACTTAAACTGATTTCTATTAAACGCATTTGTTGTAGAAATAAACTTGATTAATTAAATAATTATCATAAATATCATACATGCGCTGTGAGTTAATCGTAATGATTATATTTGTCTTTTTCTTCATTAGACTAAAGAATTTTCAAAATACTGTAGATACAACGTATATATGCATATAAAATACGTTGTAAACATAATGCTGTACGCATGCTTGTGTATTTTGTTATAGGAGTTATTTAAAGGTATAAAAATATTCAGATATGTCAAATAAAGTACCTCAACCGTCAAATTATTCAACCCGACATTTACGTGGTGAACTTCAAGTTTATATGTGGAAATTTGTGAAGCGGCCAAAAATGAACCATTCGGTGGGACTGGGTCCTCCCACCCCCTGACAATGGCACGTACTGAAGGTGTTCGGGTTGTTCGACTTGACAATTCTAACGGTTCTATATTACATCCCGCATCAAAACAATGAACTGGTTTTATGCTGTCATACATAAAACACACGCGTTTCGTTGTGGGCACTTGTTCGAAGACAACTTGTCGCTGGAAACTGCTGTTTCGATCTACAAGATTGTAATACCCTCCTGAAAATGCTGTAATATCTGCACACAAGCTACGTATATATTTTGAAAATTAAACGAAGGAAAATTGAGCGAATATATTCGTTTTGCGGGTGCTTGTGAAATAAAAAGATATTTTTTTATTTGTGTGGTTAGAAGAGTACAATTTATGTGAGAAAGGGAGAGAGAGAGAGAGAGAGAGAGAGAGAGAGAGAGACAAGGGATGAGTATATACAGGCATTATGCATAATTATATATTCGCATTTAAATTTATTTATTTGTTAATTTTTATTTTAACTGTGTTGTTTATTTCTTAATTGCCCATTGTTGTATAAATGTGCCTTTATTATCAATATAAAATAAATTAACATGAACAAATTGAACATCACAAATAAGATAGATTGATAGATAGACAGACAGACGAATAGACAAATATGTATAGATAGATAGGTAAATAGATAGATAGATAGATAGATAGATAGATAGATAGATAGATAGATAGATAGATAGATAGATAGATAGATAGATAGATAGATAGATAGATAGATAGATAGATAGATAGATAGATAGATAGATAGATAGATAGATAGATAGATAGATAGATAGATAGGAGGACATGTGATATGCACATTAATAATGCACATGTTTATACCTTTCACCATCGTTTAGATTCAAAGAAGGCAGAGTAAGATTTCCTTCACATATATGAATTCTTCCTGCAAATAGTGGACTTGTAGAACTGATATTTTCTTGACAAAACGCTGTACTGTCCAAAACCTCTTCGCTTACAACTTTTTCCCCTCCTACACAGTATTAATGGAACATCATGCAATAATATAGCGTGTATACAAATCGGCAATAATTTCTTGAATATCAGTTTGAGCCTCGAATCGAGAACGTTATATAGCACAATGTTAATGCTTTGCCCTTGTGACTGATGTATACGTCATTAACTTTAGCAAGAAGATTATTTGTTTTACGTATATTTAGGAGAGAGAAAACATTGTGTCTGTAGTTCGTTATATTTTAAAAGTAAGAGTACTTTTACTTAGTTCTCTGTACATTCACAAAGTGATTTCATGTCCTGTAATTGTCAGTATGCCTGTCCAGATTTGTTCTCTGTCGGAGTCGCTCATGTGGTATGTAGGTGGGTGGATTGGAGAAACACCTCTAGCAAGCCCAAATCATTAGTAGAAGATGCTTGAAGTTCAAGGCTTGCGTGTACTTACTTATATATTTAATTTGCAATGTCCAAATCTACATATGCAGTGTTCATAACTTACGTGTAGATATGAACGTTTAAATTTGTCATTTTGAGTGACTTATATTGCAAGATTCAGGACGTTTAGGAACCCATTACCTAGGATCCAAGTCATTCCTACGTTTAATACTTAAAGGATGAATTCTAATAATTGAATTGGTCAGTAGAGAAACCATCAAAGAAGCCGGCAGAGAAGCTGCAGTCGATGTAGATTATATATGAAATGGACTCTTATCTACGATGTTTTATATAATAATGTGGCGGAGTAAATTTGCGCATCTCTATTTCCAGACTTAATTGTAGTACAACTGCTACATCACGTCGCGGACAACAACCCGGTTATAGCCATTCATTTCGATTTCTTCTTACTCTATCTTCTTCTGTGGTAGAAATATAAATTCTCTTTGGATAGAATACTTCTAATTACTTTCTATTAGTGAATTTAATTTTTAATTATGTTGCATTGCGAAAATATTAATGCAAACTGCACTCCAGCTTGATTATATCTATCACGCGTTCTGTGATCCGTTCACCAGGTAATCGATATTGTTTTTGCTGTGCTTTGTTGCTTATCCATCTTACTCATAATTATTTAGTACGAAGATGAATTAAACTCAGGGGGGAATGCTTAAATTATGTGGATAGAAGCAATTAGAAGTCCCTTTCAGTGAAGTAATTTAGTGACAGAAAAATAGGCAAATTTGTCTTTGGACGGTAACTACCGTAGGACCCATTGAAGAGCCACCAAGTGGAATTTGATGGAGGGTGGCTATATGCGAAGCATAGTATAATCAATTTTTTTTTCTATTTTAGTTTGTCAATAATCGAACATACATACGCATTCAAGAGTAAACAATTGTTAATGAGTCACTTTACTCATTAAAAAAATAAAATAAAATTCGAGGTCAAAGATAGGTAGCTATATAGATAGTTCCTATCTTACGAAGCATGAGGTATCATCACCAGTCACTGTAATTAGGATAGCTTTACAATAGTTAAAACATTTCTTATCCTGATAGTTGGATTCTGGGACCTATATAAGTAATATTAAAAAGTATTCATTATATTTCTCTTAAAATCTTAGCACATTTTGAAGTTGTATTCGGTCTGTTGAGGATTAAATATTCCCGATAAATGAATAGTCTTTGTCTTATAAATATGCATATCTGAAAAGAAATAAAGAAATAAGTTCCACTCCGATACCAATACATACTTGAAAAAGTCTCATTGTCAAATTTATGTATTTGATCATTCCTTGTTCATATTATTTCTTCATATATAAGACGTGTTAACCTAAATTTACCATTTGTCTACAATGTTCCTTTTTCGTAATCTTTTTACAGTTATATACGTACTTACCTGATACGAAATAGGTATCAATCTAAAACGTATACATATATTAAGAAGGAATGGCTGTTATTGTTATAATTCGACATATCTCAAGAAAAAAATAATTTTCAGTCTGATAACTATAAATACCTGAGGAAGAAACTGTTGTCAGTCTGATAAGCGCACCGACGACGCCAGCCTTGACTTCAGACACCTCCGCAGGTTTTGATAAATTTGGATTGTGGTCTGCCTGCAACACAAAATACACCTCTCTTGGCTGCGCCTTTATCCATTCATTCCTCTGGTTCGCGCAACTAGTGTTGTTTCCTTGGTAACCCGAAAAGGTAACCGTACCCTGAGTATCGGTCACAGATATCCTACAGGTTCTGAGGTTTGGTGGAGTAGAAGCTATAGAATATATTTTTAATTTGCCATATTATTAGATGTCCTTTAACGTACCATTTCATGGAAGATAATGTTTTTAGGACAATATTTTTTTGTTATCTAAAAGAATAAGATGCATATTATATTGAACGTTTATACATTCACGAGAGCTTGGAATAAGTCAAACAAAACAAGAGTAGAAATAATGTTAATCAAACACAAAACAATAACTTATTGCTAGTAAGAGGAGAAAAAAAATAATATACAACTATATGCCCACTGCAATATTTTAAACTGATATTTCGTTTTTAACGTAGACTTTCGGAAGTTGTAGTTTGCGAAAACTAAATCATTAATATGTTATGAAGATTGCACTATCGTTGCATGTTATCGCTCCTAGCTACCATCGAGCACTCATACTGTAGATAACAAATAAATTTTGGAGAAAATAGAAGAAGATAATATGTGAAAATATGAAACTTCATTTCATAAACTAGTTCGTCTCTAAACTATAAGACAGACATAAGTATGGATATTTTCGTTACAAGGATGTTTAGCTCTATATGGGAGTACGGCGCCCAAAGGAAAATGTATGCAGAGTATTGCATGTACAGTCACACAATTACACTTTTCTCATAAGCAAGACTAGACTACTTTCTTATGATCACATTAATTAAATGGTCAGGTTTAGATTGCTCTAATTTATCCTTTATAATGATTTGTACAGAGTTATGAGTAAAGTGATTAGTACATACAGTTTTGTCTTTGCTACTTTATGAAGAATTTATATACTTATTGTTTGTTTGTTTGTTGTATTCAATTTCAGTTTTACTCGCGTTTATAAAGGATTGAAGACATAAATTAAAGTAGGAGTAATTTACAAAGCAATGAAGCGTGAATATATATATAAACTCTTGGTGGCATTATCTAATACTTTATTGTTCAATACTCGAAAATGTGCTTTCATAAATCGCAAGCTATGGCGTCTGTTTTATGAGTGTGGCTAACGTTCATTAGAATGGTAGCACAATGTAGCGTCTGTTTTAAGAGTGTGGCTATCGTTCAATGTATGGTGTGACTTTTAGTTCATAGGAACTGGACAATGTCCTAACAATTCACGACTGATTCTGAGTGTACCAAATAGTCAGAACGGAGGAAAACCTATGGTGCTCGTCACATTGAAAACACAACATATCACTGTACTTCAATATATAATTTTCTGTCATAGATATTCTGTTAATTTATGTAGTACAATTGTATTTATTCGAGTGATTATATGTTTATATCAAACTGTGTGTGTTTATTTCGTTTTCCAATATTTTAAATAAAGGAATAAATTAAAGACAGCAAGTTAAGTTTGTTTGACAGCCTTCTACCCTTCCGTGTATGTCTTTTAAACGCTAACAAGAAATGTGCTAAGAGCATAAACAAAACGAGATTTAAATCAATATAAACTATATTCATTGTCATCCTGTTGATTTCTTTTAAAATCTGAAAATGTAACACTCTGCAACCAAAAGGACAAGCTGTAAAATGAATGATACAGATGGCCAGGTTCGTTATAGTGAAGACATTTTTGGTATGTATTGATTATTAATATAGGTTGTTCTAACGGCGTCTGTCTTAACGTCACGTTAATCAAACGCAGAGAAGTTTTGGTCTGGCGATGACAAAATAAGATTGAGTTTTACCGTGACAAACAGGAAACGTAGTGTTCCACAGTCCGGTAGCTGACGTAGTTCCTAAGCATTCTACACTTGATGAACCGTGAATTGTGAATTCACTGTCGCAAGTGTGAACACATACAGATTTATACAGGCTATCCTCGGCCCCAGAGCAAATTCTTCTCCCATACGGGAAAAAGGGTAACGTGGCACAGTGCTGCACTATTATAAAGAAATGTTCAATGATCAATTACGAACAAATGTAATATTAATTACAAACATATTTAAATGACTTTATAGATTTCAATTAAATTGTAAGAGACAGGATCAGTAATAAAATAAGATTATATTTAATGCAATTTAAATACAATAAAAATAAAAATCATTTATCCAACGTTTGAAAATTTCATATAAGTACGAAAATGCATTTACGTATACAAAAAATAAAATAAGTCTGTAATTAACAAGATACCTGCTAAATACATTCAAGTGATATATCTGTGGATTGAGTAAATATGAGTGTCCCTATTTTTAAACTTAATTATTATATAGTTTGTTAAATGTCAGCATGACATGACCTTTGGGTACTGCTCATAACGATATTTTTGTAAGTACACGAGTTAAAATAACTCTGGTAAAAAATATACTAGAACTTGCTGATGCAATCTAAACCAGTCCAGAGTGGATGATTAATTTTTGCTATCCAACAGTTTAAGGTTTACAAATAATGTACTAGCCAATGGGTAGAAACCAAAACTTACCTGTTGAGTAAAGTTCTATATTCTAATCACGTTGATTTTGATATAACTCAAGTCTGGTCATGAAAGGAAATCATTAGCTTATGTTGAGTTAACTGATTGATTGAGAGAGAATGTACTATTTCGTGCACTTTGCTACTGATATATTTGTAATTTAATGTAAAGATGTATTATGTGAAAAGACTATTATTTCTACAGTTGTGAATTATGATACTTGTATGCAATATGTTAAACACATGACATTGCTTCCATTAGAAACATGTTTGTAATTGATTGTGTTGATTTATTATGTTGCATTTATGTATCAGGCTAACAAATACCGTTGCAGGAATTGTAAGTTGAGAATAACTGTAAGTGGCATATGACGGGAAATTTTCGCATATATTTTATATACATTTTCATGACATGCAATTTTAATTGAAATGCTATTTATAATTCGAATGACATAGATATTGCATAACGCTTGTTTTGAAAGTGAGGTCCTGAACGAATGAGTCATGCATGGTAGCAGATTTACTGACTGGTGTTTGGTACTTGCGTCATTTAGCTGAGCAAAAGTTTTGTTTGTTTAAATTTGCACAACCATGGCCAGTAAACGTGGCAAGTGATTAATTCACTGTGTGTGTGTGTGTGTGTGTGTGTGTGTGTGTGTGTGTGTGTGTGTGTGTGTGTGTGTGTGTGTGTGTGTGTGTGTGTGTATGGGTATACAATGGGAAGTGTTGTTACTGGGCATGCAGATGTGGTTGTAAGTTGTTAAGAAAGTCATAAAATTATTAGCTCTAAGTAACTGCCTGGATCGAAGGTGTGTACAGCAGACACAGGTGAGATGTCAATGGGAGATAAAAGTGATAAAGAATTTTACCCTTTACATTTTTTCCAATCGTCTCTTGGGGTGAGCGTTTTGAGACTGGGTCTCTCCCTATTTGGGGTTGTACATGGAGCAGTAAACCCTGCCTGGATAAGGTAAATGAATCTTTGTATTGTGTGAATGGTTAGGTTTAATTAGGATGCTATGTTTTTTTTCGAACATATTTTAACCTTTATCTCTTTCAGAGGCCTATGCCAAACTTAGTACTTAGAGGAATTGACTGGACACTTAGACTCTGCAATTGCTTGTGTTTCAGGGTTTTTGCTTTGTGTTTCATCTTGATCTCTATCTTTGATTTCAATGTGGGATTGGAATCTGTTCCTGATGTGATGTCATGTCCTATTGCGAGTCTACCAGCGTGTTGTACGTCACTCCAGCGCATCAGATAAGTTTTGATGTGAACGTGACTACAGTGTGGCTTGAACTTGCTCTGTTTGGCACTATGATGAAAACTAGGACATAATATATATTACTTATTTTTCTAAATATTGTTAACTTTTCTTTTATTAAAATTCTTGTTATTAACTCTTTAATCTCGCGTATTTGTTAGTGAAAAAGTAATTTCTATCGTTTGTTATCGTAGTCTGAAGTGATAATCTAATGATTACATCTTCTTTTCTGTTTGTCTATTCATAATTGTTGTACATCCATTTCATAAAATCGATTCTCAGCTTATAATTGAGTGGGGGCCATGAGTCAACTTGGCGGCATACTAGTATATTGGGTTAACAGTTGCAGATATACATATTATATAACCAGTGACCCTTACTCTGCATTGGCACTTGTAGATTTCTTGTATTACAACTAATTGCCAATATTGATATAATTCATTATTACAAAGTCACCCCAGAGTACAGCGGCAACAATAAGAATGAATGGAGAATATGAGTGCATTAAACTTGGAATGTTGTGTTGCTCTCTGATTTGATGTTTCCCCTATCCTATTCTTCTGTGTACACTTGTGGTGGATTTGAGTGGTTTCCATCCTAGCTTGTGACATTCATGATGATTCACTGCACCATGTTTGTGTTCATCAGCAAGTGTATTTAACTACACTGTGAGAATTTGCAGCAAAAGGAGTGCTAGAAGTTTGTTACTGAGATTGTCTACTCGAGAGGCTAATACATCAAATGTGTGCCTAGATTAGTCTTGAGGGATCAACTGTTGTGATATTCTACAACATGCTTAGCAGAGTACATGGAAGATTACCTATTCTATTGTGAACAATAAACTTGTGACATAGCTACAAAAGTATGGAATGTCCATTATTATGTCACTGAACTGGTTTTGTTGAAACTATTATCGTATCCAACTATAAGTCCATGTATTCTATGACACGAATAGCCCCATGATTTAATTTTTATACTAATTGGACTGCTGAATCATGTGTTAGGATATGAGACTGGATAAGTATTGAAATTGTATGAATTTGTTACATACAATATTGATGACAAATAACCTCCTGTATATATGCCTATTTGATTGTTGATTTAATAAATTTATTAACATTTTGCACATATTATTAAACCATATGTTGGAGTTATAATCGGTGGATGGGGGCTCGTTAAATATAAATAAAGACGACATTTTATTATATTTTAGTAAGAATTCTCTACCTGCAAAATTATTGATGTGACAATAACGTCTGTCTTATTGTTGTGAAAGAGAGAAAACTTTTACTACACCCATATAATCTGCCACGTGAGAAATGAGTGGTATTTTGGGGGAATTATTAATATATATTTAATTGTAGTAATAATAATGAGAAACAAAAGGGTGCCTGTCACAATATCAAACTATAGTAATTGTCTGTACTTATTATCAAAACAGCTAAATGCATTTAATTTATATGTAAAAGTATAGTGTGCTTTTCTGTAATGAATATCATACATGCTTTATATATATCAAATTGCAGTAACTATTTGTAAGTAATAACGTGAATGAATAATACTTTTAAATAATCCATATATTTATAAAAATAAATACTTGTTAAATGTACATTCCATTTAACAAATAACAAATACCTGTAATGAAAATACATTTAACACGTTAAATATATAACTAACAGTAAATATTTGTAATAGCAATACATTTAAAATTGTAAAGATATGAAATTTGAACCAATAACTTCAATAATAATAATAATAATAATAATAATAAATTCAGCACATGAAATATATAATAGTTTATCAAATATATGTTGTAATAACACATTTTACACATCCTTAATATATCAACGTTTTAAAAAATATGTGTAAGAATAGCATCATACTTAGAATGTGTTTTATAAATATATAAAATTACAATACAAATCACAATAAGTAACAAATTTCTGAACTTACAATCGTTAAATATATTAAATAATAGAAATTGTATAGAATGAATAAAATATTAACTATTCATATAAATGCAAAATATTAACTGACATCTAATATCTATAATTACTAGCACACATTCAGGACATTTTAGTTTATAAAATCACAATAAATGCCAATGCCTGAATTGAATAACACATGTAAATATTTGTAATAGCAACACATGTAACAATTGTTAAATATATGAAATGTGAGCCAATATCTTCAATAATAATGCATTCAACACATTAAATATTTCATATTTTATCAAATATATGTTCTAATAACACATTTTACACATCCTGAATATTTCAAAGTTTAAAAAATATCAGTAAGGATAGCACCATACTTAGAATGTGTTTTATAAATATATACAATTACAATACAAGTCACAATGAGTAACAACTTTCTGAACTTACAATCGTTAAATATATCAAATAATAGAAATTGTATAAAATGAATAAAATAGTAGTTATGCATACATATGCACAATATTAACTGACATCTAATATCTATAATTACTAGCACACATTCAGGACATTTTAGTTTATAAAATTACAATAAATGCCTGAATTTAATAAACACATGTACTAAACTCATCTTTAATTAACATCATGTGAACAATATACATACTGAGTATATAGAACCAGAAACGGCATAAATAATAACTTAATTAGGTCTCTATTGATATTAATTATTTGTTTGTTTTCTGAGCTAGCACCATGAAGAAACCTGTTAAGGTGTCAGTTGTTTCGAAAGTCCTGCCTGATTATGTTTACATGGTTATGCAATTAGGTCTGCATAGGATAGCAGTCAGAAGGGAATTGTATAGTCACTTACTATTTATCTGGGTAGCTGCGCTTTGCCTACAGACAACCCTGCACTCAACCCTACACCCGTACAAACTCAGAAACTTTTGTGAATAGTAGAATGCATGCCATTTTTAGACATGTGTTAACTAAGTCTTCAGGCCCCAAAATGGAAGTTATAGAGTAGGCACGTGTCCCTAACTAGTATATGACTGGAGGTCATTGATTGCATGTGACACTCAGGCACAAACAACAATAAAGCAAACACTTGAACATATTTACACATTGGACACACCAATGCCATATCCAGTGTGATGTAGTCCCAGATTCGGTCAGTAATGGGCACAGGGTCAGGTGTGAGTGGGCAGTTGATATTTTTATACTTAGAAAATTGTTTAGTTGAATTTGTCTTACTCAGTGAATTCTTATATTGTAATTTTCACACAGAAAAAATAATCAATTGTATCTTCATATATAGAAAGTTTTAATTGTATTGGTAAAGATTAGTACTTAAGAAAATTTATAGTTTGCATTTTTCTATGCAGTTGAATGTGACACATTATCTCACAGAAACAAAATGAGCATTAGTATGTTTGTGTGTGTGTGTGTGTATGAAAAAGAGAGAGAGAGAGAGAGAGAGACAGACAGACAGACAGACAGACAAAGAGACAGAGAGACAGAGAGAGAGAGAAGTAGCTTTAGATATTTCTTTCGAATATTCACATGCATCATCACATTTTATCAGTGCTTCAGAGCTTTCTTTTTCAGCTGTATTTTTCCTCCTAGTCTGCTGCAAAAATATTCTTCCTCATTGCCATGTGCAATCTTCCTTACCATGATTGTGTAATCTGCATATCATCAAATTTTCTGCAGAGTACCGACTGTCACAAGATATGCACTGATTATCCATTTGAAACATCATGGCAAATGTCAGCCATCTTGCTCTAGCAATGTTGGTGACAGAAAAGAACCCACCAGTCCTTTTATTATGCCAGGTGAAAAAGTTCCAATTTAAAATCTCCCAAAAACTTTCATTTTGATTAAATTTCATAGTTCCCATTTATTGTGTAAATGTTGCATGAAGTCAGCAAGCAAGTATAAATTCCTAATGTGTTTTATAAAGAATTCAAATGAACTGTTAGTAGTATAGAAGAACAAAGATCTGTTATTAGTATAGAAGAAAAAAGAACTGTTAGCAGTTAAGAAGAAAAAAGAGCTATTAGCAGTTAAGAAGAACAAAGAACTGTTAGTAGTCAAGAAGAACAAAGAACTGTTAGTAATCAAGAAGAACAAAGAACTATTAGTAACCAAGAAGAAAGAATTGCTGGTAATCAAGAAGAACAAAGAACTGTTAGTAGTCAAGAAGAACAAAGAACTAGAACTGTTAGAAGTAAAGAAGAGCAAAGAACTGTTAGTAGTCAAGAAGAAAAAGAACTGTTAGTAAACAAGAAGAACAAAATCTGTTAGTAGTTAAGAAGAACAAAGAACTGTCAGTAGTTAAGAAAAACAAAGAGCAGTTAGTAGTCAAGAAGAACGCATGCTTTTATTATTCTCGATGAACAAATGAAATGCTGTTTTTTGTTCAGAAGAATAGCTGAACTATCAGCTCTTTAGAAGGGAGAATAAATGAACTATAACATAATATTCTCTAAATCAATGACTGGAAAGAGACTCCTGTCTAATAGTAAGGAAATATTAGTACTATTTTGCATAGAGTAATAAATTATTTAATTAGCATAAGTTTATTGCTCGAATATCCCTGGTTGTATATTTAAATATTGCTTTGCGACTACTTCAGGACTATGATTGTATCTGTTTTATTATTGAATCTCATACTAAAAATATTTACTTCTCATCTGGTGGCCACTTTCATTTGGCATACGACACACACACACACACACACACACACACACACACACACACACACACACACTTCCTTCACATGTATGATGAGGAAACTTATTGATCCCACCACGAGTGACTATCTAAATTCATGGAGGATGTTTTGATCACTATTCTTACCTGGACTGAGCATATTAAATTGTTTCTTGCATTGCTTTACATAAAGCAGATATAAGAGTGCACCCTTCCAAATGTTAGATAGAAAGCAAGGCACTCAATTACCTAGGCCCCGTAGTATTCCAGGGACAACTTCGGCCAGATGAAGACAAGATAAGTCATTTGAGAGATGCACCACACCCCTTAACCAAGAAAGATGTATGGTCCTTCTTCGATGTGGCTGGATATTACCAGAAATCTATTCCAGGCTTTAATCAGGTTGCAACTACACTATCTAATCTGATTTGTAAGGCTGCCCCTGGACAGGTTGTATGGAGAGATGAGTTTAGTTCTTTTTCTCACTTAAAAGACTAAAGTTTAGTCCAGTACTTCTTAAACGATTTTTGCGCAACGGACCACTTTGAAAATCTGGTGAAAGCTATGAACTCCCTTCTTAGAGAAATGTACACAAGCCAGAACTTTGCATGAAATGAATATATTTATAGTGAATATTAATGTGAAATTTTTATTTTACTTTTAGGGACTCCCTGAAGCCCACTCATGAACTCCAGGTTAAGAACCCCTGGGTTGGTCTGCCATCCGGCTACATCTGTGCTAATAGCCTATACTTACAGATGTACCACTTGCCCCATAGATGGGCCCTGTACTAACAAATGTACCACTTGCCCCATAGATAGGCCCTGTACTAACAGATGTACCACTTGCCCAATAGATAGGCCCTGTACTTACAGATGTACCACTTGGCCCATAGATAGGCACTGTACTTACATATGCACAACATGCCCCAAAATAGACATTGTGCTGAAGTACAACTTGTTTCTTAATTGACCGTGATGGTACCGTAGATCTCTGCCCAAGCGAATTTGCACATAGTGAACCTACCTATCACCATGCACTATCTATAATATTATATCTCTCTTCCAGATCATACATGTATCTCTTGGCATTTGCGTCTTTTCGCAAAATCAGTAAAAGTTCGATGCGAACGTGAATTCAAAAAGAAACATGTTAGCAAACGATCGCTCAAGTCATTATTGTGAATGTGTCAACACCCACTGTGCAAGAAGACACATAACTTGCACATTAAAAGTATCATTTTGAAAATAATTCTTATACTTATGAATTAAGCTACTTCTAAAATGAAATTGTATATCATTTTGCATTATATGTAGGCATTATCTATGCTAATTAATGTTATAATAAACAATATAAGATATAGCATCATTTTGGTCTGTCTCTATATTATGAAACGATGATGTACTATGTAATTGTCCATATATCTTTAGCTTCTCTGGGATGAAAGACAGTAAGAAAAACTCACTTTGACAAAGCGGAAATGAAGTGTTCCACATTCCAGTAATGAAATTAGTTCCCAAGCATTCAATCTTAGCCGATCCATTTAAAACGTAGCCAATGTCGCAAGTGTGACTACACACCGACTTGTACACGTTGTCCTCCTGACCTGTGCACTGTCTATTTCCATTCGCAAGAACGGGTAAAATACTGCAGTGTTGTTCTATGAAAATACGAAAAGCACAAACGTGCCCTTACGTGAAGTAATTCGCCCACTATGATTGTTTGATTGCTTATCTCCTATGATTACCGTTATAGTATAAGCCCTATCGTAGAAGCAGTAGTAGATGTTATGTGATATCAGTAGTAGTACTACTAGTAGTAGTGGTAATTGCAGTAGTAGCAGTAATACTAGTAGTAATAGTAGTAGTAGTAGTAGTAGTAGTACTAGTAGTAGTAGAGGTAATTGCAGTAGTAGCAGTAATACTAGTAGTAGTAGTAGTAGTAGCAGTAATAATATAAATAATAGTGTTATATTCCTTAATATTTAGTAGAAGCCACACATTTATCACGGTTACACAAATACGTTCACTTATTCCACTATTGCAAACGTTGAATACATCATTGGCAAGATGATCAAGTGGTTTCCACATTTACTTCTAAGAGTAAAATAATTCAAGGTTAAATTAATATACACTTATAAAATCACACATACAAATCTGATTTACTAAGCAAGCAATAAAAATATATAAGCTAACATAAAATATATAATCATCGAGTATATATTTAAGATGTCTCACAATGTCTTTACAATACCAATGTACAAACCATGACAAGAAGGAAAAGCATTATCCCATTGGTACGCATTTCCACTGACATCACACGTGACCCGTGATGAACCCCGTAGGACATATCCAAAGTCGCAATAAAACGAGCAGTGCGATCCATAAACATTGTCCTCATCACCATTGCAGAGTCGAGTGCCAAAAGGAAAATTTGTTGGAAGGGATGGACAGCGATGCACTTCATAACGTACACATATAAAAAAATAAATATTAGATTGGTTGGTAGGTAGGTAGATAGGTAGATAGATAGATAGATAGATAGATAGATAGATAGATAGATAGATAGATAGATAGATAGATAGATAGATAGATAGATAGATAGATAGATAGATAGATAGATAGATAGATAGATAGATAGATAGATAGATAGATAGATAGATAGATAGATAGATAGATAGATAGATAGATAGATAGATAGATAGATAGATAGATAGATAGATAGATAGATAGATAGATAGATAGATAGATAGATAGATTCCTAATTATCTGTAAAAGAAATGTTGAGCCAAAACCTGAAAGTTAATCAGACATATAACCAACAAACGAAAACAAGACTAGCATACATCATACAGAAGAACAAAACCAGTTTGTTAGTGAGAGTAATCAGAGCAGAACGTTTCCGATAGACGCGTGCTACGTGAGTGAATAGATGTTACGACGGACGAAGCTCAAGTAAATAGAAGAACACAAAATAAATAGTAGAGATCATATATTTAATTTAATATAATTATTAATCTCTAAATACTTATTTTAATTATAGGAATATATTAGTAATTTCCAATGTGCAGTTCGAATGTGTGAGAGTAATATAAACAAATTTGTATGGTATAAATAATTAATGAAATACCAAACTCCAAAGAGTACGGCAATAATCAATACCTAAATTTAATTTAATTTGTAATAGATATTACTTAGAAAACTTTAATTTACATTAGGGAATGTTTTCAGTGTCATTTTCATCAATTTGCTATCAAATTTACCATTTCATGGTGGAATGCTGTCATCAGTAAATATTTCTCATTTTATGAAATGATTTGGATTTTTTCAAGTATTACAGTGTTAAGTTGATTAGTTCAAATGATATTTTATCAAATTAAAAGAAAGAAAATATGAAACTTGTTAACAGTGCGATTACCTTCAAAACAATATATAGGCTTAATTATTTAGTTATAATTTAGTAATTCTAAAAATAAATTTACATAGAAGGAATAATATCTAAGTACAGGTTTATATCTTGAATTGAACAATGCAAATACAGCATTGTCATTTTAACAAAATTCTACAACGTTATGTTCCTTATGCGGTTTAATATGGTATAGTACAACAAATACTGACCAGAACAATGAGAAAGACACACTAAAAACTCCTCAGTAGAAATTGGAGCTATATGTTGATTAATATGACGGAAGAAGATTTTTATATCATCTCTATTGTTTCTATTAAATATTGTTGTGATGCCCTCCATGTCATATTTAGATTAATTAATGATAATAGGTAGTTGGGGAATATAATTCAAAGATCCTACTGTTCTCTAAAATAACTACTAACACAAGCACAGACTATTATTGTCATAATTTAATAATTATTAATGGAGTTACTATTCTAAATTGATAATAACTATAGATGTTGAGAAACATATATTATATTATTATTATTATTATTATTATTATTATTATTATTATTATTATTATTATTATTATTCAGTCTTTCCACGACTTCTGTTTGACTGTCGGCTGTGATCCAAGGTCTCGGAATCTTACCAAGATTCTGGGAGATCCAAGGTTTTACGGAGGATGTGGGCACTTCCGAGGAGCGCTGCTTTGAGTAGTGGAGCGATTCTGTGGTTTCCAGGGAGTTTATTCAGGTAGCCTTCCAATTCTGATGTTATGTTCCCCAAGGCTCCTATCACTATTGGTATCACTTCTGCTTTTACATTCCACAGTCTCTGGATTTCTAATCTGAGGTCTTGGTATATTATTATTATTATTATTATTATTATTCAGTCTCTTTCCACGACTTCTGTTTGACTGTCGGCTGTGATCCAAGGTCTCGGAATCTTACCAAGATTCTGGGAGATCCAAGGTTTTACGGAGGATGTGGGCACTTCCGAGGAGCGCTGCTTTGAGTAGTGGAGCGATTCTGTGGTTTCCAGGGAGTTTATTCAGGTAGCCTTCCAATTCTGATGTTATGTTCCCCAAGGCTCCTATCACTATTGGTATCACTTCTGCTTTTACATTCCACAGTCTCTGGATTTCTAATCTGAGGTCTTGGTATTTTACTATTTTTTCTCTTTCTTTTGTTTTTATGTTTCTATCACTTGGAACAGCGACATCAATAATTGATACTGTTCTGTTGGTCTTATTGAGAACTACAATGTCTGGTCGTCTTGCAGGAATCACCCGGTCTGTTCTTATCTCGAAGTCCCACAGTATTTTGACTTCTTCTGTTTCGATGACTGCTTCTGGTTGATTCATCCATGTTCTTTCTGGGGTTTTTATGCCATAGTTCTCACACAGATTTCTATGTATGTGTTTTGCCACTTCATTGTGTCGTTTGGTGTATTCTGTTCCAGCCAGAACCTGACATCCAGATAGTATGTGTTCTGTTGTCTCATCCATGGATTTGCAAAGTCTACATTTGGAATCCTTTGAAATTTTCATGATTTTCGTTTTGTGTGCTTTGGTGTTGAGTGCTTGATCTTGTGCAGCTGTTATGAGTGCTTCTGTTTCTGCTTTCAATCCTGCCTCTTTCAACCATTTGTACGTTGATTGCTTTGTTGATATTTCGTCTGCTTGTCGTACATATTGGCCATGTAGAGGTTTCTGTCTCCAGGTATGTATATTTATTATTATTATTATTATTATTATTATTATTATTATTATTATTATTATTATTCAGCCTCTTTCCACGACTTCTGCTTGACTGTCGGTTGTGATCCAAGGTCTCGGAATCTTACCAAGATTCTGGGAGATCCAAGGTTTTACGGAGGATGTGGGCACTTCCGAGGAGCGCTGCTTTGAGTAGTGGAGCGATTATGTGGTTTCCAGGGAGTTTATTCAGGTAACCTTCCAATTCAGATGTTATGTTCCCCAAGGCTCCTATCACTATAGGTATCACGTCTGCTTTTACATTCCACAGTCTCTGGATTTCTAATCTGAGGTCTTGGTATTTTTCTATTTTTCTTTCTTTTGTTTTTATGTTTCTATCACTTGGAACAGCGACATCAATGATTGATACTGTTCTGTTGGCCTTATTGAGAACTACAATGTCTGGTCTTCGTGCAGGAATCACCCGATCTGTTCTTATCTCGAAGTCCCACAGTATTTTGACTTCTGTTTCGGTGACTGCTTCTGGTTGATGCATCCATGCTCTTTCTGGGGTTTGTATGCCATAGTTCTCACACAGATTTCTATGTATGTGTTTTGCCACTTCATTGTGTCGTTTGGTGTATTCCGTTCCAGCCAGTACTTGAGTCTACATTTGGAATCATTTGAAATTTTCATGATTTTCGTTTTGTGTGCTTTGGTGTTGAGTGCTTGATCTTGTGCAGCTGTTATGAGTGATTCTGTTTCTGCTTTCAATCCTGCCTCTTTCAACCATTTGTACGTTGATTGCTTTGTTGATATTTCGTCGGCTTGTCGTACATACTGGCCATGCAGAGGTTTCTGGCTCCATGTATGTGCTAGTTCTTGCTTCGTTGTTTTCTTCCATGTTTCTTTGTCTGTTTCTGGGGGTTGGAATAGTCCACTCATTTTTACTGCTTCTATCAGTGGATCATCTTTGTTGTTATTCCAGATGTAGTCCACAAGGCCAATGACTTCTGCTTCAATGACATGTTTGATTTTCTTCAGACCTCGGCCTCCCATTTTTCGAGATACATAGAGCCTGTCTACGTCTGCTTTGGGGTGTAAGGCTTTATGTATTGTGAGTAGTTTTCTTGTTTTCCTGTCCAGTTCATTTATTTCATTTGCTGTCCAATCTATGATACCTCCAGTGTAGCTTACTACAGACATTGCATATGCATTTAGGGCTTGTATTTTGTTCGCCCCATTTAGCTTGGACTTCAGGACTTGTCTAACACGTTTTTCATATTCTCTCTTAACTTTGGACTTCACTTCTCTCTGCATATTTTCTTGATGTTGTAGTATCCCAAGATACTTATATCCATTTTCCATTGAAACATCGTTGATTTATTATTATTATTATTATTATTATTATTATTATTATTATTATTATTATATTTTTTTACCTGTTACAAAATAGTACGTTGTACACACGACGGCTCCAGTTGGGATATAAATTTGTCTGACATTAGTAGGTCCTTCCTTCAGGCAGGACCCATTAGTAGCTCCTTCAAACCGATAACTTAAAAGAAAACAACGTGAGAAAGTTAATATTATTTTTTACCTGCTGGCAAGTTAACTACTTTATATCTGGACAGAGGCATACTTGATCAATACTGTTTATAGCTTAAATTTATTCAAATTTTAAATTTAATAATAATAATTTTATTTATTTCTAAAGTGACTTGCTAGATAGATAGATAGATAGATAGATAGATAGATAGATAGATAGATAGATAGATAGATAGATAGATAGATAGATAGATAGATAGATAGATTACTATTGTAATAAAAATAGATTTATATTTCTAGACATTTCGTTATTCTTATCTTTAATGTTTCTTTTAAGGCATACTATAACTTTCAGCATGAAAAGGGAATGTACCGGTACAGTACTGATTTCAAGTACAAATTCACAAATATAAAATATATTTTAAGATCTCAATATAAAGTTTTATCTTATTTAAAATCAGTAATACTTGTGTCGCTCTACGCAACTTGGTAACATCGTTTGAAAACCCTCATTGTACTTATAATGACTGCTTTGGGATGAAAATGATCAAGAAGATATATCTTGATGTACATATAGTGATATTGTCCAGTAATTGTAGATCTATACGCCAGGATAATGTAACATTTCATCAAAAGGATATGTTATGTTTGCCTTAAGCTCACCCTTTAACAATGTCATTAAATACTCTTAAAAACACACACACATACACAGATAAAATTTCATTTTAAATGTTATATTTTAAAATGTAATTAATAAATTTCGACTGGATTATAACCATATTTTCCAAAATATTATTTGTCGTATATTAGTTTTTATTACATTCATTTCACCAATTTTGTAAACAGTTAAAATTACTTCTATTAGAAAGAGATCCTTTAAGTATACGGCACTCAAAATAATATTAGGAATGCAAAATAAAGAGTAATACTAATAGTAGGATAATTTTGAATGCTTTTCGTAAATACTAAATTATTTATACATATGATTCACCATATACCCATTTGCCTTGATCACTGGCAAATTCCACTGCTTTACCAAAAAAAATGAATACAGTATAATTAGGTGTCACATTTAATGTTCTAATCTCTTTGGTATTAAACATTATTGTTATTACTTCATTTAGCTGCCTAAGTCAATTACTTTTAATTACTTTTTAAAAAATAAATGTATTTTCAATTGTATCATGTATTGCAAGCTCATTAAGAAAAGCACCACATTTAAAAGAAAACGTTATATCATAATTATTTTTAATTAAAGGCACATGAAAAAATCAAAATAATTATGATATAACATGTTCTTTTAAATGTGGTGCTTTTCTTAATGATAAAATTGAAATTACATTTATTTTTAATCAAGGAAGGATACTCAGTTAAGAGTGAACAGATCAAGTAACAATAATACTAATAATAAAATATGTATTATTTACATAAATGAAACACTTCAAACTTGTACAAAATTTCAACAGTAATATTTCATCAATTGAAACCTTGTCTAATATTGATGGCTCACTTTAAGAATTAATTCATCAGTACGATGTTCGTGTGTGCATTTATATGTGTGCTTAAAATGACTCTAAGTGTTGCTTATGGATATAATCATTTATGTGTGTCGATAGGTATGCTTGTGTGATTTGTATTAATGTACTATACGAAATATTTACTAGTTAAGGATATAATACATCTACAAAAGTGCTGATAGAGGGTATGGATTACTGGTTATAAATAGACATATATCAGCAAATTTTACGCCGTATTTGAAGGTGCGCCACCAACCAATTTGACTCACGGCCCACACTCACTAACATACTAAGAAATAGGTATGGAGACTAAAAGAGAACAAAACTTTATAATTAGACTATCACTACAATTTATGACAATTAAAAGAAGTTATATACACTAACAGATATGGGAAACTGAAAAAATAACAAAATTTTAATAAAGAAAACGTTTCAAATTATTTATATTTAGTCAACACACATGCCACATTCCAACAAATTACAGTTGCATCAGACCAAACGCTGAATAACCCCATTACAAAGTCTGGATAAAAACGGGGCATAGATTTACACCTAGACGACCGTCGCTTTACTGCGCAGATGCCGCAGAGCTAGCATTCTCAAAAAAAAAACAATAGCAATAATCCTACTCACTGCTAATCACTCAACACTCATTCACTCAAAGTCGCTTTATTCCCAACCACCTCTATCCACCTCTATCCTCTATTCAGTTCAGATAAACTTTTACCGTAACATTCTGACCAATAACGCTTACAATTAAAACGCAGTCTTAAATTATAGACTTGAAATGAAAATTTAGATTAAGTATTATATAAGAGGATTCAACATCAAATGACAATGTGTAAACATCAATAGTAGTTATGAATAGTTAAATACTCACTCTTCAGGATGTGGTCCAGTCGTCCACCAAATTCGGCCAACACAGTTTCTCCCGTTTTCAGCTTCCAGCGGTACATGCTGGTCACAAGAGCTCCGTTTATTTCTTCTGTGAGCATCTACAGAGAATAATATATTACATCATAGTAATAGCACTTTTAAAAGCTTCTACACTCACTTTAACCAACAAAGGTTTTTTGATTATAGATAGTCAATATACGAAAGAATATGAAGGAAAAATAATTTAAATTTCTGCTCATTATTCCCTAATTTCCACTTTAATCAGCACATGGTGAAATGAAGATGGTCACATAAAACTATTTGTCTTTCTCACATTAGTATTCTAGAAACTATTATGACGAGTAAACCTGGCATTTTGCAGTTCTCCAAATGAGCACCAAATGCACATCTACTATCTTATCTTATCTATTCTTATCTTATCTTATCTATTCTTATCTTATCTTATCTTATCTATTCTTATCTTATCTTATCTTATCTATTCTTATCTTATCTTATCTATTCTTATCTTATCTTAATCTTATCTTCTCTTATCCACAAACTATATCTATCTAGATGAGTAGACTTTATTATCCAAAGGCTATGATATTTGAGAACGAGACCAACAAATTGGCTGAGATTTAAACATATACCTGCTGTAGAGAAATTTACTGTCTGATTACTTGAATTTGAATTGGCAAACAAAGTCCAAACTTTAAAGGCAGCCATTAGCTTGATGGTGAGTTAAACTGACTGATTAAGAGATAATGGACTTAGAAATATTTCATGCATTTTGCTGTTGATATATTATACTTGTGTTTAATAAGATGTATTCAGTGAGAAGACTATTATTTCTACAAATGTTTGAGCGTAATTGCTCAAATATAGTGTGATAGTACTTGACATTGCTTTGATATGATGTATTTATTATGCTTTGTTTGTGTAACAGGCTAATAAATACCATTGCAGGAAATTGTAAGTTGAGACTGGAATGTAAGAAATAATGGAATTATAAAGTGATAAACTAGAACTTAGTATTGCTACTTGATTATATTTTTCAGGGCTGTTGTTAATGTGGGGAACGCTTCCGGCTTCCGCCGCTTTCGCGTTTGGAGAGGGGGGTAGAGGGAGGGGGGTGCCTTTCTGCTGCTGCGTGTGCCCGTTGAGAATACATGTCTGGCCGGCAAAGGCGGACTCCAAGCCCGGTGATCCGTGGGTTGAAGTCGATGTTGTTGTTGTTCCTGGTGGTGGCGTTGATGTTGTTGTCGTTTCTGGTGTTATGGCGAGGGGGGGTGTCTTACAGAGCCCAGGCTAGTAACACACCAGATCTATATCCAGTGTGTACATGTGCCCGGGTTGTTCGACTTCCCGACATCCTCACTGTTGGCGTCATTGTTGTTGTTGTGGCTGTCCCCGGTGTCCGTTGGGATGCTTGCATGTGGGTGCTGGCGGCGGCGTTGTTGTTGTCGTGGCTGTCCCCGGTGTCCGTTGGGATTCCTGAAGGTGGGCGCTGGCGGCCAGTACAGATGGTTAGCAAGAAGCCTTTTTGATTTTATACTTTCTCGTGTTATTTAAATCTACTGGTTCACTGATTGTAAATGACTGGGCAAGATGCAAGAATCACCTCCTGCAGTATGTGTAATTGTAAAGAAATACACTTCACACTTTGGAGTATCATGGCAACATATACTAATTAGACACTTTCTGGTATAGTAAATTTTCAAGAAATCACTACAATTATTGTTCTGATTGAAGACGTTGACATGGTGAAAAGCAGTGCCAGTTTAGTTCAAGAGGATACATTGTGAAATAGTGTTTTCAATGTATGAGAGAAACACATGGAAGTGGGATTGATGGCAGACAATAACCTTGTGTGATACTGTTGCAAAAGCACACAGAAAGACTAATAATACTGTGTTTAAATCAGGTTACGTAAAGACTATTATAGCTTATCTCTAATAAATCAATTTCTTTTATCTGATAAGAACTAGCATGTGATTTGTACTGAATTATTGAATTGTAATTTAGGCATAAGAATAAATTATAGAAAATTATTCGAACATGGTTTAATGGAAATATTGATGTCAACTAATCTATTTAATTGTATTTTTATATGTATATTTGATTGTTGATTGAATGAATTTATTGACGTTCTTATGCATATTGATATTCTTATGTTGGAGAAGAAAGTGGGTGGATGGGGGGCTCTCTATATATAGATTAAAGCCGGATTTCTCTTCTCCTTTAGTAGGACGTTTTCCACCTATGGGATATTGTGTCACAGTAAATGTTTATTTTTACTGTTCTGTCAGAGAGAAAACTTTTATAGTGCCAGTACATCCGCCAAGTGAGAGAGACGTGTGGTGTCTTCTGGAGGATTATTAATAACATAAATTAAGATTATCATCACTTGTAATCAGTAATAGATGATTAATTAATAAATAAAAATAATAACCATTAACTAATTGGTGTTAGCATCACACTATCTATCTATCTATCTATCAATCTTTTAACCTCAATCCATCCACTTTCGTCTCCAACATAAGGTTATAAATATGTGTAAGAAGGTCAATAAATGTAACAATAAATTTATTAAATCAACAATCAAATATACATATAACAAATACAATAAAATATCATTTGACATCCATATTTACATGAAACACGTTCAAATAATTTTAATATCTATACAGTCGTTTATCCTAACACACAGTTCAATATATTAGTGTCAATACAAACCACAGAATATTTTTATCAGAGAACATACATCGGAGTTATTAGAGATAAGCAATAATAATTTCTATATAACCTGGTTTAGGTGATGTTTCAATAGCTATAGTCTTTTGCATGCTTTTGTAACAAAGTCACAAGTTATTTTTTAAGTCAATTCTATGTTTCCATCCTCACATTGAAGTACACTGATTCGCTGCTATTCTTTCGATGCTAATCTGGCACTCTGCTGTGATAGTTCTCTCAAGCAGAACAATAATTGCAGCAATTTCCAGTAACCTCCTTGTACCAAAAATTAGTCGGTGTAGTCAGCATACCTTGTCACCATACACCAACAGAGTGCAGTGTACTCCTGACACTGCATCAGACACCTCTCGCGTCTCTCATGGACGTAGCAGTCTATAAGTTTAATTATAAATTATTTTCAGTGAACCAGAAGATTCCAATAAAACAGAGAAAGGCTGCATTTTCTATGTAAAAATATAATCAGGCAACAAATATTAAGGTTCCAGTTTATTCCTTTTTAACTCCATTCTTTCTCACATTCAAGTCTCAACTTACAGTTTCCTGCAAAAGTATTTATTTGCCTGATACACGCATACAGCATAATAAATACAGCATATAGATTTATGAAAGTGTTCACTAGAAACAATGTCGTATGTTTAGCATAGTACCTATAAGCATTGTAGTTCACAATTTGTAGAAATAATAGTCCACTCACACAATACATATCTACATAAAATACAAGTATCATATATCAATATAATACAAAAAATTATTCTTTCTCTCTCAATCAGTCAGTTAACTTACCATTATGCTAAAGGCCGCCTTTCATGACCGGACTTCTTGCCACACCAAATTCAGTTGATTAGATAATAAAATTCTTTAGGTAAACTTTTGCTCTCAGCCCATTGGCTGGTCTTGTTCTCCTAAATCTTAACCATTGAAAAAAAATTATTTATCCAGTTGAAACTTGTTTCCATTGCATCAGCAATTTCTAGCATATTCTCAATTCGGCTTATTACTTCAAATCTGACACTTACAAAAATACCGTCAGAAGGAATGCCAAATTTGAGTCACTTCAGCAATTTAACACTTTATATAACAATTAAGACTAGAAATAGGGAAAGGTACATGTATTCTGCCACAGGTATATCTGTGTCCATAACAATTAGTGGACATATTAATCTACCCCCACCCTCTCTCAGTGAATCAACACTTAACCAGGAACTGTTTCCACAGATACCTGTTAAGTCTATATGATATGCATTCGTAACTAGTTCGATTTCATCAGATGAATAATCGTTACCCTTGCCTGGCACTATCCCATCTACTTGTTCAGTGGTAAGCTTATGACATCACTATGCGTTCAATTCCATTTCATAATTGCTTCAATGTTCTCGTACTAACTAGTCAAGATTTATATTACAAACCATTTCATATAATATGTAGTATATAAGAGTAAGTTACATATAATGTGAAATACAAATGTCGTTAATGCATTAATACATACATTTTACAATATATAGAGTTCAGTTTTCCTTTTAGGTATTCTGGCCACATCATATTTGAAATGTTTTATATACTTTGTTTTCAAATGTATTTTTAATTCTATAAATATGGTTTAGGCTAAGACACAACATGTTGCAATAATGGACTATTAAAATAATATACATCTATTTAAAATAGTATATACTTAAAAAGGTTTTAAACAAAAGAAAAAAATACACAATGTACCTGTGCATACAAATTCTGTTAATTCTCTCTCCACTCTTGCGATAGATCCATCGTCTTCTAGAAGTTTAAAAACAGGAAACTGGGATGTCACAAGGACGTGTTCGGCACTTGAGGTAATGACAGCTGATGCAATAACTATTGTTTGAACATTTTGTGATTGGAGGAACATGATCTGCAGATATGTGTTTAGAAACAATTTATAGAGACAATATTAAATGTTTAACTGTTAAATGTTAAAAGTACATTACTATTGGATCACAATGAAATGTCACGCAAAAGATGAAAGAAAAGCGCGATTTATGCTTATAAACTGCTACCTATTATTTTTATATGGATGAAAACTACACAGAAAATTTAGGGCGTGTTGAATTATATAATATTAAGTTTATAACAGGATTAATTACATCTGGCACAATTTTCCCATATTTCTCAAGTTTATGACTGAGAAATAAATCACTTTAACGGAATAACCCGAAATAATCTAAAAAAAATATACGAATTGAAAACGAACCCTGGTGCCTTATCAATTTTTATAAACTGCCCATGCTTTCTTCCTATGACACAACATATCGTGTCCCAACAGAACAGGTCATGTGCTCAGTCATTTATCTCCTATCATTCTCTTTTCCAAGTCTATGAAAGAACCTTAAAGTTTAAATAGAGATTGTTTTCTTCGAAGTAGTAATTGTCAATATCGACTGTATCAGAGATAGACTTGAACATTATTTAATAATATATTCGTGACTGTTTCAAAACTTAGTTGTATTTATTTTTATATATTTGTTTTATAATAAATCTTTATTTTTGTTAATCCCTTCTTACACATGTTAATTGATACATGTCTTGAGTAGTCAGTGGGTGGATGGGGGCGTGACAAGTCAGAGATTGATACATGTTAGTAAAATGATAAAATACTTAAATTAAAATTACTTAAGTAAGAAGTTCCACCTGCAAATAGATAATTACTTGTTGATAGTATATTACTTATAGTGGTGTATGGATGTGAAATTCATATGGGAAAACCAACCATAAATTAAGATTTAACCAATGATAAGTGATTATGTATTAGTAAATGATAAGGTATTTAAAATAATAATCATAACAAAGGCAGATCTTATTATAGTGCCACAGTCACAGTTACTATTTTTTTTTTAAAGTACACTTACCCAATTATTTAGTTCATCTTCTGAATATATTTCTGCCATAAAGATGATGTATTTCACCACATCAAAACGAGCATCTGCTAATAATTTGGTCGCTAATTGTTGGAAGGTTATGCCTGTGTTTTTGTAAGTTTTTTTGCCACTGCAATTCAGATTCAGTATAAATAAAACACACGTGTGAATCAAATTACACTGTACATACTTTCCTTTTTATTGATTCAATGGCAGAGTAAATGTGCCTATCCATATTTCTGAACTTAATTGTTATATAAATTGATAAATTGTCAAAGTTACCTGGACTTGACCACTCCTTATGATGGTATTTTGTGTCAGAGTTAGAGTAAACACTCGAGTTGAGAATATGCTAGAAACTTCTGATGCAATGAAAACCAATTCCTAATGGGTGAGTAGTTTTATTATCAAATGGTTAAGATTTACCATAACGAGACCAGCCCAAGGGATGAGATCAAACCTTTAACTGATGTAGTGAATTCTATTGTCTAATTGCATGAAATTGGTGTGGCAAAAGTCTGGTCATGAAAGGCGGCCATTAGCTTAATGGGGAAAAGCAGCCTTTCGTAGTATTATTTGAATCTCCTGGTTTGCTTTGATTGTGGTAGAAGCATGAAGTATCTACTGCAGTGTGTAAGTATAAAGACTACACTACACTCTGCTTGCCATATAGGTAGGCATGGAATTTTTATACTGCCTGTTACGTGTCCAGTTTTTGTTTATAGACCCTGCTTAGGAAATTATAGAACTTTAATTTAATTATTTAAATTAACTTCTCCTCGTTATCCTAAACAGACTGGTTGCTCAAATTTATCTTTCGCTTCCTATGAAAATGCGTCTTTGTAGCAGAGACAAACAGATTCTCGAACAGACAAACTTGCGTACAATAGCCGGCTTGGAAACCATTAAGATACTCTTAACGTTATTATGCATTCGGAAATTACATTTAACTCAATCGTCCCCCATCCAAACCACAATTAGGTCTATTATGCATAAAAATCACTACTAGAAGAGGTCTTAACAAGATGAAAAAGAAGATTTAATATGTTTAACATTCATAACAAATAACAATTAATTCAGAGCAGACAATTCCAGTCTCACAAGCTATACTCATTATTATGAACGTCAAAATCAATAACTTGTTACTCTGCTGATACTACTATTGAAGTAAGTGTTCTAGGGAAAGTTCCACTTAGCTATTTTCAAATATCATTGCCGGTCTAGCGTTCCTACGGTAGAGTGGTTCAGAACACAGTTCGCGCAACAAAGGGTCCGCCACAGTACTTGCATCAGACTTCAAATATACCAGTCTTCCATCCGACTTTACAGGTAACACTGATGGTGTACTTGTGCAGATGTATCACCAAGATACGAAACAACAAAGGCAACTTGTCACAGGCAAGCAGGCCAATGATAACGGAAAAAGCCCAAGGTAGAACCAGGGAAGAAACAAAAACCCGCTCTGGAAATAGAATGTTTCCCTATGAGCTGATTGCTTTAACATTCGCATTCCAATACGCCCTGTTCGATAATAAAATGCATAGCTTGATCCTAGACGTATTGTGTCTTTACAATATAATTACATTTATAAGGAAAGATACAACAATTCACATGTGTGTTACAATTAACATTTACATGCCATATGAATTCCCAAAGGTTTACGTTAATACAAAATGGATTTCATATAAAGGAAAGTCAGATATAATTCAAAATCAACGCATGTGCGTTTCACAAATCATAAATGGAATAAAACACAAAATGAATTTGAATCATCAAGAAAATTCCGCAACGTGCACAGACGTTCTGCGTCATAGAATGATTAAAGATTTATAAATTAAAGGTTAAAGATTACAATTAACTTATGTACTATGAACTTTGGACCTTAGTCACATTTCTGATCGAGACACGTGTTTGGAAGAGTTGCAATTACTATTTTCCTACACAAAACACAATGCATAAATTCATACAACAAATCATAAAATAAGAATACAATTAATACGTTAAGAAGTGGATGTGTTTTTACCTTTTCAGTAGATAACTGCAACAAAATAAGCGGGTCTTTTACTACTTTTTCGCTTGACTAACACGGAATGTCGGAGGCACGATGCTTGTATTCGTCGGCCGTGTTCCCTCGTGAAAAGTAAAGAGTTTCGCGTGTGTCCATGTATTTATGGAAATGCCTGAATTTGTCACGGACTTGGTCACGTGGTGACGCTATAGGTTCGCCTATTATTCTAAAGCTACCCACACTCTGGTATCTGGGTACAGATGCGTGTAGGGAAATACCCTAACAAAGGAACTGCATCCGAATTCAAAGTTGCAGACTGGTGCCAAGAGTTCATGACACAGAATTCGTCTGAATCTGTCACACTGCCATGCTATTCAGAGATATTCTTTTTCTGAAAATGAATAACTATGTTCAGCTGCATACCATAAACAACTGGTGTAGCCTACTGGATACAAAATATACTGTGTTTCTGCATCAGTACAACACATAGTCTTGCATTAGTAGCATTTGTTCTGAGTATGAATTTTTCATTGAAATCAGGCAAATGGAGGACAGGAGCTCGTGACAGGCAGGTTTTCAAACTAGTAAAGTTGGCTTCACACTCCTTGTAACAAATCACTATCTCCGGATTGCCTTTCTTTGTCAAATCAATGAGCGTTTAGTAATGACACTGGACTTGGAAATGAATTTTCTATATTAACCAGCTAATCCCCAAAATGATTTAACATTGATCTAGGAGGTGCGTCTCTCCATCTTTTCAATTTTACTTTACTTTAGAAGCCTCTGGCCACCATAGGAGACTTTGTCCTACTGTGTCCCAAATATTCGAGTTTAAAATGTTCAAAGAAACATTTGGTAGGTTGAGCAGTTTGGTTATATCCCTTAAAACGCTGGAACAATTTATGTAACACTTCTTCCCACTCCAAATTCAAAGTGATCAGAGAATAGAATTTTCTACAGCAAGTAAACATTTTTATCTCAGCTTATTGGCTGGTCTTGTTTTTGTTAATCATAACCATTGGATAATAAAAGCTACTCACTAGGTTGCTTTACATCAGTTGATTCTTTCATATTCTCACCTTGAGTGTTTACTTCAACTCAGACATTTTTTTCAGAAAATACTATTGCAATGTGTGCCCAAGGCAGGTCACTCTGACAATTTAACACTTAATATAACAATTAAATTCAGAAATATGGAGAGGCAAATTTACTCCACCAAAATATGAAATGCCATAGTCAGACCAATTAATAGAAAGGGCAGTATTTATAGTAGAAATATAGTAAATATTGGTTATTATGGGAATTTCCATGTCATTTATAATAATTTCTTTAAACTGTAATTTTGTGAAATATTATAAATTATTTGCCATTCCTCACAATTAATTTCAAATATATCATAAGGCAGCTAAAATCTTAGTACCTTGACCTTTCTTTATAACATTAATAGACGAAAGAGATAAAATAATGAATGAAATTAATATAATTTATATTCAGTGCGTAAAAGCAATTAAAAGAATTTTTATACATTTCAAACGTAATTGCATTGAATGGAAGAACAGAGTTGTTTTTTTTTAATATATTTATGTTTACCACATGTAGACCTTGTCAATGATACTCACGCGAGTAAATCAAAACAAGAATGAAGCATATTCTTTATACAAGTTGCATCCATATCAGAGTCACATGACAGGGAACTGCTCAAATTAAAACATATTTCAAAATCAGTGGAAAATGCCACTGAAGCAATTCTCGTTCTGTTTTGCTGAATGTGTTCCTAAAGTGAAACAAATAAGCATATTTAATGTACATGATCTTATTATGCAGCCAGAGAAAGATGGGTAGGTAGATAGATAGATAGATAGATGGATGGATGGATGGATGGATAGATAGATAGATAGATAGATAGATAGATAGATAGATAGATAGATAGATAGATAGATAGATAGATAGATAGATAGATAGATAGATAGATAGATAGATAGATAGATAGATAGATAGATAGATAGATAGATAGATAGATAGATAGATAGATAGATAGATAGATAGATAGATAGATAGATAGATAGAATGTTGTAAAACATGCATAAAAAGTAGATAACAGGTAAATACATAAATAGAGTGAATCATGCTTAGATTTTGATGCACATAACTAAATTTTAAAATAGTTATGTAATTTATATTGAAAACATTGTTAACTAGAACAATATAATTTCAAAGAAAATACATTAACGGTACAGAATAGATTCAGTTACGTTCTGTTGCACATCATTACCTTAATAAGAAGTAAAACCTTTGTCACAAAATCTCCTATTGGACCATGGAGTCCTTGAGAACTGTTACTTGATGGATTAATGAAGAATATTATGTCCGAGGTCAAGTTGTGACAATGTTGAGCTCTGTTTCGAAACAAAATTGAGATGTGAAAAATGCAGGCCGTAAATTGCACGTGTGCTTACAAACACATATAAAACAAAGCACACGACAGTGAGTGATGAGTGAGTGAGTGGCGATATTTATGTTTACAAATGTAGGTGCAGAAGATGTGAGATAGTTATGAATATTAATTAGTGCTAGTTGTTTCCTTTAATTTCATTGATTGAGAAAATTAGTCAAGAGAACGTTGGGTAGAACCGTTAGATTAAAACCCTGTATGCACTTTCGAAGAATTTGGTCTTTTCAAAACGCATTGAGATATATTTTACTATTTTGCCGATTCATTACTAAAGGAATCTGAAAAAGACCCTGGCTAAGGTAAAAACAGAAGCTTATTAGTATGCTGTTTGAATTATTAGGATTTTTGTATACTAAATATGACATTGTTTTATTATTATAAATATGTCTAAATATAATTATCCTTCAGAGATTATGACTTTAATAAGTATTATTGTTTCGCAAATTGCCTATATGTATGATTTATAATTAATTGATTTTTCGGGGCTTTGTTTCCTTTCAATTCCTTGCATTTGCATGCTGAATTTCAAAATTGATGTCGATATGAAGATAGTGCTGAGAGAGTGTGTGCACATAGGTTTTATTGCTAGGATACCCGTCACCGCTCTACTCTGGTGTAACTTTATAATTATGAACCATATCAATATTAGCATTTAGTTATGATACAAAACATCTACTGGTGTAACTTTATAATTATGAACTATTTCAATATTAGCTTTCAGTTATGATACAAAACATCTACAACTGCTGATGTAGAGTATGGGTCACTGGTTACATATGCATATCTGCAACTATTATGCTAATATGCGAGTGAGCGGACGTCAATTGCACTCACGGCCCCCATTCAGTGATTTACAGGTTTAACATTTGTTTACCCTCAAACGTATCACTCAGAATTCAATAGTGCCTTCATATTACAGCTGGAAGAGCTCGCTAAATAACATCCATTTATCAAAACATTTCAAGGTGTGTCAAAATATGTGTCATGTTAATGAATATGTAACATTAAGGAACAGTGGGGAACAACCTTTCTTTTATTTCCAAATGATTGCAATATTTTCTGTATTACATGTACTATTACATGTATCAACATACTTTGACATGGTTTAAGATTTTTAATCTGAGACAGCTATGTGAGAAGTACCTCCAGCACCAACAGGACCTTTATAATGTCTTTGTAGATTTTAAGAAAGTGTTTGACAGAGTATGGAATGCAGCCCTTTGGTCCACCGTGAAGCTGTACAACATCAATGCCAGCCTGAAAGTCATAGAAAGCCTTTACAGCAAAGCCACCAGTGCAGTCTGCTTCAACAGCCAATTAGGAGATTGGTTCAGGACAACAGAGGGAATCAGACAAGGCTATTTACTTTCACCTATTCTCTTCAGCATCTTCTTTGAAAGAATCATGGCAGATTGTCTGGAAGATTATGAACGAACTGTCAGTATTGGAGGCAGAACAATAACGAACTTACGTTTTGCCGATGACATCAATGGCCTTGCAGGAAATGAGGAGGAGCTCAATTGGTGACAAAACTGGACGGGAAAGCTACTGCTTTTGGTATGAAAATCAGTGCAGAGAAGAACAAATTGATGACCAACAACACACCAGTGGCACTGGCAATGACATCATGATTGGTGATCAGAAATTGGAAATAGTTAATACATTAAAGTACTAGGAGCCATCATGACAGACGAGGGATCAAAACCCGAACTATTGACCAGGATTGTGCTGACAATAACAGCAATGACAGGCTGAAGACAGTTTGGAAAGACAGAAACATCTCAATCAGCTCAAAGATCAGACTGATGTGCTCCTAGGTTATATATGTGTTTTATATGCCTGTGAATCATAGACCCTCTCAGCGGATCTCGAAAGGAGGATACACACTACTGAAATGAGATGCTTTCGAAGGCTGCTTAGCATTTCGTATAGAGATCATGTCACGAAGGAGGAAATGGGAAACAGAATTAGGCAAGCCACTGGGCCCTATGAAGAGCTATTTTACATCATATAAATAGAAAATACTCTTATAGGTAAAAAAAATAATATCGCAATAGATCAAAACGTGGATAAAAAATAGATCAAAAAGTTGACCTGATTGAACAAAACCGATGTCATTTTTGGATCCAGCACAATAAAACTGTCATAAATCCCTCAAAAAAATCTTAGACAGCAAATTTGATGTTGCCCAGTGTAATAATAATCATTATAATTTCACTATGTGCATATATTCTTTATGGATTGCGTTTCCATTTGAACACCCTCTATAAATTGTAACTGAATATGATAAACATTTGACACTACAATTCACTGATTCACAATACAAAAAAGTAATTACCCATTGCTGGTAGATGTTCCAACAATAAGACTAATGAAGCAAAGGATGAGATTGTGCCGCAAATTCATTTCTTCTGAAGCTTATCTTGAAACCAAATTGAACGGTTGTACGTTCTTTTTCTTGCAATAGACAGAAATCAATAACAATAAATCATGATATTTAAAAATATAAGAAAATAAACATAGTACACCTTCTATTTATTTGTTTTGTTTTGTTTCGTTTTCCCGTTTACTTTGATAACGAATAATTCACAATAAGTACTCTACGCATGCACATTTTGTGATATATGCAAGCAAATGTAGTGACAACCATAATTTAAAGCCGGAATTATTGAAAAAAAACTAGTGCAATATTTCCGTTTTTTATTTTTGAATTTGGCTTTTATATTTGTGTGTCACACGTGAAGTAAATACGAAACTGAAGTATTTATTTATATATATTTCTATTAATAATTCACTATTGATAAATAAAAACAAAAGAAAATATTTGCTTTATAAAATGTCTACTGTTTTCTAGATTATCCATGTCTTTTTCATATTTATCATTCCTATATTTCTATATGACATCAAGTATTTTCCAACATTTTTCATCTACCCTTACAACACCCTCAACTAAAAAGTGAATACTACACAAAAATACAATCAGTTTATCAGTGTAGAAGATGCTCAAATGAAACTTCGACTATTGAATTTACAGCAGACAGTGACATGATGTCTGCTTATCATAAATGTTACTTCGGGCAACGTCTAGTTATCCGATTTGGGGGATTTTTCTACGATTTTTATTGTGTATTTTGCTTAACGCGCAATGCACGAGGTCTACGTTTAAATTCATCTGGATAAGTATTAGTAATATGAATAAAATTGTTCCATAGTTTTAACACAAAATGGCGGGTGGATCGATAGCAGTTTATCGTCACCACTGGAGGTTGCGTTGATCATTTCGTCGTAAGACGTTATCTGAATGGAGTGTGCCAGTGGGACCCCATAGCCTCAAATACGTTCCGAAGTGGAGGGCGGGAGGGCTGGCAGAAGGGGGTGAAAAACGTCGCACCAGTTTGGCGCACACCCTCAGCTACAATCCGTCGGTGGTGAAATACCACAAAATAGTCCATAAGTAAAAGTATATAGAAATAAGAGATAAATAAAGGAAGGGGTGAAAATATTTGTCAGCTCAGCTAGATATATTGATTGATACATATGTAAACCAAAACCAAGTCTACCAAAGACAATATGTAAACAATATCAATGTCACAAAGTCACGTTTGTAATTGTACAGTAAGAGAAGATGAAAGATCATCATATATGTTAAGATCATTAAACTGCAAATACATGTGTGTGGTTTATGTAAAAGTACAAAGAAAAAAGTGAAGCAAATCCCCCATACACGTAGAGAGATACAATTGAAGTAAGATATAATAATTAATAATTCTTCAGTATTAACAGTGAACAAATATGTAAATTTATGATTGGAAACAATCTCTACAAGTTATACACGACAACTTACATGCTGCATATAGTCATTCATATTAAGTATGAAATTAATTTCATTGATCAGTCAAAGTTGAAGACATATGAAATATAATTTCTTGTAATGATCAGTGATGTGATGGAGTAAATGTGCTTGTCCCTGTGTAAAAATTAATTATTATATAGTTTGTTAAATGTCAACGTGTCGTTTGGACACTGCACATGACAATATTTTGTAAGTAAATGAGTTTAAATAACGACTCAATTAAAGAATATGTTGGAACTTGCTGTATTCTAAACTATTCCAGTACAAAGTCGATGAGCGATTTTTGCTATCCACTTGTTTAAGGTTTACAAATAACCAACTAGCTAATGGGTAAACTGAAACTTACCTGTTGAAGAAAGTTCTATATTCTAATTACTCAAGTCCAGTCATGAAAAGGCGATTGTTAGCTTATGGTGAATTAACTGATTGATTGAGAGAGAATGTATTTAAACATATGTCATGTACTTACATATTGATATGTTGCAGTTGTTAGTTTGATGTAAAATGTATTAAGTGAATAGACTATTTTTCTACAATTGTGAATTATGATACCTGTATGTAATATCTTAAACACGACATTGTTTCTAGCAGAAACACATTCAGAATTGACAATGTTGTATTTATTATGTTGCATGAATGTATTCGATAATAAATACTGTTGCATGAATGTATCAGATAATAAATACTGTTGCAGAAATTGTAAGTTGAGAATGATAGTAAGAAAGAATGGAGAATAGAGATGATTAAACTTGGAACTTAGAGTTGCTCTCTGATATGATATTTCAAAAACAGCAAGTATTTTTTCCTTTTCTCCTTTGTGGATTTGAGAAGTTTCCATCCTAGAGTGTGGCAGTTGTGATTATTCACTGTACACTGTTTGTGTGCATTGGCAAGTGTGTCCAATTATATTGTGGAACTTTCTAGTAAAATGAGTGCCAGAAAGTTCGTTACTGTGATTGCTTACACGAGAAGCTAATATGGCGAATGTGTGCCTAGATTATTCTTGAGGGATCTGCAGTGTTGGACATTTCTATAAGGTTCCAGCAGAGCAGTGGAGGATTGACTATTCTGCTGTGAACAATTAAACTTGTGACAATGTTACAAAAACCACCAAAGGACTGTTGCAGTTTACGTCATTGAACATGTTGTGTACAAACTATTATCGTTTCACTCTAGAACTCCATTTCTTTTTCTGAAAATAATAGCACTGTGATTTATGCTGATACTAATATGACAGATGAACTTATGTGTTAGAATATAAGACTGAATAAGTATCACAATTATCTGAACGTGGTTTCATGTAATGTCAAACAGTCTTTTGATTGTTTTTTCATGTATATATTTTATTGATGTTTTAATGCATGTATTGTTAAATTTATTACATTTCTTGCACATATTAGTACACTATATGCTGGAGTAATAGTGGTTGGATGGGGGCTCATTAAATATAAATAAAGAAAGATTTTTATTACTTCTCTTGTAAGACGTTTCCACCTGCAAAAATATTGTGCGACAGTAAAACATTTGTCTTATTGTTGTGGAAGAGAGAAGTCTTTTACTACAACTTTATAATCCGCCAAGTGAGAGACTAGTGTTGTCTCATGGGAGAATTCATAATAAACATAAATTAAGATTTCTCCATCAATTGTAATTAGTTATGGATGGTTAATTATAATTAATTAATTAATTAATAATTAAATATAATTAATAATCATAACCAGTAACAAAGGGATACATTTCACAGTGTCTTAGTGGTTTGATATGTGGGTAGTAATTGTTCTAGATGGATTAATTGGTTAGTGCATTCTGTGAGTGTCCTTGTGTGCAGGCAAGGAGGAGTTTTTTTTTTTTTTAACTGGAGTCTCTACATGAAGACAGTTCAAGCGAGACAAAAAAGAGATAATGCTTTTAACTATGGACTTTGTACTTTTGCTTAAATATTTTCATTCTGGTAAATTGAATTTAATACACTGTGTAAGGCAATGTTGCTAATTGTGCCATGTGACAGAGTACGTTTACCTCTCCTTATTTTAAAATTTAATCATTGTATAGGTTGTTGAATTGTCAGAGTAACACGATCTTTGGTACACCTTATAGTGTTAGTTTAAAAAGTGAGTTGAGGTAAACAGCTTGAGGCAAGAATATTCTGCTCTATAATTACTTTTGAATTTGGAGTAGAAGAAGAAAATCTGGCTTTGAAAAGTACTCATCAGTCTCATGCACGAAATGTTTCTAAGTCCATTCTCTCTCAAACAGTCAATTCAGACTGTTTGAGAGAGAATGGACTTAGAAACATTTCGTGCATTTTGCTATTGATATGCTATACTTGTGTAGAGGTGTGCTATATGATTTGACTTTTATTACTACAAGTATTGAAATAGGTTGTTCCACATGTAGTTTGCTAAGAAAATGTGACATTATTTGATATGCTATACTTACTGTGCCACTTGTGTGCATGGGGCTAATGAATACTGTTGCAGGAAACTATAAGTTGAGGATGGAATTTAAGATAGAATGGAGATATATTGTGATTTAACAGGAATCTTAGGCTTGATCCTTAATTATATGTTTCAGTGAGCAAGTGCCTTTTGAATTTTGAGTTTCAAGTTTCGACTTTTGAGTCCACCTTTTGAATCCTGAGTGTTGAGCTTGGGTTTCAAGTTTACAGTCACCCTTCACTTGTTCACTGGTTGTAAGCTGAATGACCAGGAAAATGCAGGAACATCTGTGGCAGTGTGCATAAGCATAAGGGAGAATGTTATGCACTATTAATGTATTCAAGCAAGGGATACTAAGTACATCAGTACAATGAACTTACCAAAATAATCGTGATTGTGTTCTGCTAAAAAAAACTGACTAGGCGAAGAGAGTGCCAGGTTGGTTGGCAGTTGGTTCGTCAATGTTTTGCTCGTGTTAAACATATTCTTTGTCCCCATACACGTTTTATTTTAGGAACATCCAGACAGAGCAAGGCACAACTACTTGGCATGTGTTGCAAAAATGTGGGCATGACAGAAAACGTGACTCTACTGTAGCAGCTAAGAGTATTAAGGCTCCTGTATTAGCTAAGCATGCTTATACACAAAAACAGTTCACTTTTGTTACTAGGTTTCAATTTTCATACTGATTAAGCACATTTCCAGGATTGAATAGTCATAGAATGTTTCCTTTCGACTGACTATGTTGGTATCTCTACGAATATACCCTTTATATATTTACACTGTAATCCAATAGCTCTAAAATATACTAGTAACACAAATAACAGATAGTAGATTGTGGGGCCGATTTTCTTTAATCCTTATAAATTATAAATATATTTCATTTATTTACACCGACAATGTAAATTAGCATAAATCAATGTTACTTGACTGTATACATTTTAAAGTTGAAATCCTCTCTAAATACATTCAGAATGGACTTGGAATTGTGCAGTAATTGTTTTATCTCAATGTTTATATAATCGTACTTCTTGTGGACTGAGAGAATCTAAGAGAGAAAAATGGCAAAATGAGGTTTTATTTATACACATAAATAAGAGAAAACTTAGGTTGACCACATATTTGTCTGCCTAATGCTGTGGGTTGACATAAGGCGGGTTTTTAAGTATGTTTGGTCCGTTTAGGTCTGTGGGTAGGGTAGGGTTATATATATATATATATATATATATATATATACAGAGAGAGACAGACAGACAGAAGGAGATGGAAGTCTAAATCTTGTGCATTAAATGTGTATCTGAATTTCAGCACCACGAGTATATCTATTACATACTGAAATATAAAATTGGGTCCATTATTACATTTCTATCAGATATACAAAAAATGTAAACTTTAAATCATTTACACTCACCAGTATCACACCGTTCTGTTTATACAGCCACTTTTTACAGTTGATACACATGTTCGTCACCAACATACATATCTTAGTTTAGGAACATTCGGATAGATCAAAATACACCTACTTGGCATGGATTGTAAGATGTGGGCGTGACAGAAAATCTAACGCTGATATCGCACTCTCAGAGCATTAAGTCGCATGTGTTATCCAAGAGTGTTTCTGAATAGCAATCATTCACTTTTTGTTAGTAGATTGTGTTAACCAGCTGATTAAGCACGCGCTAAAGATTAAATAGGTTTATAATTGATTTCATTTTATGTGGACTGCGAGTATAATTCTGTCTTATGTCATTCCACATAGTTTCTAAAATTTGCAATACAATGAAAAACGATATTCACAACAAATTTATTGTATGCATATATCGATCTATAAATTTTCCTAGATCTCTGTCTCTGTCTTTCTATCTATCTTTCTAACTATCTACCTATCTATCTGTCTATCTATCTACATATCTACATATCTATCAATCTACATATCGACAATTTTACCTACCTATCTATCTATCTATCTATCTATGATTGACATTTCAATTATTAAAATGTATATATAACTCTCTGTCTGTTTGTCTCTCTAACTTCTTTCTTTGTTTATATGTGCATACAATCATATATATTTATGAAAAGTAATTATATTGAAGCTAACATATATCCTTGCAACTGGTCACCAAGTAAAGTAATACAGTAGAGACCAGCATTATTTCACTTTTGAATTTGGAGTAGAAGAAGAAAGTCCACCTTGAAGGCAATCATTAGTTTAATGGTGAGTATAATTGACTGATTGAGAGAGAATGGACTTTGAAACATTTCACGCATTTTACTATTGATATGTTATACTTGTGTTTATGTTAAGATGTACTTTGTAAGTTGACGTTTATTACTACAAGTGTTCAACTAAGTTGCTCATTTGTAGTGTGATAATATGTGACATTGTTTGATATGCTGTACTTATTATATCACATGCATGCATGGGGCTAAAGAATACTGTTGCAGGAAACTGTAAGATGAGAATGGACTGTGAAGTGAGTTATATTGTGATATACAGGAAACGTAGGCTTGTTCCTTAATTATATGTTGCAGTGAGCAAGTGCCTTTTCACTTTAAGAGTCACCTTGTTTGGACTTTACTTGAGTCTGAGTTGGAAGTTTGAGTGTTGAGTTTCAAGCTTCAAGTCTCAAGGTTACAGTTACACTCTACACATTTGCTGGTTATAAGTCATACAATAGGAAAGTGCAGGAATGTCTGTTGTGGTGTGTGTAAGCATAAGGAAGTATTCTATACCCTTACTCTTGACGTACAAGAGGCAAGGGATGCTAAGTACATCAGTACAGTGAAGTTAACAGAATCATTGTGATTGTGATCTGCTCAAGAAAATAATGCTGAAGAGAGTGCCAATTTGGATGAGAGGAAACAGCACATCAGTGCTTTCCACACATGAGGCAGGAAACACATGTTGTCATGTGGACATTTTGCCATTGTGACATTGTTCCAAAGGCAATCAAAAGACTGAGGAAACAGTGCTTAATCCAGGTTAGTTGAAATATTTCAATAACCTTCTTCTAATAACTCCATTTCTATTATCTTATAGGACTAACCTGTGATTTGTATTGACTCTATTGTTAAATTGTAATTATATTTATTTTATACATATGTAGAGAGAGATAGTAAGCAATAGTTATCCAAATGGTGGTTCATGGAATATTGTCAATTTATCTATTCCATTGTAATTGTCATATGTATATTTCATTGGTCATTTAATAAATTTATTGTTACATTTACTGACACCTTCTTATGCATGTTGATATTGATAATAATCTTATGTTGCAGAAGAAAGTGGGTGGATAGGGGCTCGCTAAAAATAGATTAAATATAGATTTGTCTTCTCCTTTCATAAGTTTTTCCATTCACGAAAATCTTGTCTGACAGTAAATGTTGTTTTATGTTGTGGAATTGAGAAAATGTTTACAATGCAAATTATCCACCATGTAAGAGACGAGTGGTTTCATTAATAAGAGGATCATTAAAAAAAATAAATTAAGATTCTCACCACTTGCATTGAGTTATGAAAGATTAATTCATAAAAATAATCCTTTTCATTAAATAAGGGGTGTACCCGTCCCAAATCCTGAGACTGTTTAATTACAATCTGTCTTTGTGCTTTTATTTACATTCACAATTTATTTTAGCATTTTTAGTAATAATACTAGTACAACTACTTATATTGCTTCTATCTAAATGGACGGTCCAGATAAACAAAAAGAGGGTTATGGTTTCCGCAATGATAGGGATCCTTGGAATTAGGCACATTATCAAGTCTACCTATCAGTCAAAGAATAATACAAACAAAGAGCGATAATCGGGATCAGTTTCTCTTCTTTAACAAAGGCATGTTAAGTACGTTTGCTTAACTGGTTTCCTAAAATAATTCTAATGTGATTTCATGCAATTTAGATTAGATTAATGGATTGCTCATTAAAAGTTAATTCTAAATGGAATTTAAAAGAACCATTTATATACTTTAGAGGGGTATATATATAGTATGCCTTCTTTCTTCAAGATTGTCACAAATTTTGTAATTAAATATTGTACAGCTGAGCGGTTCAACGGTATACAAATCAATATCCAAGTCGGAAACACCTATGCTAGAGTGCAACATTGATCAACTATTCTATTAACAGGTTTGTGGGTAGGCAATATCCCTAAAATTACAACTATATATATTGATCGGTGTTTTGCGTGCTTGTTTTTGTTGATAGTAATCGGATTTAGTCCATAATGACTAATACACACGTCCTTGTTTTATTACATATAATTGAAAGAAAATTAAACAGTCAAAAGTCTATATCAGATCAAAATGTCCCTTATCTAATTGCTATTCATCGACATCATACTTATAAAAATAATACAAATACATAAGAAAATAATTTGTAAACGAATGCAAGTTATATTTAAAATAAACAAGCATATGAAATCTTGAACAAATCATAAATATTTTCGTTTAAAAATCAAAACATCAAATAGCGTTTTGGCGATCTTTTAATTAAAACCTCTTTAAATGTATTAAAGGTCAAGAAAACATACAGTGTTCTGTCTAAATGATTTTTCAGATAAATTAAGAATAATTTCGTTGAATTTTCCCCCATTTACGTTATGAATACTTAAGTTCATCTACACATTAACTGACGAAAAATGGAATAATAATACTAATACTCTTGGAGCATAATACAGTGAGAAAGAATGGATTCTACAGAAGCAAATGACGAAATACAAAACATGACTTCTCCCGGGGGGGAAAAAACGATGTAGAATCAATTTTAAAAGAATGTAATTAGGAAATACTCAACATTAACAAAGCGTGTGTTCCTGAACTTAGCGACTAATGATTGTGTTCACTTGAGAAAGAAAACAATTATATCCAAATCCGTTTCTCTCTCACGTCGAGGCTCTCAGTTGTTTCTATTCAGCTAAAGGGCTCTACAGTTCTCACGACCCGGTTAATAATGCTTACGACTTTAAATCTTGTTATCGGGGTGATAACAGTCGATGATTTCAAGTGCAAGTGACCGTAAAACTTCCTTCTGAATATGTCGGGCGCAGAAAAAGAAAGAACCACTAAAAAATATAGGGTATGCTTAAACTTCCTGCCGAATAAATCACGCTTGACTCATCAAAACACTGTTAACTAGAAGTATGGAAAAGACTGCTTTGACCGCTTGTGTATTCACTCTCTTACTGTGCCTTAATCAATCACGATAAGGCTTTCAGTTATACGTAACACTTCGTTGTGTTAATAATATATCTGTATGGCTATTTGCTTGGTGGTTGCTTATTCCCTGCAATTAAAATTATTTTTGTGTTTGCTTCTCTCTTTGTTTCTCTGTTTGTATCTTCTTCTTTCTTTGTCTCTCTCTTTCTCTGTTTCATTCTTCTTTCTTTGTTTGTTTATTCTTTATTTCTTTTCTTTTCTTTCTTTCTTTCTTTCTTTCTTTCTTTCTTTCTTTCTTTCTTTCTTTCTTTCTAATTGACATATTTTAAACTTATTTTTCGATAAAAATATTTCGAAAAGTTGCAAATCACAGATATTCCATAAACAAATACGTACATAAGAGTAATTGTCTGTAATTCATAGACTAACTTTGCTACCTCAGTCTTTCCTTGGATTTCAAGCAATTAGTTTGACAGTGAGTTAAACTGACTGATTTAGAGAGAATTGACTTAGGAATAGTTCATGCATTATCGCTATTGATAATTTTATGTTATTTTTGTGTAAAAATGTACAATGTATGTTTACTTCTATTTTTACAAATGTTAAACTAAGATGTTCGAGAGTTGTACGCTACACTTGGAGACTGTCCTGTGATTTGAATTGACATAATTGTTGATTTGTATTGTAGTATAAAAACTGTGGAACACAGGAATTATTCAAGCATTTTTCGTGGAAATATTGACGTCAAATAATCTTTCCCAATGTATTTATTGTATATATCAATACCATTTTGTGCATCTTGTTAATACTGCAGAAAATGAAAGTAATTATTATAAATAGTAACTTTTAAGTGTATATTTACGAATATAGTATTACTTAAACAGCACGACCGCAGACTTATTTCCTGTACGGTAAATAGTTTTATGTTTTTGTCTCCCTTTATGTGTGCGAGTTCTTGTGTGTATTTTAAGGGATACATTACTTTATTGAAGCTCAGACGTGTACGAAAGGGGATACATATTGTTCTTTGACAGTCAAATATTATTTTCTTAACATGAACAAAATATTCTCTAGATAGTATTATTATACGATGAATGCATACTAAAAATATAAGCGTATAATTAGAGCGATAATATAATGCACATTGCTACCTTGCTACACAACCATACTTACAATTCTGACTACCCATAGGTATTAATTCCACACTCAGTTTAAAATATCACCTCGAATCGGGATAATTAACTGCAGTCTGTGATTGTAATGCTTGGCCTGGCATACGCCTGAGTTTGTTTGTGTTTTATTTTTAAAAAGATGGACTCTCCCGTTTACTACTTTTATCGTAATCTTTGTTTATTGACTACCTATCTAATTAACACCTACTCAAGATGTTTATATTCATTTGCTTCAGTTTCAAGGACTTGCATTATTTTTGTACCAAAGGAACTTAATATTTTACAATTAATGGTACTTACATATTTTAATTATTGCCTTTCAAATATTTCAGTGACAGGAAAGTTATTAATACTCATTAATTTATTATATTGATGCGAAAAATAAATATTGATACACATTTAAATAAATCTATGCAGGTTTTGAGTGAACGTATGTATGTTTGTATGCAAGGATTCACGTATGTATGTTTGTATGCAAGGAATCACGTATGTATGTGTGAAATGGACTCCAAGGACATTACCAGACGACTCCAGTTATGTGAATGGATGTTCTAGTGTCGATGATTATCTAATGAAGATGATCTTAAATATGACTTAATTACCTCTCCACTTTCAATCCGTCTACAATCATACACTAGGTCCACGACAGGGTCTTTGTCTTCTGCAGTCTGGGAGTGACTAGGTCAAGCCCTGGGGCACGTGGTTAATTACGTCTCCCACCCCAAGTGTTACCCGTCCAGATAACCGGCTCCTAACTGAACCTATTCTGTCAGTCTCGAGCGTTATCAGGCCCTCACAATTTCTCCCTTATTAGGTGACAGACTTGCTCTAAGAAATGTGTCGCGACTGTCTTTGTCAGAACGTAAATTACGTCGATTTTAACGAGCCCCCACTGTCCCCTATACACATTTACCTCAGTTACGTAATTGAGTGAGCAAGTTTTAAATTTAACAAAATTTATTAAAATATAAAACAATAATAACAAATTAAGTTTACGAAATTTCAATTAGGTTTCACATAGGCAGAATCCGAGATTCGCAGATCTCTCAAGAAAAATAACGTGTTACTTCAGAAAAAGAATATTTCCTGCTATCTGTCTCTTATAACAAAATACAAATTAGTAATTCTTAATTTAAGAGAAAAATATGACAAATTAAGTTTTTCTAATTTGAAATTTAGAGGTTAAATTAGAATTTCTCTTTCACACTTCAGAAACACATTATAGAAAAAAAGAAGATTTACAACAACATTCATAAGGATTAGAAGACAGGAAGAACAATACAAGAATTAACAAAAATCACAGAACATTTACAGGTTTTTCACGAGACAAAACAAGGATTTAGATCACCTGATAATTTGCGTGCTCCCGGCCAGTATGTATATCCGTAAATTACAGCTGCTGGAACAGTTCTGAAATTACCTCAGGTCCTTAGTGTCATGAATATCCGAATTCACACATGTCCCAAATTTACCCCATGAAATTCAGTCCAACTCAGAGTAGTCTGCACTGTTGTCAACAAATGACAATCAACGTAGATCAAAACATCAAACGCTTTCAGGTCTTCGTGCCAATGTATACTCTGGTCCCGACATATGCACCTGTCCCCTCAAGTAGACAGACTTCGTAAAATTCGTCCTGGTCGCCCCTTTTCAACAGCGGTTGTGGTCAGAGTCGAATCCCTCAGTAAAACTTTCGTTTGGATCCTCTTCCACTTGTGTGTGTGTTACGGTACAATTAGATGTAGATGTAGGCGTAACAGTAGGCGTTACAGTAGGTGTTACAGTAGGTGTAACAGTAGGTGTAACAGTAGGCGTCCTTCAGCTGTAAATATACAAGTGAATTTTTGCCACGCATCAGTCTCATGAATTTAAATATCATAAACCTGCAATTTTAACATTAGTTCTCATTTAAAATTCTTTTTACATAAGTTACTTCCTTCTTGCTAGAAAAATGCAATTACAGTATCATTTAGTTTTACAATATTAATTAATGAAAATCTATAAGTGCAATAAGAAAAAGATAGATTTTATCTATGTACAAAACATAAGTTTTTACCATCTCAGACAATCTGTGTGTGCTTCTAATCGCGGAAGGACGGAACGCGAGATCTCCTGGTATGACAGATGAGCTAGCCAGCCCCGAGACGGCCTATTTAAGCTATTCGTAAATTTCCACGTGCTAATCTGCCCTAAGGATAGATTTAACTCCCTGCTCGACTATTGTTCAATAGTCTCGCTTCAGTGCGTCTGCTGAAAGGCTAGGTTGTTAGTGCACGCAGTTAGCCCCTTAGAAGCTGCCCGATCTGAGATCCTTGGTCACTCTCCCCTTACGTCATGCGTCTCTGTTGCGTAATCGTAAGTGTCTTCCCTTCTCATGCGTCTGTGCACTTGGCTGTAGGTAGTTTGTCTGTCTTTGAATCTCCGACTCTATTGTGAGACCAAAGTGTTCCCCGTCTTTAGAAGTATGGTCGTCATGGTCTGCCTGGAGATGCGAGAGTGTCCACCCTCCCACACCCTGTTTACGTCAGCCCGTTTCTAACCGACTCAACATGTGCGTCCCTTTGTCCTGGCTACCTAAGACAGTTACTTCAAAAGCTTTGTTTCCCTTCATGAAATTATTCTCTTATCATGGGGAAAACCCTTTCTAAAATATTAAGAAAAGTAAAATTTAAATATTTTCAAATTTAATATTTTATAGTTTGCATTTTCTGCGTCACAGTATGTTTGTATGCAAGGATTCATGTATGTATGTTTGTATGCAAGGATTCACGTATGTATGTTTGTATGCAAGGATTCACGTATGTATGTTTTCAAGGATTCATGTATGTATGAATGTATGCATGATAGTAAGTAGGTATGTAAAGGAGATACATAATGCATACCAGCATAGCCAAATCAGAAAAGCCTATTTCGTGTGTGTCTGTGTGTATGTGTGTGCGCGCGCTATGCACATGCAAGTGTGTATGTTTAAAACACCTAAGCGTATCAATAAGCTAAGCTTAATTTATTATCTCCGCTCGCTGTAATAAGTAAATAAAATGAAACATAACTAAAAGTGTCAGGTGATGAAACAAATAGTTAGTGTTATCGTTTACAATTTTATTTTTCTCAGCAGAAAATTAAAATTATAACATTTGAAACAAATTAAAACCACATAAATTCCATATCAAGTCTGCACACATTGCTGTCCTTCATCTCTCTTTATGAAAACACTTCTGAACACGTTCAATCGAGAGCTACCTCCTGTGATGAGAGCACGTCCGAAATCATTCTTGACAGTGTAGGGCTGATAATGTCGATAATGGAGCCCAAATAGGAACTTAAACGGGTAGTCGACGATAAAGTGTAAACGTCAATTGCTTATCTGAATTTCATTTTGTTAAACAAAATGTAAACGAACTTCTTCTTTGATGAAACCTTTAACAAATTTCTCTTCCCACACTCCCTCTTCTTTTTCCATCAATCTCATTTATTTCCTTCCTTCTTATTTTCCTCTCCTATCTCTTTCAGCCATCCTCCTATTTCACTCTTTTCTCTCACCTGTAATTTAATCTCTCACTCTTACTTTCCCTTTATCTGTTACATTCCCAGTTCTCTTTTACATTCTTACTCTCTTTCTCTCCTCCTGTCATTCTCTCTGTTTTCCCTCTCCCTTTTCCCTTCTCTCTCTTTTCCTTCTCTCTCTTTTCCCGCTCACTTTTTCCTCTCTTCACGCTCTCTTTCCTCTCTCTCTCTCTTTTCCCACTCTCTCTCTCTCTCTCTCCACCCCTCTCTTTCCCTCTCTCTTTTCCCCCTCTCTTTCCCTCCCCTCTCTTTTCCCTCTCTCTCTTCCCTCTCTCCTTTCCTTCTCTCTCTTTTCCCTCTTTCTCTCTTCCCTCTCTCTTTCCTATCTTTTCCCTCTATCTTCCCTCTCTCTTTCCATATCTTTTCCCTCTATCTTCCCTCTCTCTCTTTTCCTACTCTCTTTTCCCACTCTCTCTCTCTCCACCCATCTCTTTCTCTTTCCCCCCTCTCTCTTTCCCCTCTCTCTCTTTTCCCTCTCTCTCTTCCCTCTCTCTCCTTTCCTTCTCTCTCTTTTCCCTCTCTCTCTCTTCCCTCTCTCTTTCCATATCTTTTCCCTCTATCTTCCCTCTCTCTTTCCATATCTTTTCCTTCTATCTTCCCTCTCTCTTTCCATATCTTTTCCCTCTATCTTCCCTCTCTCTCTTTTCCTATTTCCCCTCTCTTTTACTCCTCTCTCTTTTTCCCTCTCTTTCACCTCTCTCTCTTCCCTCTCTCTTTTCCCTCTCTTTCACCTCTCTCTCTTCCCTCTCTCTTCGTCCTCTCTTTTCTCTATCTCTTTTCCAGCTCTCTTTTCCTTCTCTCTTCCCTTTTCTCTCTCTTTTTTCTCTCTCTTCCCGTTCTCTCGTCCTCTTTTATCTCTCTCTCTCCGCTCTCTCTTTTTCCTCTCTCTCTCTCTCTTCTCCCTATCTCGTCCTATCTCTTCTCTCTCTCTTCCTGCTCTCTCGTCCTATCTCCTCTCTCTCTCTCTCTTCCTGCTCTCTCGTCCTATCTCCTCTCTCTCTCTCTCTTCCTGCTCTCTCGTCCTATCTCTTCTCTCTCTTTCTCCCTTCGCTATTTCCCCTCCTATCTCATTGTATTCATTTCTTCTCTCTTTCTCCCCGCCCCATGTCTTATTCACTCTTCCATACACTATTTCTGAAGTGCACGCGCACGCACACACACACGCACACACACACACACACACACACACACATGTATAAATAGAAATGCATACATACATACATATGTATTGAAAAACATTTACCAATAGCAACATGTATTCAATGGAACGAATTCCACCAGGAATGACCCACCAGTGTCATTTAATTGTAACACTACTTCATGCAATTTCTAGTAATTCGTTTTGGAGGACTGTTGTGATTTTTCCATTGCGTGTTTACCAAACGGGCAGTGCACGATGTTTACTTTTAAATCTTACTGTATATAAACGTCAGTAATATGAACTAAGAGCTATACAAATTTCATCACAAAAATATATCATATAAAAAAGTTTATAGAACAAGTGACAAATAAAGGAAGGGGTAGATATATTTGTCACAGCTTGATTACAGCATCAGTCAAAAAATGTTTGGCGTTTCACTTAATAAAACGTTGGGTGTTGTGAGGTGTTCTAATTAAATCGGGGTTGCATTCCAGCCATTCGACAAATCTGATTTCGGTTTTGAGTGTTGCCATGGATTGGAAAGCACTGTCCAGTGTATATTTTTTCCCAGACTAAGTAACCACCCTATCACTGTTATAGATCATGTGTTACAAGAAAACATGTGTTGGTATATTTTACACTTTTCCAGACTAAGTAACCGCCCCATCAGTTTTATAAGAGATCATGTGTTATACTTCTTCTTCTTTACGATCACTTCTTTTCCCCACAGGAATTGCGTGGAAACTTTTCATCTTCTTGATGTTCTCAGTTTCTGTAGATTTCCTGTGGGGTCTTCCTCCTTACTCTGTTCTAGGAGGGTAGTAATGTTTAAAAAATAAAATAAAAAAATAGAAGATATATGAAAGTTATGGAATTAGCTTTCCACTTGCCTGTCATTGTTTACATTTTACTTGCATGCTTTATTCTTGTGTCAGTTATTGCATGCATTGTTTTTCCTAGGAATTTTGTTAATAAATTTATAGAAATTATTATTATTTTATTTTATTTTTTTTAAATATGAGTCATGTGTTATACGAAAACGTGTTGGTATATTTTACACTTACTGCTCTGGAGTGATTAAACTGATTATGCAGTTAAATATTCTGTTTTGTAAATATTTACGTGTGGAATCATATTTCTACATTTTTCATGTACAGTCATCATGTTTGATGTAATGAAATAGTAACGTATTAGTTAGGTTTTCAACGCGAACAAGATTGTTTTTTTTTAAATTGTAAAGAAGCCCACACTAGCAGCTATGATCACCATTCGAAAGCTACGGGACATAACTCTGTTATAATTGTAGCCTACCTAATATATTAGCGATTATTTCCCTTGCACCGAGTAAAACTAAGCTAAAGCAGAGATACATAAATAGAATGAAATAGAACAAATAAAGTGTAAAAATACGTGTACGTATATGTGTGACTGTGAGAATGAATGTCTTATATGATTTAATTATCTTATTATCTTACCTATATTTTTATTCTTAATGTTCACAGCATCGACTGTTATCTAGCAATGTGTAAAATACTTCAAGGAGATAACTCATAATTTCATGTCCAAGGAACAGTCAAATCGTTACGGTAGAACTAGCGTACTAGACGGACCAATAAAATAGTTTAGAGCACATTTAAAGCAACAACGGTGTTATAGATGACCACACTACTGCTTAGATAGGGTTCTAGCGTTCTCACAAACAATCTCTATAGTCATATTCTGCAGCTACTATTCTATGCATACTCACTCAGCTTAATCTTCCCCTCTGCACCTGTCCATTGTGGTATTTCACTTCAAAAATGAACCTTTCAAAATCATCTATTCAAAAATAGTATCTCATTAAAACATTATAGATCACTATGTTCTATTAAACATATGTGGGAGAATTGCCCATCATATGATAATCTATGACTTACATTCAGGATGGAGAGTCTCAACGTTTGTTCCGTAAACAATTTGCTGTCTTGCCAAGCCAATTCGACCTTTAACAAACTTGGAATTGTTCAACTATGAACCCACGTGTGTAAAGAGGTAAGAAATCTTAACTGAGCGGTGATAAACAGTATTGTCCAGTTCATCTGTTTATATTGGTACTTCTACTTTCTCCTTCTTCAGCTACTTCTTTCTTTCTTTCTTTCTTTCTTTCTTTCTTTCTTTCTTTCTTTCTTTCTTTCTTTCTTTCTTTCTTTCTTTCTTTCTTTCTTTCTCTCTCTCTCAAAGCATTAGTCTTCTTAGACTTCTTTGCTCTCTTCGTTTGCTCCTACTTTCTACTTCCTTCTTTCATTCTTTGTCTTGCTGATATTTTCCCACTTCCTTCTTCTTGTATGTCTTCATATTTCTATTGTTATTATTATTACAAAAGTAATGGATTGTTTGATTTCATGCAAAGGCAAACACAATAATACAGTAATGTTTCTTTATTTCTTTATCTATTTATAAACACTCATCTCCAAATGTAAATACTGTGTATAAAGGAATACATGTTTCAAATATAGTCACGCTATTTTGCAAGCTGATAGACACTTTTTAAAAGTTCAGTTATCTTTTTCGTTGTTGTTGCTGTTTCGAGCATTCGAAGAAGGATGAATGTTCATTTTTTTTCTCCTTGGAGGTCTTGGTGCTGAACCTTACTTGACCAGGTGTTCATGGATGGAAGGAGCCAGGTCTTCAGTGTTCGTAGGGGTGAACAGAATCTTGACATGTGCATCATGCGCGTTGTTCATGGTGGCCATAATTTCAAATCCATCGCTAATATAGTTGATAGGGGTTAGGTCTCCCTCAAACGACTTTTCCGAGAAATTGAGGACGTCCGAGTTCTGGCCTTCAGACATTTGGTTGTACCACGTGTTACCAGATGGGTGGGTAATGTAGCCAACCGCCGTCAGGCCCACGCCGAGCAAATTTTCGTAAAAGTTGTAGTCGAAAGGAACTTCCCACAATACGACAAAGCGACGATTTTTTCCTTCAATCTCCCAAGACACGGTTCCTGATGATCCTGTTGCAGTAAACCCCGTCTTCCTTCCGACCTGAAACAGAGAAATAAAAAGCGTTGTTTTTTCTTTGATTTTAACACCAGCCAATCCGACCTAAGGTCGGGTTACTCTGACAATGTATTAATTTATATAATAATTAAATTTTAAACTTTACTCTGCTACACATTGAATATGTTTTTGCTGTGCATGTCATCAACGAGAGTCACACTGCGTTATTAATTAGGTGAATGGTTATGGTTAACTTCAAAGATATGTTGTTTATGTGTCATCAGCTGAAGAGGTGACGAATTATTTTCTACCGCTATTGCTTTATTCTTTACTTCCTAATGACGCTTTTGTTATCAAATGTCATGATACATCATTAGGTAGGTCAGTGCATTACTGTCGACGTACGGAATGCTGTCTTTGCCTCATCATCTACTGCTGTCGTTGTTTTTCTTAATTATGCCCTGTTGACTTAGTTATGTCCTGTTGAGTGTTCACAACATCAAATAATAAGTATGCCATTGTGTTTTGTTTGACTTTATTTTTTTGATATGCTGATTTTCGAAGTCATCAAGACCGAGGCTATGACGCATTACAATGCAAGCCAGAATGCAAACTACTCTACGAACGTAGAAGTATTGTGCGTGCAAGTGTGTTTTTTATTTTGTTTACATTTTTAAACGATTTTTAAAAAATTCTGGTGGAAATGTCCTACGCATCAAGATCAGTACAACAGAGTTTAAATTTAGTTTTGCGTACCATGACTTCCCGTACTCCTGGCCTAATTGGAACTGGAGGATTAGGAACCGTTCCATGATTTATTTGAAACCTGGGAAAGTTGAGAGGGAACTTGGTCCAGTTTTCAACTTCGATGACACAAGTGATTAGAAAATCGTCATCCAGGAGGTAGTTCACTGTGGTGTAGTTCAACGTCGCCCCATCAACCATTCCCAGAGCTGCAGCAGCAGTGACCTCTGGACTGATTGCATGCACTGAAAAGAGGAAACAAAAAAGAGTCCCTAGAAGTTATATTCTGAAGAAACCTCACTTGTGATAAAACATTTATGGTGGAATAAATTTCCATATCCCTATTTTTAAACTTAATTTTTATATATATTGTTAAATTGTCAAAGTGACCCGACCTTGGGCACTGCTTGTGTTGATAATTTTATTTAATGTTTAAATGTCAAAGTTGGAAGTAAACAGCTCAGGTGGGAGGATATGCTAGAAATTTCTGATACATTCTAGACCACTTCCAACTGGATAAGTAGTTTTCCTTACTAAGAGTCTTACACTGTTCATAATAACCTCAACCAATGGAGATGGACAGGAAGTTTCTTTGTTGAAGAAGTACCCTATTGTAATCGCTTTGAATTTGAACATAACTCAAGTCCAGTCATAAAGGCGATTGTTAACTTATTGTAAGTTAACTGACTGATAAAGAAAGAATGGACTTTGGATATTTCGTACATGTTGCTATTTATCTATGATTTGAATTGGAGAATGCTTTATGTTAATGAAACATTAATTCTATGTTCACTAATTTGATTAAATTGTATATTATACTTGTGAATTTTGATTGATGCTGTATTTTTTATGATGAGTGTGTATCGGGCTAACTAAATTGTTGCAGGATTTGTAAGTTGAGCATGTATATAAGAGAGAAAGGAGTTTAGCGACTATTGCAGAGGAGCAGGCCATTTCTTTTTCTTTGTCACATCATGCTACGGTGACTACTGTACTCTACTTGATTATATTGGTGTGTGAATCCAGCATTGTCATACATTAATCAGTAAAACGTGTTGCTGTAAGTTGATTCCTGTGAATTCCATTTGAGATCCAATACTTCAAAATTTGTGGCTTGAGTTTGGTCTCTAGAATTCACAAAGATTATTTTGAATGTTCCTTGTGGTGTGTTGAGTAACCATGCATGAAAATACAAGAATATTCCTCTGAATGTGCTTGACAGCGCATGTGAACTTCAGAACATTAGTGTATGGCATGCTTGGAGAGCACGTTAAAGATTCTGGAACAGTTGTGTAACGTGCCTCTAGAAGGGACATATAGGACCTCGCCTGAATACGAAAAGCAGTGACTTGTTGTAAACCACGTGATTGTGAAACACGTGTTTGAAAAGGTTGTGTGCATTGACTGTAATTATTTCTCTGAAACTCTACTCTCATTTATGTGATGATATCCATTAACTTATGTTATTGAGTGCTTATGTCTATGCTAGGATAAACTGAACAATTGGCCAGCATTAAGTGAACATTGTTGTGAAGTAATGTAATTGCCAATCCTCTTTTGATTTTATTCATATAATACAAACTTGATTGTTGATTTAATAAATTTATTGTTAAGTTTATTGACCTTCTTACACATATTGATAACCCTACGTGGAGAAGAAAGTAATTGGATGGGTGCTCGCTAAATATATATCAAAAGACAGATCTTTTCTTCTCCCTTCGTAAGAAGTTCTCTACCTACGGAAATATTGTGACGGTAAATGTTTGTTTTAATGTTGTGGAAGAGAGAAAACGTTCACAGCGCCGTATGTCCACCAAGTGAGAGAGACGAGTGGTGTCTGCTGGAGAATTATTAATAACGTAAATTAAGGTTCTCTTCACTTGTAAAATGTTATGGGTTATTAATCAATAATAATAATCATAACCTGTAACTAGTGTTGCATAGATGTCATGCACTTGTTCTGTGTTTGCGTTAGTGTGCGCGCGTGTGTATATGTATATGAATGTGCGATAAGAATTCAAATCTTGGAGTTGCTATGTTATAGTATTTGCTGAACAAACGGGTATTGTAATTATTTTTTTTTAATTTCAAAAAAGAAATAATAAAGCGACATTATGAAAAGCAAAGCATTACCATTTTAAAGAAAAGTTTAAAATAACAAGGCACGGCTAATTAATATTATATTATGGATTATGGATTATATTTCTCAAAACAGTCATAATTAGATGACTTGAAGTTAATGTGAAGAATTTTATATATCATTATTGTAATGAGCTCACATTTATATTACATATCAGTAACTGCAAAACACGAAATGAAAGACGTGGTAACATTATCACAGCTGCTTAAAAATATTCTGACAATTTTCTAAACATATTTCAGACTATGTTGGATTGACTCTACGTACTTCTCTTGAGCATAAATACCTAACTGGACACCACACAACTGATAACAACAGAAAGTTAATTTTACAACGTGGATATTGGATTGATTTCAATGTAAAACATGTCGATCACATCAGCAGTGATATTATATTGGTCATGGGTTCGATTGTAACACTGTAAGTCAATAAAGTTCACATCGACCAAACTAAAGCTGATATTATACAAACCTCACCAGAAATGAAGAGAGCGCAGGTAATTAGCAACGGTAACATTTCTGCAAACTTTAGCGCCGAGATGACCACTAAAGAAAAATAAAATCATGAAATGCATAGCTGGTAATATATAAATGAAAGTGTGCGAATAGATTAATATAATTTATCTTTCTCTAAGACTGAAAAACGTTGAGCTTAAAAATTTCGAAAGAGTCGACACTAGATTCAGGGTACTCTAGCATTCATCTTCCATTCACTTCTTCCATAATATAAGGGCAAAGACGAAAACACACACACACACACACACACACACACACACACACACACACACACACACACACACACACACACACACACACACACACACAAACACACATCTACTAGAAATGCTTATATGTTACGTATTATTTTCTTTTGTTTAGATTTCAATTTTGAATTCCCTTTAAGGAGAATCATTTATGATTGTAGAGTTGTCTGTGCTTGAAATGATATCGTGGCAATACGTCACAAGGGAAACATGACTTTCCCTTTATTTTCCAAATGACACAAATGTACAGGGCGGAGCTATATAGATCGGCACAACATCAGTTAATTATTTTTCTAACTTACTACATTTTAATTTCGTCTACGTTAAATGAAAATGTCGTTTTCAGTGTCAATAGGCACTTTGTGGTAAAAGCATGGACCGAATGCGGTACAACATTGCAACGTTATTGCTGCGCTGCCATCTTGTTCCTGTTTTGTTTTACTTTTTGCAAACAGGACTATTTTGCTCTAGTAAACAAAGGCATTTGCGCTTCTCTTTTGCATATGGCATTATTACATTTTATATTGACTCTTCTATACACCTGCTGCTAAAGTCAAAATGTTTTCTGATTTCAGGTTTTTTTTCAAGTTTTTTATCTTAAATTAAATTAAATGAGAAATTAATTTGCAGTTATGAATTTTAAGCGTATATAATTGTAGAAATGACAAACACAAATGCGTGCCCGCACATACACACACTGATTGTGTCTTGCTAATTATTTCCTTAACGATGTTAAAAAAATATGTGCTAGAATATATATTAATATGCTGAATATTTCTAAGAGTATTTTTAATTTGCATATCGTTTATCCAATGGAGTTTAATTCTTCGACTAATGAGTCACTAATGTCTTTTAGAAAATAAAACTCAAATAAATACACATTATATAGTAAATATAATGAGCAAACGTTCGGAATAATGTCACCATGCTCAATACAAGCTGTTGTCACTATAACGTTCGTAAACACCTCAATACGTCAGAACGAGTGCTCACACAATGAAAAATGACAGAATCTGTAAAGTACGTAAACGCGAGGTATTTTCTCACGCACATAAAAGGCGTTACACCTACAAAACATTTTATCGTTGAAACTGCAAACATCTCAACGACGGTTTGAAGAGGACAGATTAACTGTAGTAAATGAGATAGAAGCGATGGGGAAATTTAAAGAAGCAAACTGCAAACAAATATGTAATAAAAGGCAACACGATTATGTAAACAATAATACGTAAGTAATAATTTTTTTAGGAAATATATTCTTTGCGCAGTAGACAACTGGCTATAAAAGTACTTACAACTGAAGAAATATCCTCAACGAAAATGAAAGCGTTCGTTTATTTTGTGTCCAGTATATATAGCGCTCTTTTGCAAACTAAACATTAAAGGCGCGGTAGCTGGTCCCGATAGGACCTTTATTTTAAAGTTTACTGCTCTATTGAAAATAGTGTAATACATTACAGTACCTAAAAAACGCGTTCTGCATATAGAAAGTGTTAATGCATTTATAATAGTTCACAAATGATGAAGATACGTTTATAAACAGATATTGCTCACATTTTAATTGTTTTAATTAAACTCATATTCCGGTGGAACTTTTATTTATCGATATAAATTTTTTGCATAATTTGCACACTTTTTGGAGGATCCTGGTTATAGTATAGGTAAGAACTGTTCATTAATTGTTATAGCTGTGCCTTAGCATTATTAAGATATCAACATATTAAAGTGTTTTTTTTTACGGTACACATACCTACTGAGGATGAACTTATTAGCAATTGTCAGCGAGAAAGAGAAATCAACTATGATGTTCAAGAATAAATAGGTTTTTCAAAGCTTATAAGATCGATTACCTTTGATTGCTTGAATTGAGTCTGTTGCGCCTTTAATCTAATTCGAAAAACACACCATATAACGATAGGTCAGTAACATGTGGTGGGGTCTCACAAGATAATTTCTCACGAATATTATATCTCTTATCACAGTGGTCTCACGTTCTGATTCGTGCTAGCTAGTTCTAATAAAATAAAAATGGTATATTTTTTAAACCACGTTAGTGCGTTAGAAATTGTTGCGTTACCTTACCTTATTGCGTTAGAAAGTTAATGCGTTATTTAAAAAAGAAATTGTGTTCTGGAGTTAGAATTTTATTGCATCGTTTTAAAAGTTGCGTTATTACGTTATAACTTTATTAGGCTATTTAAGAACAACACTGCGTTTATACGTTATTGCATTGTTTGAAAAACTGTGTTATTACGTTAGAACTTTACTGCGCTATTTAAAATATCATTGCGTTAGAACGTTACTGCGTTGTAAACGTGTCTTTAAGACTAAAGGACAACATCAACTGTTCATGAAATTATCGTGATTAAAATATCGCACCTCTGTAATGTGTTCTATAAATTTAGTGCTTATTGCAAGTTTAGTCTGTCATATTAGGTAAGATATGGCAGATCTTCAACCCATAAACCTGAAAATACTAAATATTTCTTTCGTGGAAACTCAGGGAGTTCAAACAATAAAGGTCTCCCTGTGTGACGCATCCATTTGAAATTCCCTTACAATTTAGTCAGCAATATCGAATCAGCTAATCATTCACTCATTCATTCGCATAATAATTCAATTGGTTTTGTTTTGTATGGATAGCAATAAAAAAAAGAGATAGTTTATAGTTTTAGGTGTTTAGCCTTTACTTAAGAAATAAACCTGACACGTTTTACAGTTCGTGTCACCAGTAGTGGAAATCGTGCAACCATATCTTGAGGTCAACATTCTCCATAAGATAATAACTACGACAAGATAACATTATTTGAAATGACAGATGACACATCAAAACCATTGTGATAGAGAGAGAGAAAGTCTGATAGAAAGAAAAAATATTGGATGTCAATTTTATAAACTTAATATTTTAAGATGCAAATGCGTCTTAATCGTATCCAGAAGGAAACGTCAAACAAAATGGAGGATATCCTGTACATGTAGACAGCGGCTTTGTGAGGTTTAATTTAAATTATGAATAATAAATTAATAATAATAACTATGAATAATAAATTAATAATAATTATGAATAATAAATTAATAATAATAATTATGAATAATAAATTAATAGTAATAATTATGAATAATAAATTATTAATAATTATGAATAATAAATTATTAATAATAATTATGAATAATAAATTAATAATAATAATTATGAATAATAAATTAATAATAATAATTATGAATAATGGAATAAACCAAGACTCCACAAGTGACACCTTTCAAGCTCTGATTCATTATTTCTTATCAACATAGTCTGTAATATAATCTGAAACTGTATCTGCTGGGATGCCTACTATTTCTGCCATCATCATGCCCTCCTATACCCATCTTACTTTTACTTCAAGCTTAATTTCCATTTTTAATCACAAAATAACTCTACCACAGTTGTGCAACTAGCTGACTGGTGAGCTATCTGACTGATTTTACAAAATTATCTTCACACACTCAAGTAACTGATAAACTTTAAATCTAGTAACTTAATTGCATAATCAACGTAAACAGCATAATCTCTACACACAGTCACGCAAGCAGTAAACTTAAAACTAGTTACTTAAAATGCATGACCAGTGTAAACAGTATAATCACCACACGTCAGTAATGGAAGATATGGTAATACATGTATCAATACAATATGCAATCAATAATTATAAATCAAAAGGTTAGTCAAAAGAATTTCAAAAGAGAAAAAAAGGATAGCCATAGCAAGACAAGTTCTATATAGTGTTATAAAAATAATAAGAAAAAGAAAAAGACTGCTTTCTAAATTTCTATTACATTAGTCAAATGTATTTCTTTCTAGCTCTGTTTAAGTCTAGGATTTTCCATTTCCAAACTCGACAAATGTTTGAATGATTGTTTTTACATTTATTAATTTCAACACAATGGCAATTAGTTTAACAATTCAGAGCACATTTGTACTCATCCCCAGACACTTTATGTGATGCCAACACTCCTAGTTAATAGTTTTGATTATTATTAATTAATTAATCATCCATAACTAATTACAAGAGATGAGAATCTTACTTTATGTTTTTTAATAATTCTCCAGCAGACACCACTTGGTGGATATAATGGGTGCTGTAAACATTTTATCTCTTCCACAAAATTAAAGACAAGCATACGAGAATGAGGAGTGCCCAAGATCAGTCACTTTAACAATTTAACTATTTATAAAACAATTAAGTTTAGAAATAGGAATACATTTGTTCATAGAAATGCTAATTTATAAGAGAAACATTACTTTCTTACCTTGTTCTGTTATTAGTGGATTAGCAGAACTGACTTAAGTCAGACTGGCAGATCATTTCATTATTCTACCCCCACACTAATACACCTGTCGATCCCTAACTACCTTTAAAGTCACTTACCTTTTAAATTTCGACGATTTTTTTAAATTAAGAGCTTACCAAATGCAAGACAGTTTGTGCTGCTTTCGTTATATTAAAACCGTTCCCCCTTTCTTTTCAGAATCTTATTTATTATCTGACATACTTATTAAAATGTTCCTTTAGTGGGCCACACCTGTCACTAAAATCACGGACTGCTGGGTGTGGTGTGTTGCCCAACAAATGTGTCGTGTTCGAAATATGCACACAGAGTTATAAATATATGTTTTGTATTACAGCGAGAGGACACTTGCATTCATTGGAGGATGGAAATGGAGAGAAGACGAGAGAGAGAGAGACAGATGGATAGGAATAGAACTATTAAGATTGTAATTAATGAACTCGACCTTATTCCTATTTTAATTACTGTTGCGTTCACCATCTAAGTAATACACCAACATCTAAAGTGGAAAAGTCTGAAAGTATATGTTGTTGTTAATTATGGAAAGCGCTTCTAGCCTGGGCCGATTTCGCGCTGGAGATGGGGTGGTTTGATAAGAGAGAGTGAAAGTATAGCAGCCGACTATTAGGTAAATAGCCACAAGTGGTCGTGATTATTTCCCCTGCTAAATGAGAAAGCAGTCCATGGGGCGAATTACGTAGCAACATCTTGCGCCGATCGTTTAGACTAAACATTTAAAGAGTCCCTGGTAGATAATAAATTCACGTAATAAATACATTTTAAGTATGATAAATTCAATACAATACAAACTGATTACCGGGTTAGAAGATCACGGACAAAATTCTCTACTTGATAATATCACCATGTTTCTGCTTCAGTACAGTACATAGTCCTACATTGCTAGCATCTGTTCTGAGTATGAATTCTTAACTCAGGCCAATGGAGGACAGGAGCTCGTGACAGTCTTTAAAATTAGTGAAATGGCTTCACAATCCTTGCTCCAAATCACTATCTCAGACTTGAGTTATGTGAAAATCAAGTGATTAGAAAATAGAACTCTCTTCAAACTGGTAAGTTTCAGTGGATGAAATTGTTATGAACAATTAAGAGACTATTAGTCAGAAAAAAACTACTTATCCACTTGGAACTGGTTTGGATGCATCAGCAAGTTCTAGCATATTTGTTCCTGAGTTGTTATTTTAACTCTGGTACTTACAAAAATATCGTCATGCGCAGCACCCGAAGGTCATGTCAGAATGACATTTAACAAACTCTATAACAATTAAGTTTAGAAATAGAGGCAATCAAATTTATTCGCACAAAATATTTATTTATACAGGGTTTCTGTTAACTGAAAATTTACGCCACAGGTGTCTCCAACACCAACCGTAGTTCTAGAGCTGTTGGATCTTGTACCCAGTTCCTATCAATGCAGAACACAACATGTACAAGATAAAGAGGAAATTGTACAGAAATGCACACAAAAAAACCCAGATTTTTTATTGTACACTTCCGTCTAATATCAACGCGTCCACTTAAATCAAATAAAAGAAAATACACATACTGAAATCACTTCTCTGTGTTGTTCTATTTGCCATCCTTCGCCTGGGTTTTGAGTATTTTATATTTTTGAAGGAATCCCAACAAAAACCAATCACTTGATCCTCTGACCAACATGGATATTGCTAGATTTGTAAGTATGTGAGTAGATTTTATAAAATGAATAACAAATTGCGAACTAGTAAATGCGTAAGCAAGCATAAGACTCTAAGATTAAAATAAATAATGTGTACGATCTTCGAATGCTGACTGTCAAATTATGAAACTTTAATTTTTGCAACCGTAATATGCTTGTGCTTCTTAATCTAAATGCAATATAAATTACATGAAGTGTGACAGCAACACGACGCAGAGCTTTAAAATATAAATTACATGAAGTGTGACAGCAACACGACGCAGAGCTTTAAAATATAAATTACATGAAGTGTGACAGCAACACGACGCAGAGCTTTAAAATATAAATTACATGAAGTGTGACAGCAACACGACGCAGAGCTTTAAAATATAAATTACATGAAGTATGACAGCAACACGACGCAGAGCTTAAAATATAAATTACATGAAGTGTGACAGCAACACGACGCAGAGCTTAAAATATAAATTACATGAAGTGTGACAGCAACACGACGCAGAGCTTTAAAATATAAATTACATGAAGTGTGACAGCAACACGACGCAGAGCTTAAAATATAAATTACATGAAGTGTGACAGCAACACGACGAAGAGCTTTAAAATATAAATTACATGAAGTGTGACAGCAACACGACGCAGAGCTTTAAAATATAAATTACATGAAGTATGACAGCAACACGACGAAGAGCTTTATAAATTCAATGGTGTCAAGGTTTTAATTCGTTTGTAAAACATAGGCTAACTGAATCACCGCGCTCTCAGTGAAAATAGAATTGCGATGAACTGCGAAATTGGGCCTCAGATTAAAACATCTTTATCGATTAATTATAATTATAATGCCTGTTGTACAGTACAGAGTTCCCGGCTTCTAGCGCACCAGGTAAAGACTCATTTCTTTTACCTAAGTGACTATATCAAAAGCACACTCACCAACAAATACACACTCTGCAAACAACTGCCAGCAAGTTTTGATGACATAATACAATACAAACAACAAGTTACTAATCCTAATAATACAAGCGGTGAAGATTTATCTTACTAAAATCCACAGCTTACCAAACACTTCATGAACAAGTGAACAATGAAAAGACAAATATAAAGTCAGTGAATAATAAAATATTCATTTATTAATTTCATTATGGCATAAATTTTACCTTTACAAGTGGCGCCAGTAGCACCTACGCTTCAAGAGTTACAATGATGATTATGTGTTACAGTCGAAATTATTGTAAATCACCTTTACCTTTAATCTCATCATCGCCAGAAGCGGTAGTGTAACTCATCCCACAAACTGTATAGTAAGTAACCTGTTTAGTAGCAGTGGTAGAAGTAGTATTTTAGAAATTTTTATTTTGCTCTCATTAACAGGATGAGCAAAATGGCGACGTTGCATTTGATGACGATCATGACGATGGCGAGGACGAAGGCGATGATGGTAATGGTTACTAACATATCAAGTAATGCAATAAGTCTATTTAGGTTACATTGGTTACATTGGTAAGTAGCGTTTATGTGTTTGATACATTTTTTACATAGTTACATTGCAATTTTGACGTGTAATAAAAATTACACAATTCCTATTTTAATGATCAACGGGAAGTGACTGTCCGGCTTTAGGTCTGTGTCCAATACTCGGAGCTGATCCTTTCTTCGAAACATTAAGACTGTACGACTGCTGTGTTTAAACAAACATTTCGGAACCTGAATTTGAAATGTATTTATTTCGATAAGAGGGTAGTATTGATATTTTCATCAAATGCAACAATTCTTTTTTTTTAAGGCTATTATTTGGTTTGCAAATTACTGCCCCTATTTTGTTTTGAGTAATAGTATATCATTTTGGATACTGGAAAATACATTTTTCGTCAAAACTCCGGAAAAGACCCGTGATATTCAGGAAATAGCACGACACTTGCTGGATACAGAGAGGAAATGACAACCAGATGTACGGGGACATAATAAGTAATCAGAAATTAGATTAATTTCTTTACGTTTGCTCTCTGTGATTCACAAGAACTAATAAAATGAATTTATTTATTTTATATCACAGTAATGAAGAGCAATATTTTAGAAGATTTAATGACGTACATACCCAACATTTATGGGTACTTTTTTATTGATAAGCAAATTTACACTATGTGTGCGATGCATTTATATCTGTACAACGGCTATAACAATGGAATATTTAGGGGTGGGGTGGGGCCTTCGTTTGCTTTTCCTCCGTCTGCCCTAGATCTTGTGTATTTCTCCAGTCTAGTGCTTATGCTCCCAAATATACTGCAATGGAAGGAGCCAACTCTGCAGGATCACTGGGAGTAAAGAGAATTCTGACGTGAGATTCTTGTGTGCTGGTCATAGTCCCCTCGATCAAAAAGTTGTCATGGTGAAACTGGACTGGATTCGGGTTGCGGTTTGAAAACTCCTTCTCGGAGTACTGCAGAGTTGTGGAAATGGCACCGTCATACATTTCATTGTACCAGGTGTCACCAACCGCGTGGTTAGTGAAATTGACCGCGGTCAAGCCCACGCCGAGCAAGTTGTTGTAAAACGTATCAAGGAACGGTACTTCCCACATGACGACAAAACGTCGAGATTTTCCGTTAATTTCCCACGACACCGTCCCTGATGACCCAATCGGGGCCGCTGACGTTTTACGTGCAACCTGAAACAGTAACGATCTATTGCAATATTTATTTATTTATTTATTTAGTGCTTGGAAATTATAACGGCCAGCTTGGACAGATGGTATGTTGTCATCTCCAGCCATAACTCTGTACAGAAGATTTGCAAGTGACGTAATACCAAAACCAAAGTCCGTACCAACCTCTCTTTGTGTTAACAATTTACATGATTCAAAAGGAAACAAATCCTCTATATTTTAACACATAACCGTCAGGAAAGGATTATTATGTCACTTGATTTTAAAATATCGAAATAAAAACAAGCAAATGAACATATACACAGAAATGAAGCGTTTATCAATATCCTGTTATATGAAATGATTAGTGTATATTTGTTCCATTTATTCTTTTTAAACATAAAAGTGTTTTTGCTGCCAACTATTGTGTGTTCATATTTTAAATTAACAAGCTCGAAATAACAAAAATGTATTTCTTTCATGGAACTAATTAATTTTGATAATAATAATAAACAAAATCATAATAATGATGATGGGGGTGTTGTGGTGGGGGGTAGTGATGATGATGATGACATAGATGATGATTGATGATGACAACGGTGATGATGATGATGATGATGATGATGATGATGATGATGATGATGATGATGATGATGATGATGATGATGATGATGATGATGATGATGATGATGATGATGATGATGGCGGCGGTGGTAGTAGTGGAGGTTTTTGTGTATGCATGTATTCAATGGGATGGACATAAGACCGTAGACATCTTTGCACAGTTACTGGGGTCAACTTTAAATGAACAGTCAATTACAACAGTTACACTTATCGACCATTATAATTAGGTCAGAGACTGTTGGAAAATGTTCTGCTACCAATGCTCCTAACAGGCTTCCAATCTGGTGCTAGCGAATAATGACAAAATCATCTCAAGTCACATTTCTGACTGAACTCACACCTTCTTTGTACCCATATACCCATAACTTTTAACGCATTAAAGCACTCTCAATTCACCAATACAGGGAACCAAGCATATTGCTTAAGGGTGCTTTTTACCATAACTTCTCTAGTTCCTGGATGGATTGCAACCGGGTTGCCTGTCACGGCCCCAGAGTGTATGTGTACAATGGGGTTCGCAAGCAGGTACTTCGTCCAGTTCTCAATTTCGATAACGCAGGTTATTATGTGGTCGTCGTTTAGGAGTTCTTCAACTGTGGTGAACCGTAACGTCGCCCCGTCTGTCACCCCTAGAGTTGCCGCGGCAATTATTTCTGGTGGGATGGATTGCGCTGAAACTAAGAAATTTCTTCGAAAAATATCTAAATTAAACAACAATATTTTATTTATAATGCTGTGTGTGTGTGTGTGTGTGTGTGTGTGTGTGTGTGTTTGAGTGTGTGTGAGTGTGTGTGAGTGTGTTTGTGTGTGTGTGTGTGTGTGTGTGTGTGTGTGTGTGTGTGTGTGTGTGTTGCTTGTGTGGTAAATTTATATTGTTAAAATAAATTTCTATTTCTTTTAATGTTTATGCACTACTTCCGTTTGGTTCATTGGAAGAAACGTTCGTTCATGGTGACAGTGGTGAGCGTTACGTAATAATGAAACAGTCGGACATTAAAAAAGATGTCTTAGAGTATTGATAGCCTACCACGAGAATATATATTTTAAATACGACGATTAGCATTGCGTAGGGAATGGCGAAGAGGGGCCCGCCCTATCGAAACCCAGAGAGTGAGAAGGGTATTATATTATAGGTAAGAAATAATATAATCTTCAGTATTAAGGGATGGCTTCTTGCATTGAAAATACCCGTTACACTAACACGTTTGTGCTAATTTGACAGGAAAGATATTATATGACTACAATGGAAACACATACAGGATGTAAAGGGTATATTGTCAGGTCATGGCACTACTATAGAAAGAATTAGAGTGATATATTCAAGAATGAGTTTAGGGTTCTGGTTTTGAATATAAATACATTTTATTACCAGAAATGCATAAGACTGACATGCTATCAAATTACAGCACGTGCGATTTATTATACATATTACATTGATCGTATGGCAAGTGATACAATATAAATAAGAACTAATGTTTCAAGCAAGTGTTTAAAATACATTGATCGTATGGCAAGTGATACAATATAAATAAGAACTAATGTTTCAAGCAAGTGTTTAAAATACATTGATCGTATGGCAAGTGATACAATATAAATAAGAACTAATATTTCAAGCAAGTGTTTAAAATACATTGATCGTATGGCAAGTGATACAATATAAATAAGAACTAATGTTTCAAGCAAGTGTTTAAAATACATATTTTATCTGTCATCTCAGCCAGAATAGTATTATATTGATTTGAATGGGATTATATAGCGTTTATTACAAAATGTGTTTTATGCAATATTACATTAATTTCATTAGAAATCGAAACGCGTTGATTCTCTCTAGGAATGTTAGTATATTGTTGTCTCCAGCAATTATAGTATTTTAATATAAAATTTCCAAATTGCAAGCTGTCCTTAAACATTTCGGCAATGATAAAGTGACGCTAACTCCACCTACTTAATGGCTATAATTATTATTAATAATTAATCATCCTACTAATTACAAGAGATGAGAATATTAATTTATGTTATTAATAATTCTCCAAAACATTTACTTTAAAATTGCTTTTCATATTTAGCATTGGGTTGTTTCGGAAACTGTTGGTATTGTACAATTGGTAACAGAAATGTTAGTACTTGAATCTTACCTGCAGGTTTGATTTCAACATTAAGTATTCTAGTTTGATTTCACCTGCACGGTACATTATACGCATTTCAACATTAAATATACTATTTCATCTCATATGCAAGTGTACTACATAGATTTCAACGTTAATTATACCACTGTGATCTCACCTGAAATGACGAGAAAACAGAACAGTGATAAACGCAGCATGTTAAAAGTCGTGTTTTTTTTTTACAGCTGTCCTGACCTGTGATAAAATGACGAGAAAACATAACAGTGATAAACGCTACATGTTTAGCAGTCCTGTTTTTTTATAGCTGTCCTGACCTGTGATAAAAAGACAAGTAAACAGAACAGTGATAAATGCAAAATGTTTAGAAGTCGTGTTTTTATAGCTGTCCTGACCTGTGATAAAATGAGGAGAAAACAGGAGTTATAAACGTGTTTTTATAGCTGTCCTGACCTGTGATAAAATGAGGAGAAAACAGGACAGTGATAAACGTCGTGTTTTTTATAGCTGTCCTGAACTGTGATAAAATGAGGAGAAAACAGGACAGTGATAAGCGTCGTGTTTTTTATAGCTGTCCTGACCTGTGATAAAATGAAGCAAACCACAGCATTTTGACGATAATGAGAACGCGAAGATCGTTAAAACCTTAAACAAACTTTCTGTACTATTCACGTATACTTAATTGCTTAAATAATTTTACCATCTTTAAACCTTTAATCGTATTCTCACGAACAAAATTTCGCAAGTTTAAATCAATTCTTGTACAATTTGGATTAGTTTGTCAAAGGCATAAGCATCTTCACGTGTAATTCATTATATCGTATACGCATTTTACAAATCTTTTATTAATGTATTGACTAAGTGATTTATTATTTGGATGGTTGATTGTTCAGTGTGATGGGTAGTTGGCTGATATGAGATTACGTTTATTTTAATTTATATATTCACTATTTATAATATTTCGAAAAAGAAATACCGATTTGTTTCTATATTTAAGTAGAGAATATTATTCGTCACACGTAACGTTTCGAAATGTATATTTTATATTTAGACGCAAACATTTCTAAATTATTTAGAAACATTAAAGGGATACGTTTAAGGTGAGGAACGACAGCATTAAGACAAAATTACAAAGGAAATGGTTTACAGACAAACAGACAAGTAAACCAATTACACGTTACTTTCAATGTAAAAATATAAAACAAAATATCGCTGTAAACCACATATTATAGCGGTAATAGCAACTTACAACAGTTGAGATTTCCTCCACGACAGTATAACAGTGTACAATCTGTTTGACCTACATGTACTATATATACTATGTCTATGAAATGTTCTCTTTAAAGGCGCGGTAACCGAAATTGTTGTGTACATTTCTTGCGTGTATATATATTATATGCTAAAGTGCATCTCTAAATTGGTACAAAGATCTTTTAAATGTGTTCACTTATGAAACGTAATGCTAAAAAATGTTTATTATTTACGATTTTTAGGCGTTGATCACGGTGATCTCAAGGAATGAGAATTTTGATAAAAGTAATTAAGAGAATTTCTTTTTCTTCTTGTTTGAACGTAGAAAAGGAGCATCTGTACATATCCCCAGGGGAGCAGAAATGAAAGCAAAAGAAGAATGTATTATTCATAATGCGTTCTATTTCACATGAACTATTTTGGTGTACAAGTCACGTTATTGGCTATCGTTTAGCTGCAGGTCATTAAGCAGAGCTGACGCCAACATATAAATCTGATAAAGTTCCGAGCCACTATATACTCCTCCCATCATAAATAGTAGATAAGCGACAAAATAAAATAGCCCACATAGATAATAAAGAATATCTACAAAAATAATGAGCCAACTTAGACAAAAACAATTCCGAGAGAAAATTAGTTCATACGAGAAAGATAGCCCTCAGAGAAACAGCAACATTGATAATAATTAGAGCATACAGTAAAAATAGTTCACACAAAAAATATCATCCACATAGAAAGAACGGGGAAAATATCGATAAATAAAGAACAGGATCAGCCCACAGAAAAGAAGACTAGCCTAATAAAAAAAAATAATCCTAACTGGAAAAGAAACTTACACCTTTTAAAACAATTATCCACATAGTAAATAATAATAATCCTCCATAAAAATTAAATCCCCCGCCCCCCCCCAAAAAAAAAAAAAAAGAAAAAAAGAAAATGAATTAGCCCAAACGAAAAGTATTACCTACAAAAAGACAAATGGCTCCAATAAGAATGTGCCTGTATAGATTAAATGGATCCAATGAGATAAAGATGGCAAAGACAATGCAGACGTGGAAAAAAACGTTCTTTACGATAAAAAAATAAAACAGTCAACAATGTCAGTGCTCCGAGCTTAGGGCGAAGTTTGTACTGAGGCCTAATTTTAAAAATAAAATTATTTGTATTGTTATAAATTAGTTGGCAGACTGGTGTTTGATATTATAGTCAAATCGGTGCACCTTTCGTCAATACAAGTGCCCATAGAAATGCTAATTTTAAAATTAAGAAACGTTTTATGATGTTTATAATTATTTTCTTGTGTATCTTGTTCAATTATTAGCAGATTAACAGAACACACTAATTGCCATTATGGCAGAGTATTTCATTATTTTCGCACCCTATAAATACCTAACAACCAATTGCATCAGTAACCATCTTGTCAATCGCTAACCAATTTGTAAATCCTTATTCACCTTGTCAATCGCTAACCACATTGTAAATCCCTAACCACTTTACAATTCCCTGATTTTTTAAAGTAAGGATTACCCGATTTAAGGACACTGTGCGCTGCTTCCATAAATTAAAATCGTTTCACATTTCCTTTTCACAACCAATTTTGATGGCGTCTTACTAATTCTTTTAGTAGGTCACTAACACACCCGATTGCCGAGTTTTGGGTTGTTACAAGAAAATGTGTGTTCGAAATATGCCCACATAGTTACAAATAATGTTTTCTATTATATCAAGAGGCAAGTTGCATAGTCGCAAGAAAACATTCAAATCACGTGTTCACACTGTTAACAGTCAGGTTGTTTTTCGATCTGAAAGTCAGTCGTATACAGCGTGCTTGTCGTAAGCTAAATTACACACCTCCAATACCTGTACAACGAAGTGGGTTTGATATTCCAGAGCAGTATACCAAACTGCCATCAGGTCTTTGTTTTCTGAAGTATGACAGTGGTGCAGATGATGCTGATCGTATACTAATATTTGCATCTGATGTGAACCTTGACCTTTTAATAAGACATCGACAATGGCTAGCAGATGGCACTTTCAAGTGTTCACTAGCAGTCTTCTATCAGTTGTTAACTTTGCACGATTACATATCAGGGTCAGTTGTGCTGGCCCTATATGCATTACTTCCAAATAAGACTCAGCAAACTTACCAACGAACGCCACTGGAACTTAGTAAATTGCGCCAATTCAACCCCGAATTAATTATTACTGATTTTGAAATTGCCATAACAAACGGTGTACAATTTGTATTTCCAAATGTTTCACAGTCTGGTTGTTTCTCTCACTTCTCGCAATGCACATACCGCCCCGTTCAGCACCAGGGTTTACAAACTGATTACACAGAGGAAGACTTTTCGCTGTTTGTACGCATGCTGATTGCTATTGCTTTCATTTCTGTATCTGATGCACTGGACGCAATTGACGCCCTGATAGATGCTAGATATACTGATCGTGCTGAACCCATAGTTGACTACTTTGAGGACAACTTCATTGGACGACCGGACAGACGAGGTAATCGCCGAAATCCAATATTTTCATTAACGCTGTGGAATGTAAATCAATGTGTAGCTGAGTCCATTACCTCGCACCAATATCAGTGTGGAAGGCTGGCACTAATGTTTTCATAGTTTCTTGCAATGCATTCACCCTACACTGTGGAAATTGCTGGATCCAATCAAACAGGAAAATGAACTGCACAGACTTACAGTTGTTTAGTGCTGTCTGGTCAAACCTACATACCTAACTGCGTGTATTGCATAACAAACGAAAGAATTAGCAACATTGTGACCGACTACAGTAATCGTACATTTGCTGATTTTTACGAGGCATTGCACAAAACTTACATCTGTAGAATGCATCAGGTAATTATTTACGTTCTTTTTTCTGTTGTTTACAAAATGTCGTATATCGTAGTATGCACAAGTCACTTGCCGTTCGCCAGTTGTTGCTAGGCATGTGTCAGTAGCTAGTTGACGTTCGCCAGTTGTTGCTAGGCATGTGTCAGTACCTAGTTGACGTTCGCCAGTTGTTGCTAGGCATGTGTCAGTAGCTAGTTGACGTTCGCCAGTTGTTGCTAGGCATGTGTCAGTAGCTAGTTGACGTTCGCCAGTTGTTGCTAGGCATGTGTCGGTAGCTAGTTGACGTTAGCCACTTGTCGCCTACTAAGTGTTGTTTGTAAAATGTCGCCCGCCCAGAAGTCATAGAACCCTGTGGTTGCTACCATTAGCATGTGAGGAAAATGGTTATAATGCATTTGATGATGATGATGATGATGATGATGATGACTACGACGACGATGACGACGATCATGATTTTGATTTCCTAACATGTGAGGTATTGCGAGCTGTCTATTTAGGTTATATTTGTAAGTAGCGCTGATGTGTTTAATACATGTCTTCTCACAGCTACTTTGCATTTGACGTTTAATTTAAAGTACTGTACAATTCAAAGTTTAATAATCAACGAGATGTGACTGTCCAGTTTTAGGTCTGTGTTCAGTGTTCGGAAGTGGTCCTCTCTTGGAAACAGTGCTGTAAGACTATGTGCTTAAAACGAATGTTTCACTTTCATGTCGGAGCAAGAATATGAAATGTGTTTATTTGGATAAGAGGACAGTATTTATATTTTCATCAACTACAACAGTTTTTTTTTTAAAAAAGATATTATTTAGTTTGCAAGTCTCACAGCGTCGATACCATTTTGAGTGATAGCATAGCATAGGAAAATACGTCATACACCGAAACTGCGTCATCAGTTCTCTGAAACGACTCTCAATATTCAAGAAATACCACGGCACTTGCCTGATACAAGATAGAAAACCAAAAAAAAAAAAAAACAGAGGTAAGAGAACATAATAAATAATCAGAATTTCGATTGCCTTGTTTACTTTTGTTTTCTGTGAATTACAAGAATTACTATAATCAATTTATTTATTTGCACCTCGACAATGAACAGTAATCTTTCAGAAGGTATAATAAAGTATAAAGCCAACATTCGTGGGTGTTTTTATTGATAAGCAAATTTACACTTCGTCTGGATTACATGAATGTTTGTACAATGGCTATAACAATCGAATATTTAATGGGGGTGGGGGTGCCTTCGTTTGCCCTATTTCCTCTCCAGTACATCTTGTTTTATTCTCCGATCTAGTGCTTATGCTGCCATGTGTTCTGCAATGGAAGGAGCCAACTCTGCAGGATCAATGGGAGTAAAGAGAATTTTGACGTGAGATTCTTGTGTGCTGGTCATAGTCCCCTCGATCATAAAGCCATCTTGGTGAAACTCGACTGGATTTGGGTCGTTGTTGGAAAACTGCTTCTCGGCGTACTGCAGCAAGGTGGAAGTGCCACCTTGGGACATTTGTTCATACCAGGTGTTACCACCCGCATGGTTAAGGACATTGACCGCGGTTAAGCCCACACCGAGCAGGTTGTTGTAAAACGTTTCATAGAAAGGTACTTCCCACATGACGACGAAAAGACGAGATTTTGTGTAAATCTCCCATGACACCGTCCCAGACGACCCAATCGGGGCGAACGATGTTTTGCGAGCGACCTGGAAAAAAAGCGATTTATAGCAATATTTAGTGTTTATTTATTTACTCATTTATTTAGAACGTGAAAATAATTACGTCCAGAGTGTCGAGGGTGACGTGTTTTCACGTCTTCACGTCCAGCCACAACTCTGTACAGAAGTTTTGAAAGTGACGTAATGCCAAAACCCAAAGTGGTCGTACCAACCTTGGTTTGTGTTAACCATTCACATCCTTCGAAAGACACAAAAATGCTAGTATTTAACAAATCATAACCGTATTTGGTGGAGTAAATTTGCCTGTTCCTATTTCTAAACTTAATTATTAAATATTTTGTTAAATGTCAGCATATGACCTTCGGATACTACACTTGACGATATTTTTGTTAAGTTCCAGAGTTCAAATAGCAACTCAGGTAAAGAATATGCTAGAACATGCTAATGTAATTTAAATCAGTTCCTAGCGGGTAATATTTTTTTTAGTCTCACACTTGTCCATAACAATTTCATCCAATAAGGTTAGACTGAAAGTTATTTTGTTGAGAAAGTTCTATATTCTAATCACTTTCATTTTGATGTAACTCAAGTCTGGTCATAAAGGCGATTTTAGCTTATGGTAAGTTAACTGACTGAAAAAAGAAAGAATAGAAATATTTTATACATGTTTGCTCTTGATCTATGATTTGAACTGGAGAATGCATTATGCAATTGAACCTTTATTTTTCTGTTAACTAATTTGTTTACATTATACACTATACTTGTGAATTTTTTGATCGATGCCATAATTCTTAGTTTACAAGTATATTGGGCTTACAGTGACTCTGGCACTCTACCAGATCATGTTGATGTATGATTCAAGCATTGACATTGAACACGCGTTGCTGTAAATTAATTCCTATGAATTCTGAGAGCTAATACACTGAAAATTGAGGCTTGAGTTTGGTCTCGAGATTTCACGAAAGTTTCTTGAATATTCTTCGTGGTGTGCTGAGTAGCAAATTCTAGAACGCTCCGTGTGATGTGCTTTGATAATGCATGTTAAATTCTGGACAATTCTCCACTGAGTGCTTGTGAGCGCATAGAAGATTCTGGAACAATTGCGTAGCATGCCTACAAGGGATTTGTTGAACCTGTCACCTAAATAAGAAAGACAGCAACTTGTTGTAACAAACCCTATGATTGTGAACGCGTGCAAGCGAAAGTTGCCTTCTTTGAAAAGTTTATGTAGAGTGACTATAATTATCAAACTGAAACTCCACTTTCATTACTGTGATAAATTATATCCACTAACTTTGTGTGTGTGTGTGTGTGTGTGTGTGTGTGTGTGTGTGTGTGTGTGTGTGTGTGTGTGTGTGTGTGTGTGTGTGTTTAATTTGACTACTGATGTCTATGCTAGGACAAACTGAACGAGTGTCTAGCGTTAATCAAGCATTGTTGTGATGTGATGTAAATGCCAATGCTCTATGATTGCATTCATATGTTTTATATTTGATTGTTGACTTAATATTTATTTTTGTTAAGTGTATTGACCTTCTTGCATTTATATTAAAGCTTATGTTGGAGTACTAGCAGGTATATATGGGTTCGTTAAATATAAATAAGATGGATTTTTTACTACTCCTTTAGTAAGAAGTTTCCACCTGCAGAAACATTATGCGACAGTAAAACGTCTATCTTATTATTGTCTAAAGAGTAGAGTTTTACTACACCCTTATAATTCGCCAAGTGAGAGACATTTTGGTCACTTGTAATTAATTATTTGTTAATAAATTATTAATATATAATGACTATAACCAGTGAAGGGTGCCCAGACAGGTGACACTCCGGCAAGAAAAGGATAATGTCACTTGACTTCTAAATATCGAAATAACAACAATGAAAAATAAAAATACATGGGAAAATTAATGATTTGTCAATAATATATCATATAAAATTATTATTGTTAATTGTTTCTGTCATTATTTTTAATATAAAATTCTGTGGCTTTCTGTTATTGCTTATGCATTGTACTTAATTGTCATGACAATAATAGGCAAATAAGAATAAGAATAATAATAACAATTATTATTATTATTATTATTATTATTTATTGATGATGATAATGTTCATTGGTGATGACGATGATGATGGTGATGGTGATGGTGATGATGATGATGATGATGAGGAGGAGGAGGAGGAGGCACAAGGACGTTGACATCTCTGAACGGTTACTCTGGTAAAAACAAACAGCGCATCACAACAGCCAAATTTATATAGCACAACAAAAATTAATTTTGTGCAATTATATCAGAGAATGTTGTATAATATGCTAATTTACCACGCCTCCTCACAGGACTCCTTACTGTGTTCATTACATTATAGCGAGTAATGACAAAATCATCTCAAGTGACACCTCTGATTGCACTCACACTTTTGTTGAAGCCATATACCCATAATTTTAACGCATTAAAGCAATCTCAACAATCTAAAGCAACCATCATTCGCCATGCAGAACACTATGCATATTGTTTAAGGTGCTTTTTTACCATAACTTCTCTTGTTCCGGGTAAGATGTTGACCGGGTTTCCTGTCACGGCCCCACTATTTATGTGCACAATGGGGTTCATAAGCGCGTACTTCGTCCAATTCTCAATTTCGATAACGCATGTTACTGTATGGTCGTCGTTAAGGAGTTCTTCAATTGACGTGAACCTTAACGTCCCCCCGTCAGTCACCCCTAGAGCTGCCGCGGCAATCATTTCTGTTGGGATGGATTGCGCTGAAACTAAGAAATTTTTTCGGGGGAGTTAAAATTTAAACTAAACAACAGTAATTTCGGTAGAAGTAGGATATTGCATTATTTCGGAGAATAGTGCCGACCGAGTTAGATGTGTTAAGGCTACATTAATTATTTACATGTATATCTGAGTATTTGTTTTTGATTGTGTACCCTGCTTCAGTCTGTGTGCCATGCAGAAGTTGATGAGATCTGTTTCAGTCAGTGAAACATGTTTACGTTAAAATGAACGTAAAACAGTCTTATATTCCATGTTAAGTTGAGAGGAATGGTATTACCTGACGACAGAGAGTGGGAGGTACATTGGCACGTCATACACTAATATGGAAAGATTATAGTGATTTGATCAGGAATGACCTGAGGGTTAAAAATACATTTTATTACCAGGAATTATTTTGTGTACGTGTGCACTGATATCGTGACAAATTTGTTGTTTCTTACTGCAGTTTATTATACATGCACATTGATATTACAACACCTGATTCCATATTCAGCCGATTAGACTATGAATAATGATATACGTACAGGTTTACGTAAATACGTTAACTACAACTAATACTAAATGATATACGTACAAGTTTACGTAAATACGTTAACTACAACTAATACTAAATGATATACGTACAAGTTTACGTAAATACGTTAACTACAACTAATACTAAATGATATACGTACAAGTTTACGTAAATACGTTAACTACAACTAATACTAAATGCGCACTTATCTCATTTAACTAATTTTATTACGTGTTTAAACAACGGGTGTTACGCAATGTTACATTACTTTTATTAGGCATCGATATTACAATGGGTCTCTGTAGGAATTTTACGAAATATTGTCTCCAACAATGGCAGTACACTAATCTCACATTTCCAGCAATGACTGCAAAGTAAAAATTGTCGACAGCGATACTCAAATCTGATAGCACGTTCATCTCAAATTCCCAACGGTGATAGTATATTAATTTATTAATTTCAAATCTCCAACAATGATAACATGTTAATCTCAAATTCCCAGCAGTGTTAGTATATTAATCCCAAATCTCCAACAATAATAGATTGTTAATCTCAAATTCCCAGCAGTGTTAGTATATTAATCCCAAATCTCCAACAATGATAACATGTTAATCTCAAATTCCCAGCAGTGATAGTGTATTAAATCTCCTGCAATGACACTATTTTAATCTAAAGTATCCAACTTTAATAGAATATGTAAATCTAAAGTCCCCAGCAATATCCAAAGGATTTAAATTAAATTTGGTTTCGACATGAACATAATTGGTCTCTTTCAAAAAGAGTTGGAATTTTAATGATCTTAAGAGATATGGATCTAATCTGCATGTATTCAATATTGATTTCAATATTAATTAAATATATTTGACCTCACTAGATTATACTGATTTTAACATTAATTACACTATTTTGATCTCACTGCAAGTGCATTACATTAATCTCAGTATTAATTACTCTACTTTGATCTCACCTGAAATGAAGAGAACACAAAACAGTGATAATAAAGGCAGCATTTTTAGATGTCGTGGTCGATGAATTGTCTCCACCTGTGAGAACATGAAGCAAGCCAGAAACGTAGTGAACGATAATGACATTGCAAAGAGCGTTGAAACCTTAATCAAAGATTTCTACTATTTACACGTAAATAAATATGTTTAAATAATTTTTATATGGTCCAACCTTTATCCATGTTCCTGCGGTCAGAATGAAGCAACTCCAGACCTGTCTTTGTACAAACTGGATTAGTTTGTCAATGGCTTAATCAGTTTCCCATGAAATGCATTATAACGTATGCTCTCCTTAAAAATCTTTTATTGATTATTGATTAACTTATCTTTTTCCATATTTCTTGGATGGTTAGATGGTTGGATATTTGATTAGTCAGTTCGGAAGTATTTAAGTTTGTTTTAATTTTTATATTATTTATTTTTAACATTCGAAATAAAAGTGACTATTTATTATCTTTAGTACGTTTAAGTATCAAATGTTACAAGTTTGTATTATTCGTCAGTAATGTACTCACAATTAGATTTTACATTTAAACAGAAAGTTTCTAAGCAAGTACTATAGAAATAATAAAGCTAGAATAACTAAGGAGAAGGGGAGACACAATGGAAATTAAGAAAAATTGTAAAGGAAATGATACAAGGAAGGAAACGAGGAAACTGGATAAATATAACTGTCAAAATAAAGTTATAGAACAGAAAAAAATCAGTGCACAGTAAATACGGTAGCGGTTTCAGAAAATTTACTTACAACAGTTGAGATTTCCTCCAAGATAGTAAAATAGTCTACAATCTTTTTGACCTACCTGGACTATATATATAGTATATCTTTCAAATGTCTTCTTTAAAAGCGCAGTAACCGAAATTATTGCATTCAATTCTTATATACATAATATTATATGCTAAAATAGTTCCTAAATATAGAACAAAGAACTTTGAAATGGGTTCAGTTATCACACTTAATACTGGAAATAATGCACATTGTTAACGAGTTTTTTGGCGTTGACCACGTGATCTCAGGAAAAGAGATCTTTGATCAAGTAATTAAGATAATTTTGTTTATTCTTGTTTCCAATACGTAATGGTGGAATCAAATCAGTGACGTGTTCAGTTTTCCAGAGGCACACAAATTAGAACAAATGGAAAGCTGCCTTATTTAAAATGCATTCTGTTTCTCGTGAATTATTTTGATTTGTTTTTCACTTATGGGTAAGTGCGGGTCAGTAAAGAATTTGGAATGACGCTAAAGTGCCTTTGACCTTCGAGCACGTGGGATATTTTTTCACATGGCCAGCTTTATGTTTCATTGTCGTATTCATGAACCAGAGACAACATCAAAATGTTCATAAGAAAAAACAAAGGTCAAGGTCATTTGATAAATAATACTCGAATTTTCTCTCGCAATTTGACTTATAATGCAAAACTAATAACCAAGATGGTAAGGAACAACAGTTATAAAAACTGTCAGCGGGCATTCTGAAAGGGAGTAATGAGTAGAACGATACAGTTTTAAATCCTGAATTTTTTCGGCAAACCCATTGCACATCACGCTATCGTGTACACTATGACGTCGTCAGTACAGTCACTGGCATTGAGTTTAATTTCATTCCTGGTGACCTGGTGACACACTTTTTCTTTGCTGTGTGCCGGCCTAGAATACGTAATGCTGAGTGGTGTGATGGACACCCATCTCGAACGGCAACTTAGGACGGTCGAGGTCATTTGCTAAATGATGCCCGAATTTTCAGTCACAATATGACTTATAATAAAGCCTTCTAATAAACAAATTCATTTATGTTCCTAGCAAAGCATTTATTTTAATTCTCGACCCGTCATAATCTACTATAATAATAAACCTCCATCAAATGTTAATTCTCCTACCCCGCCAAAAGACCACCCCACCCCCCAGAAAACATGATTTATCCCATACGAAAAGTATTAACCTACAGGAAGATAAATGGCTCTAATAAAAATGTACTTTTCTAGGAGAAATGGATCCACCGAGATAAAGAAGGCAAAGACATAAGCGGCAAAGAAAATAAATGTTCGCTCATTTAAACATGAATGTGACCTTAGCCTTGCCTCTACGATAAATCATTTTTTTAAAAAACAGCAATGCCAATGCCCCGAGCATATGGCGAGGTTTCCATTACGGCCAACAACAAAAAAGTATTTTTGTTACTTATCAAGCGGACAGACTATCATTTGATATTGTATTCAAAGTCTGTCCACCTTCCGTGAATAATATTATTCATAATTTAAAAATATAAAACATGAAGTTTAATTATCTCCCTGTATACCTTGTTCCATTATTAGCTGATTAACTAAACACGCTGTCAATCCGGCATATCATGCCATTATTATCCCACCCTGTAAATCCTAAATACTTTGTGAGCCCCTAAGCCCTAAGGCTTTTAAAGTAAGGACTTAAATGAATGGAAGACGGTGTGCGCTAGCAGAATAATTTAAAACCGTTCCACCCCTTTATTTTTATTTTTGACTTGCTAATCAAAATGTTGCTTTAAGTGGGTCACACGTGTCTCAAAAATCACGGATTGCTGGGTGTGGTGTGTTCCAAGAAAATATGGCGTGTTCGAAATATGCCCACAGAGTTGTAAATATCTGCTTCGTACTATATCAAGAGGCTACTTGCATTCATTGTGTGTGTGTGTGTGTGTGTGTGTGTGTGTGTGTGTGTGTGTGTGTGTGTGTGTGTGTGTGTGTGTGAGAGAGAGAGAGAGAGAGAGAGTGAGAGAGAGACGGTCAAAGACAAAGACAAAGATGCTGACAAGAGGAGGATTATAATTATTGAAAATATAGTTAATGCACACGGCATTTCTACTCTTTTACAGTTATTGTTACATCATGACGATGATGATGAGAAGGATGATGATGAATATGACGACGACAGGTACACCTTTAAGGGATATTTAACAATGTGATCGTCACGTTTCATCGTTTACCTTAGAACTTTGCAGCATATACAAATGTATTTTCTCGCTTGATGTGTTTCTACTTTTTCTGTGTGTATGTGTGTGTGTGTGTGTGGGGGGGGTGCGTATTATCAAATTGTTATTCACTCTGGAACATTTGTATTTCTGTAAAACAATAAAATGCGTTAAAAATAAATATTGTGTTTAGAAAATACTTAAAGTCAAAGTTACGATTTTTGTGTCTAGTCACAATCCCTTATAATTAATTTAATATCTGAAGTTTTATCAAAACTTTCAGATTTTAGGCACAAAGTAAGGGAGAAAACTATTTCATCATTTGTCAACTAACAACAAATGTTTGATTACGTCCCTTGAAATACTTTTTGCGAATTTATTTCTCTTCTTCTAAAGCAGGGGTCACCAAACTACGGCCCGCCGACGGTACTTGAATTTGTTTGATAAAACGTATGGAACTCGAGACGTGACACAATTTAAATTTGAATAGTATGTTTAGAATACTAGGAAATCTTCACGCGTGCGGAGACCCCCTTGCTGTATTTTAAATTATTGTATTTAGATTTTCTTGTTTATTGTGATGTTTGCTTATTTAGAGCCATCCAAAATCCTTCCCTGGCTCGTGGTAGAAAACTTTTCTCATTTTTACTGTTTCAAAGAGTTTTGCCTACAATCGCAAAGATGTCAACCTCGATTTTCCGAAAAAAATTATTCGTGACTTGAAGAAGCATTTTTTTGGAGAGATTTTCAGATCTTGACAGAATTGAGAGTAACATTCTTCTGTTCCAGAATCCGTTTGATTGTAACCTTGATGATGTGCCAGGTGAACTACGGTTGGAGCTCATTGATTCGCAAGCAAATGACTTGTTGAAAGAGAAGAACAGAGAAAGAAAACTTGTCGAATATTACCGCTTCTTACCTGATGTTGAGTTTCCGAAACTGAAGAAAGGTGCAGCTGGTATGGCATCAGTGTTTGGAACAACTTATGTCTGTGAGCAAACATTTTCAAAAATGAATTTTGTGACGTCAACACATCGAACGAGATTGAATGATGAACATTTGAAATCAATTCTTTTGATTGGATGTAGCAATTCTCCTGATTGGATGTAGCAATTCTCCTGATTGGATGTAGCAATTCTCTTGATTGGATGTAGCATTTCTCTTGATTGGATGTAGCAATTCTCCTGATTGGATGTAGCAATTCTCCTGATTGGATGTAGCAATTCTCTTGATTGGATGTAGCAATTCTCTTGATTGGATGTAGCAATTCCAAACCAAACATTGATGATAACTTGAAAGCAATTCTCTTGACTGGATGTAACAATTCCAAACCAAACATTGATGATATCTTGAAAGCAATTCTCCTGATTGGATGAAGCAATTCCAAACCAAACATTGATATCTTGAAAACAAAACGTCAGTTTCACAAATCTCACTAACCTTTTTTACTGCTTAGTTTGTGAGATTCGGTTATTTGCACACTACGGTCTGATGTAACTATCTTTTTGCTAACGTCGCCTTATTTGATAACTTTTTTAGTAAATAAATAAATTGGTTGTCTTTGTTTATTGTGCACTGCACACCACTCACCCATGATTAACATGGAATGCTAAACTTAGTTTTTCGTCTTTTTTTCCCAGAGCTTTCGTTCTGGCGTGCAAGTATTGTACAGAATGATTATGCGGTCCACTCTCGTCATTTTGTCAGTTATCCCGCCCACTGTGAAAAAAATGTTTGGTGACCCCTGTTCTAAAGTGAATGTGCGTGAGATATATTCTTGTGAAAGATACACACAAAACTAAAGCACCCATCAGATTGAGTAGCATAACCGAGATACGCATGTACTAAATGAGCAACACTCATAAGCACGTGCACAGCAGACACACATGCACACGGATACGTAAGCATCAGGCAGACGCATACGTATATACTACACACACACTAGATTGGTCAACACGTTTACAAGAGTAGCAAAAAACACACCCCAGTCCAAAGGACACGCACACCAATAATTAAAAACCACACAAATCAGATTGACAAGCACACAAGAGTGACCAAATTACACAATATGACACACTCACACACACACACACACACACACGCACACACACATGCACGCACGCACGCACGCACACACGCACGCACGCAAGCACGCACACCATAGTGTTCAGACTTCAGTAGATGAACAATTGCTATCAACCGCTCAGAGATCGCAATGCAGTCTGGTTAACGAATGGCTGCCTATTCTAATGGTAAATGATTCTAAATTATTATTCCCTTTGTAACTCTTGTAACTCAAGCAATCATTAAAGTGTTGACATGGCACATTATATCTATATGTTTATCTCGACATGCTTTCGAAGATAAATGGCAGAATGCAACTGAATTTATCGTCAAATATTTCCTTTCTAGAGAGGCGTATGTTTTAAGCATGATTTAATAGACAGTCGCCTGTCAATCAAAATGAAGGCTGGGCTTAGTGTTTCTTAAGTTTTGATTGACAGTTTGAATTCTGTAAAGCTGTACTGTAAGCTTAACTCTGCCTCTCCATTTTATAGTGTTATTTGATATTTGATAACAGTTCTCGTTCACCTACTGGTGTCATTTGACATTTTTCGGATAATTATTGGTCTAATTTTGTTATCGGTCTTCTTGGATGACATTTTTCGGATACTTATTGGTCTAATTTTGATAACGTTTTTCGTATTTTACGTTTCAGTAACTGTTAAACGTGGTAAGTATATTTTATGACTTTTAATGTGAGAATTAGTTTGAATATATTTAGATGTGCTAAAAGACTAATTAATTATATATCAATTGCACATAAATGTTTTCCAACCCGTATATAGTCTGCCCTGAAAACGTTTTCTGTATTGCCTGTCATTCTATAACCGTTCCAGAACGAAATCAGCAAAGTGAAGAATTCGCAGAAAACTAAATGCCAAAGTGGGTGGAATAGCATGTACATTAATCTTCTTACAATTTCTTCCATTGTTTATCATTCGTTTAACGTGATTTTAGAAAGTGAAGAATATATTTTTAAAACGTTGTCCCAGAAAGAATGAAAACTTTGAAAGCGATCAAAGAAATCGCGTTTGCGTCATTGGGGTATTTGCAAACATTCTTTCTCTGGCACTAGAATATGCTATTGCAAAGATTGTAAAGAGCAAGTTTGTCTGATTTTTGTTCAAGATGAAAAGTCAATTAATAAGTGCAAATATTCTAAAGGCTTGAAGATATTTTTACCTAATCATTTCTTACAAACTGTTTAAGATACATTTTTTTAAAAAAACTAGAAAGATTGCAAATCAACGAAGTAAAAACTCACAAATAAAATGAATTTACTAACGTAGAGTTTGATTACGACAATGAAGAGATAGTGCTATTCTTACTGATGGCGAAGTAAAAACTCACAAATAAAATGAATTTACTAACGTAGAGTTTGATTACGACATTGAAGAGATAGTGCTATTCTTACTGATGGCGAAGTAAAAACTCACAAATAAAATGAATTTACTAACGTAGAGTTTGATTACGACATTGAAGAGATAGTGCTATTCTTACTGATGGCGAAGTAAAAACTCACAAATAAAATGAATTTACTAACGTAGAGTTTGATTACGACATTGAAGAGATAGTGCTATTCTTACTGATGGCGAAGTAAAAACTCACAAACAAAATGAATTTACTAACGTAGAGTTTGATTACGACATTGAAGAGATAGTGCTATTCTTACTGATGGCGAAGTAAAAACTCACAAACAAAATGAATTTACTAACGTAGAGTTTGATTACGACATTGAAGAGATAGTGCTATTCTTACTGATGGCGAAGAAATATTGAGAGCTTTCTTGAAAATTATCGCGCTATCTCAGTGTCTCAATTTTAACGGTGCAGTTACATGGAAATGGACGCTGGCCATAATACTTATAGTCTGCTGTCAGAAATTTTAAAATTCGTCCTTCTGACGTTGAGACTGAATTTTACTGTTCCTATTACGAATGGATCTGCCGTAGCATTTTCTTAATAAAAATTCAGCTAACCGCAGTATCTGTTACATGTTATGCTAATTGTGTTCCCTTTCCCATGCACTTTGTTAACATAACTGTAGATATATACACTGTACTACTTAAGATAGGAATGTTAATGGATGGCATTTGTATAAATGTGTGATTTACATTTTTAATATTTACTGATTGAGATGCGTTAATTGACTTCACGTGGTACATCTGCTATTTTCTTGCAAATTTGATAAGAATGTTTGCTAAATATATGTTTGTCATAATGTTTACAGCAGCCACAAATACGTGCTACCAAGGCTTATGATAACTCCGTGGAACAAAATGAAGCACAGTGTTAAATCTTTCAGAAATCCACGAAGAGGGATAGGTCTTATAAATCGTGTCTGGAAATAGGACTATCGAAGCTTAATTAAACAAACAAATTTCGCGTTTGCAACAGGACATATTAGCGTTAGCATTAGTGGATGCCAAAGAAGATAAAAGTTAAAAGCTAAATATAAATATGCAATCACATTTGAAATTTAAAAAAAAAACCCTCGCAGTCTCTGTTAGAATCAGTAGAACATGATTCTTATTTCTATTTTAGATCGATTAAGAAACGAACACTCAGTCATCTGCACAATGTCTGAGAAGATTCGCTTGTTGGGGACAGTGCTGGTGTTTACATCGTTTATGACATTTGTCTTCGCTGCCAAAGACAAAACCTTCCAATATGACCTTGACTCCGGGGAAGAGGAAGGCGGGGAGACATTCCAACTACACAGTGAGGGCAAACTTGCTGACATCATTGACCTCGATGCCATTCCTGAGATCAAAGTAAACAAAACCGCCCACATTTGTTTTTCATTTGGGGCTAAACATGACCGCAATCGCAAGTTGACAAGCCATTGTTTGTACAATTACACATCTCAATCAATCCACACATACCCCACCATCTTCAGACAAGCACATGCAATCACTGACGAATCAAATTGCATTTGCTAGTGAATTATGAATAATTATAAATATTATTTCCTTATAAAAATACAAATTTAACAATAAAACCAGAGAATGAAGAGAATTACAATTTGGATTAATCTTTTAATTAGTTAAATTGCGAAACGTTTGACTTTAAATGTAATTATACATACGTTTGGGTCAAACTGAAGGTAGAAAACGTTTGACTTTAAATGTAATTATACATACGTTTGGGTCAAACTGAAGGTAGAAAACGTTTGACTTTAAATGTAATTATACTTACGTTTGGGTCAAACTGAAGGTAGAAAACGTTTGACTTTAAATGTAATTATACTTACGTTTGGGTCAAACTGAAGGTAGAAAACGTTCGGTATTCATATTGACCATGCAGGAGTTGACCTCGCTTTTGATGGTTAGATGTCTGAATATGCACGTGCGTGTAATTGTGTGCATTCTTATATTTACGATTGTGTTTGTGTGCATAAGGTTAGTCTGATTGTGTATATGTGTGTTTATGTACATGTGCTTGTGTGCTTATGTTGGTTCGATTGTGCGTATGTGTATGTGTGTTTGTGTATATATGTTAGTCCTATTGTGCATGTGTTTGTGCTTATATGTTAGTCCGATTTTGTACGTGTATGAGTTGGCAAATGCTAGTACGATTGTGTGCATGTGTCATTATGTTTGTGCCTATTTGCGTGTATGTGCACGTGTGTGCTAATTTTGAACGTGACTTGCTTAGCGTGTGGCGTGCGTTGGTGATCGCCTACTGCTGCTGATGACGAACAGCACACCAGCGCTCAGCTGGCGGATTGAGCAGGTGGTCCTGGGAGGACCTGAGTGGGGCTGCAATGCTACCCGAAGCAAACCCCAGGGGACGGGCATCTACGTCAAAATTGCTCGCCTATTTTACCCTTTGGAGGGTCAAGTCACTATACATCACATACCAGCTGGGTCTGTTTTTAGTGATCTATATTATTTAATTAGAAACTAATTCACCTTTTCAAGTCCGTAAGATGTGATGCTGTGTGAATTGGCTGGACTCGTCGAACACAGCTTAATGACCATTAAATATGGATAATGACCTTTGAATACGGATGATGACCATTGAATATAGCTATTATAGATTTAATATGCATAAAGAACATGAATTTGCATAATGACCATTTAGTATACACACTGACCATATATGTGCCTATTGTCTATTGAGTATGCATAATTCCGATTGAAAATGTATACTGAACATTTAATAAGCATAATGACCACTGAACAGAGATAATTTGTATTTAATTTGCACAGTGAAAATTGACTATGCATAATGAACATTTAACATGTTTAATGACCACTTAATATGCACAATGAAATTTTAATATGCATTATGACCTCTTATTATGAACAATGAACACTTATTATGCATGACGACATTTAATATGCACAACGATCGTTGAATAAGATACAAAGTTAATATTCATAGACGTCAATATCCGTGGCAAGTACCAAATTCTTTCAGAAATAAATTAGGAAGTACATTACTTCATGGTGCAATATTTCTTTTGTGTTGAAATTATTGCAGTCCTTTTGAAATGCTCGAAGAAGCCAACATTCATTTCCACTACGACCCGGGTCCTGAAAGGGAGCGAACTAAAGGCGCAAACAAAACGCATCGTTCTCGACGAGAGAGTTCTGGCCTCATTTCTAATATTCTCAACAACATCAACTGGCATGCCAACTTCTCCACCTCCATCCCTTTCCTCATCGGCAACGATGACAGCAATTCGTTGGTGCGTGAAAACACGTCAGCCATGAACACGAATACGTCAGAGCTCGTGAATAATTCCACCGTCGATTGGAATCAGTATACCATGTCTTTGAACCCGAAGACGATTGCTCTGCACAAGGGTTGGGGAGAACCACAGCTGTCAGTGACAAGGGGAGATAATGCACATTGGGTGAAGGATGATTTCGTCTTGCTGTTGGAGAAGATTGTCGGTGAAAGCAAACTTGCTTACACATTGTAAGTAAAGACTTTGATTCTTCATTACACATGAATTCCACTCACAAATGGACTAAATTATAATTCTGATGATGCTTACACATAATGGAGAAATATAGAAAAAAGAAAAGGAGAGGGAAAAAACACACCAATCCTATACAGATTTTGGATTCAGATATAGGTCTTCTATATGTTTATCATCTTACGAAACATCGTTAATATTTTCTTCCGTAATTTTGTAATCTAACACTACAGAAACAATATAATTCGTTGATATTATTTGCTTTTTCTTTCGTTCAGTGAGCTTATAATCAAAAGCATCGAAGGACGACCACAGATAGTTCATTATTTGTCACAGGTAATTAAATACGCGCTTTACGTCCTTTTCAGGAAATGTTAGTAGCGCGCGCACACACGCATACACACACACACACACACGCACACACACTCACACACATATACACATACACACGCACACATATAAACACACACTCATACGCTCACACCAACACACACAAGCACACACGCACATATAATCACAAGCACACATTTATGAACACAAACTAACACAGGCATATGTGTATGTGTGTGTGTGTGTGTGTGTGTGTGTGTGTGTGTGTGTGTGTGTGTGTAAGTGTAATGTAGTGTAGTGTAGAGTTGTAATTTTCATGACAGAGCTCTGAAATAGATTTTCTTGTACACTGTATTAACAAAGTATTTGATATTTTAAACAAAGGTACGGAAACCAGTGACATTCCTTAAATCATTATAATTCCAGGTTAACTGCTATTTCTTTTCTGCCTGTACTTCCAGTATGACGTGAAATCCAATTTACAAGCAGACGCTTTGATTCGTTTTGAGCGCGAGTTAGGCCTGACGTCCAACGCGTCTCTGTTCGAATCCCCTCCGACTGAACTTCTACGGGTACCGGTAGCAAGAGTGCCAGGCCTTCCTGCAGTTTACCTTACTGTGTCCTATAAATCACAGTCTCTGGTTTCACTTCGTTCCTACAGCGCCGGAAACACCAGTCTCAGAACTGGCTTTAACAGCACTGGTTTTGTCACAGTCTGTATGTATCTTGAGTCAGTGAGCGTTCTTTAACATCCTACCCCAACATGCTCTGGCGTGAAACAAACAAAAGCCGGAAAACACCGATCATTAAAATTGTCCTTCCGTACTCGTAAATTATCTTTTCCTTCTTGCATTTATCTTCTTCGAGAAACAGTAGTTGAATTCTATTTCGAAATGGTGTGTAATGTTATTCTTCTAGATAGATAGATAGATAGATAGATAGATAGATAGATAGATAGATAGATAGATAGATAGATAGATAGATAGATGGATGGATGGATGGATGGATGGATGGATAGATAGATAGATAGATAGATAGATAGATAGATAGATAGATAGATAGATAGATAGATAGATAGATAGATAGATAGATAGATAGATAACGACTATTTTGAAAATAAAATCACTATCTTTTAGCCCAACAGTTTGACCCAGTTAACAAGAAAGGAAGTGACGTGTCATCGCGCGAGTGGGTCATTACACCACAAGAACAGTCAATGAAGTGTAAATATTTGACTGAAGGCCATTACAGTGTTTATCAAAAAGCAAGTAAACTATGTCTGTATATACTTGTATATTTAATGTGCTTGAGGTTTCGGTCATCAAGAAAACTAATCTCACACACCGCAATAAATCTTCATCCTTTTCTCTTATGAGTACCATTTTGCTCTCTTGCTTACAAGAGTTCGGTTAATACTAGAAATATTTTATTTTCATTTTGTTGCGAACGTTGTCTGGCTAGAGCAAATCCTCCAGGAATAGGAGTTTGTAATAGAGGAAACCGTACAATAATGTTTGTTGCAGCTGCATTTTACATCGGCTGTATCGTGGCACTATCGTGACGTTGATATAGAGTTGTCTCCTCCAGTGGAACTTTCGTATGTTTATTTTCAATTGCTTTAATAATTAATTTATTGCAAGAATATTAAAGATGCATTTCGTTAAGTATAGATGTGCATTTTATACAGTCTTAGTGGCATACGTTGAGACACAAACGTTCAATAGTGATGACGTCAAATTCGCTTTTCCTACATCAACATCGTTGATAGGGCAGAGATAAAGAGTTCGAAGTATACAATAGCACTTAATATATTAACGTTTCCAAACGAATACAGAAATAGCACACTGAAATTGAAGGACCACTGTTTATTGTCTTATATATATATATTCCTGACTTATGTAGGTAATTCATTTGAGTTCTTAATCACATAGACATTTAAATAAGCCATAATCAATTAAGTTGGAGTCCCGTTTTCGTCAGGATGAATATTAAAATTAAAAAATTAAAGAAAAATTGATTAATAACACGGTCAAACGCCCTGCACCAATCATAATTTTAATATTGACGGCCCTGCCGGAAATAGGTGTCGTTGTCTCACCTTGGTTCACTGGGTACATCGAAGTGGAGCGCAAAAAAAAAAAATAAGTCATCTGATATCGACAGTTTGCACTATGGCTAATGTAAAATAGCAAAATTAGAACGCAGTATAATTATAAGTGTATGCCTTTCTGATATCAGCTGCTACATCGTCTAGCATAACCATTTCGCCTTTAACATTCACTTCTAGGATTCGACCGGAAGTCCACTTAAGTTCCAGCAGTCATGGGTCCGCGCATTGTCTCAACAGTAGCGTAACTGTGGACAGCCACATCTACACCGAGAGGGCAAAGTTCGTAGCTGACGCCTTTGGTCTTAGATTGTGGTAAGAAGAAACATTTTAATGCTCTCGGACAAAGTTCATAGCTGACGCCTTTGGTCTTAGATTATGGAGTGTGTTGGCAAAGAAGGGGTCTTTTCTATTATCCAAGTGAGCTGAAGCTGTGTCTGCTATGATCAGGTTGGAAATATAAAATTGGTGAAATGGGTGGAAAGATGTTTTAACACGCCTGTTCCCAGTTTAACCTAACGAGTCTTCCAGCGTAATATTTAACTATCATTTTTTAACATACAGTACACAATAAGATGAAGACTATTTGTGAATGTTGATTTGAAAGAAAGGCAAGTTCTTCCGCGTTATTTGCTCTCTTTTAGTTGTAAGTGGCAATGATAATTATCAGATGTAAACAATAAATTCTTGTTCACTGGCTGCATGCAAAGTTTTTTGCCTCCCTATCAAATTAATTGTACTCTCTGAATTTCCAGACATCCACAGTTCTTGCTAATTATTGGAAAGTGTAGCAGTTTGTTGTCGAAGGTGAATTATTTGAATATAAATTAATGTGAATAATTATAAGAATGTAAGTAATTATTTGCACATGCTTTTCCGCTGATAGACCATTGAACACTTCAATGTATCTTTAAGACGTTATGGATCGTGTATAAGATTATGTGTATATATCACATGATGCTTAGCGTAATTAGCATATTTAATTGTTTTTTAACAACAGTTCATTTATAACTCAAAACTTTCACTCGATGTATTTACAGAAGGAAAATATTTCTGGGAAAGCACAGTATAATGTAAATAGACATTTCATCAAATTGCTAATATACAATAAATAGACATTTCATCAAAGTGCTGATATACAATAAATAGACATTTCATCAAATTGCTGATATACAATAAATAAACATTTCATCAAAGTGCTGATATACAATAAATAGACATTTCATCAAATTGCTGATATACTATAAATAGACATTTCATCAAATTGCTGATATACAATAAATAGACATTTCATCAAATTGCTGATATACAATGCTGTGAAGTTTGAATTTTCAGAACAAATCACTATTTCCTAAACGTAAATTAGGGTTAAAAAATTAAAACGTTAGTTACAAAATGAAAATATATTTTCAACTTGATGATTATAATATATAAGTGAAACTCAACACTATAACTCGACATGTCAAAATGAAATTGTTTTTACTATCTAAAGTGTGGGGAAATGTATAGATCTGAACAAAGTCATCGATGAAGAGTAATAATTTATAAATAAATATGATAAAATGATAAAAAGTTCCTTGCTTCATTATCTTCAAGTAGTCTGTATAATGATCTTGATTATAATGCTCAAGTAGTCTGTATAAAGATATTTATTATGTTCAAATAGTCTGTATAAAGATCTTGATTAAGTTAAGTAGTCTATAAAAAAAAAGATCTTGTGTATCGTATGTGTAATTATTCTAAAACTTGTATACATTTATAAGAAGATTAAACACTGTATCACAATTTTTCTTCTTCTCCTTCTATCCTCATCATCATTAGTAGCAATAGTATCATCATCATCACCATTATCATCATCATTATCATCATCATCACCATCATCATCATCATCATCATCATCATTATTATTATTGTAGTTGTTCTTCTTCTTGTTGTTCCTTTTGTTGGTGGGTTTGTTTTCAAGTGATTACATTTCAGGGCTGTTCCCCTTCAACCAGCAATGACATTTGACATTCACATTGGAAACTGGCATTTAGGTCAAGGTTGTAAAGCCCGATGTCATGGACCCACTCAGCGGGAATCGAATCTGTTGAATGCAGCCCATGAATGGACTGATTTCACTAGAGATGGACCGGAATTTGAAACGTAATATAACAAGTTTTAAATTAAAATTAAAATAAGTCAACTTTTTATCCGCATATACTAAATTGTACGGGAAATAATTCGGGAAAGCCGTACACAGCATCCATTCCGTTAATGGATAAATATAGAATAGAAATGAAGTCGAGTAGAACAAATTATAAATTGTTAGTGTTGAAGCACAGAAATGAGTGTGGTCGTGGTTTAAAAATTCATTAATTGTGCTCTTTTTTTCAGATTACGAGTGTACAGTGGTCATACATCCCAGTTTATGGACACTAGTGTCCATGCTTCGTGGTGTAACAAACCTGGAGCGCCTTGCTACAAGTGTACAGAACACACAACTAGCACACCCAAAGAAAGGGCGTGTGCCAGTCGCCTAATGTCGTCGCGCATGGCTGCAGCACTAACGCAGTTATCAGATTATGTCTCGGTAGAATGGCCTGACAGTATGACACTTTGTATCATATCATTTACCAACACTCTTTCGTTCTCCCGTTCTTTCTGATTATCTCGCCTTCCACACCTCCTCACTTTTTCTCCACTCACTCACTCACTCAATCACTCACTCACACACACACACACACACACACACACAAACACATACACATACACATACACACCGATATGAATGTATTTAAAGTTATACACTTTCATTCTAAATGTATGTTAAATCTTTAGCTGTATGTGGTAGTTTCTGTTGATTTTCAATTAGTATCATTATCCTCAAGTAATCAGTATGTCGAATAAACTAACAGTTATTTTAACGTCAATTTGATGTCTTTACTACGGTAACCAGTACCCTTTTAAACATGGTCAACACTACAGCAATCATAATTTCATATGCTCAGAACAACTTTTGATTGTGGAAGCTTTCGATGAACCAACTTCAAATCACCCAGAAGGAAAACACGGTCGATTCTCTCTGTATAAGCATGGACGGGCAGCCTCAGTCGCCCTCATTAACAGGTATCAAGCATCCGACTCACCTCTTTCGCCACTGCAGCTTGATTATGAGACTCTCGGCCGTCTAAGTCAGTTGGCGGTGTGCTCAGGACTGGACAGTGTGCAACAGATTGCTGCTGAAAACCGACTGGAATTGGCAGTCGAAGCTGACGGGTTTGCGTCCGACTCTGAGGATGACGCTGGAAAGAAAACAATGTTTTGGAATGTGATGCGCACTCTAGGTAACCCTTACTCGTAATGTCTTTTAATATTAGATTGACAGATTTAAATACACGTAATGTCTTTTAATATTAGATTGACATATTTGTATACTAGTAATGTCTTTTTAAATTATTATGACATGTTTATATACTCGTAATGTCTTTAAATATTAGATTGACAGATTTATATACTCGTAATGTCTATTAATATTAGATTGACAGATTTGTATACTCGTAATGTCTTTTAGATTGACAGATTTATATACTCGTATTGTCTTTTAATATTAGATTGACAGATTTATATACTCGTAATATCTTTTAATATTAGATTGACAGATTTATATACTCGTAATATCTTTTAATATTAGATTGACATATTTATATACTCGTAATATCTTTTAATATTAGATTGACAGATTTATATACTCGTAATGTCTTTTAATATTAGATTGACATATTTATATACTCGTAATGTCTTTTAATATTAGATTGACAGATTTATATACTAGTAATGTCTTTTAAAATTATTATGACATATTTATATACTCGTAATATCTTTTAAAATTAGATTGACAGATTTATACTCTTAGTGCGATCTTATTCTGCATAATATGTAGTTCACAACGTAACATCGTGATCCCTATTTTAGTATTTAATGGTCAAAATACTTTGTACACTTTTGAGTGTCTGTGAGTCAATGAGAGGGAAATAATGTGTAGATGGGGAGAGAAAATGGTCTACAAGAAGGAGAGAGAGACAGAGGAAAGAAAGATGAAGGTAGGGTTGCTGCACTGAAAGTTTAGTTATGATTTAGTTATGTTAACAAATAAGATCGATGGACGTTGGTAATATGAACGAAATTAAACGAATTATGTTAGCATAGAAAATAACTTTAAAGTATAAGGTGTGTTTTTTAAAAACTAATTTAAATTACACTGTTGTAAAGGCTTTCTAGAGATTAACAAAGTCAGCTAAGATCAGGAAAGTTTATTTTTTAATCTACATCACACACACACACACACACACACACACACACACACACACACACACACACACACATAACTACAGTGCCACTCCCTCTTACAACTCCCTCTCCCCATTTTAACGTGACATCCATTAGTAAATCTTGTGTAGCGCTGAATAAATGCATACTGATTATATCAACCATTTGCTGTCAATTCAGATGTCGGTGCACTGTCACCTTTGTGTCAGTCGGCACCCCGGATGTCAGTTGGCAGCCAATGGCCTCAGGGGGCAAGAAGCCCAGAAGAAGTATGTGGAAGAGCTAACAGACCATTGTCCAGGGCAGACAGAAACCACATGAAACAGTATGTGTATGCGCACTTTTTATTGTCATTAAGAGTTAGTCATTACATTGTGTGGTCTCGATAAATGGCATTGTCATTAAGAGTTAGTCATTACACTGTGTGGTCTCAGACAAGTTTTATTGTCATTAAGAGTCAGTCATTACATTATTTGGTCTCAGACAAGTTTTATTATATTATCATTAAGAGTTAGTCATTACATTGTGTGGTCTCTATAAATGGTATTGTCATTAAGAGGTAGCCATTACACTGTGTGGTCTCAGACAAGTTTTATTGTCATTAAGAGTTAGTCATTACATTATTTGGTCTCAGACAAGTTTTATTATATTATCATTAAGAGTTAGTCATTACATTGCTTGGTCTCAGACAAGTTTTAATGTCATTAAGAGTTAGTCATTACACTGTGTGGTCTAAGACAAGTTTTATTGTCATTAAGAGTTAGTCATTACACTGTGTGGTCTTAGAAAATAAAACATATATCGCTTGTATTTAATTAAGGTTAAGAAGATTAATTAAATATATTTATATCGAAATGAAAAAGAGAACGTAAACAAACTCATTGCTTTCACAAATTTGAATAATAAAATATATTCATTGCATAAGAAATTAAACAACAACACTTAATATTTAAACCCTTGGCGGGTAAGCAAACTATGTATCCATAAAAAGCAACTAAGAATCATGGACGAACTCAATGTTCATAATTATCTTGAGGCTTTCATTAAAAGTGTCTTTCAGGATAATAAATAAGCATGTGTTCTCTCTCTCTCTCTCACTCTCTCTCTCTCTCTCTCTCTCTCACACACACACACACACACACGTACGTTCCACGTACATACATCACAAACTCGGTGAAGAATCTTTTCTCTAGCCTAATTTAATCTTTTTCCTATCCTGTATTCAAATATGCGTCTATGTCCATTTTCACTGTATTACTAGACATAAAATACATGAATACAAATATGTCCATTTTCACTGTATAACTAAACATAAAAAGCATGAATACAAATATGTCCATTTTCACTGTATAGCTAGACATAAAAAGCATGAATACAAATATGAGCCTATGTCCATTTTCACTGTATAACTAGACATTTTCACTGTATAACTAGACATGAAAAGCAACTAAAGTTTCATGGCGAACAGTAATACCAAAATCTTCATCAAATAATTTTGTTGTGTGAACGTTATTCTCAATCTTTAATCAAATATTTAATGCACTGCACTTACATTTATTTAATGCACTGCACTTACATTTATTTAATGCACTGCACTAAATTTATTTAATGCACTGCACTTACATTTATTTAATGCACTGCACTTACATTTATTTAATGCACTGCACTAACATTTATTTAATGCACTGCACTAACATTTATTTAATGCACTGCACTTACTTTTATTTAATGCGCTGCACTTACATTTATTTAATTCACTGCACTTACATTTATTTAATGCACTGCACTTACATTTATTTAATGCACTTCATTACATTATTGCTTCACTTTCTCTCGAGAATTATCCAATGGAATCTTACTGGTTCATCTTTGACATTTGAGTCGGAAGGAAATGCAGATCAGTGGTGTGGAAAGCCCACCAGACCATGTCGAAGTTGCACTCTACATTCGAGTGGACTTGAACCTTGGGACTGGTGCAGTACCCGGATGATGATGCCGCGACTTGCCATTCGTCTAAGAAAACTTCAAAAACTTGCAGAAGAAAAGAACATTGGTAAATAACAAAAAGGAATTTAAATAAAGAAATTGTTTTTATTCTCATCATTGGCATTAATTTTAAGCCAACAACTTACGTCTCCTGCATATTCTATTTATATCATTCTTGAACCCTGAGTAGAACGTTGTATTTTAAGAGGGAAAGTACTTTTTCATTGGTAGACATTGTATACATTCTTGGTTAAGTACATGTTGTCTGTTTAGGTCTACGGGTTCTGCAAGCATACACAGAACAAACAGAAGGCAAAGATACTAGTGTGACGTCTTTGTATCACGAAGGCAGGTAAAAATATAATGCTTTTACTTATTCATTAGCGCGCGCGCACACACACACACATTCATACATACACACACATACGTACACACACATACGTACACACACACACACACACACACACACACACACACACACACACACATACACACACACATACACACACACATGCACTCATAGTACGGTAACAAACATATGAGCTATAAGCGAACTATTGCTATCGCTGCTACTGAATTTGGTCACAACTGGCCTTCCAGTGAACAGTTTAGTCTCGTAAATTTTTGCAACTTTTCTCTTACATTTAGAATGAAAGGTAAGAGAAAAATTGCAAAACTTTACGTAAGAAATGTTTGTTTTAAAAAGTTTATGGAAATTTTGATTTTGTCGCGCTTGATTTTGCAGACTACCTACGTAAATGTTTGTGCACATAAGTTCTAGCCAATGTAAAGCACGCTTTCTTTACAGATATCAAGAAAGTATATAAGTTCTAGCCAATGTAAAGAACGTTTCTTTACAGATATCAAGAAAGTATATAAGTTCTAGCCAATGTAAAGGACGCTTTCTTTACAGATATCAAGAAAGTATATAAGTTCTAGCCAATGTAAAGGACGCTTTCTTACAGATATCAAGAATGTATATAAGTTCCAGCCAATGTAAAGAACGCTTTCTTTACAGATATCAAGAAAGTATATAACGCTCTATAAACGCTGCAAATGAAATAGCCTACTAGCTACTCATAGGGTAAGCTTTCAGTAATTTAATAGTTATACTACAATCCGGACATTTGATAACTTAAAGTTACTTAAAAATACTTCAGACTGATCGTATCTTAACTTCTTAATTTTTTTTATGCAGAGGTATCAAATTTACTGCTACACCACCAGGCAATGAAGGAACTCTGGCAAGCCTCGCCATTTGTGCTGGATTTGATTATGTGTATTTAACTGACAAGAATTACACTGAAGCGTTTGTAAAGTTACAAGATGGCTTTCAGACAGTTCTCGTTGACTACTTCGAAGGTATGGGATGTTAGATATGTGTTGACTTGTTAATTGTTTTAGACCTATGTGAAACGGTTTCGCAACGGTTTTTGCGGAAGAATGATGGCTATAGAATAAAAACCAATATAATTTTTTATAATAATAAACTGTTGCTTAGTCAGAAATATTTTAATATTTTATTTCAAATGCAGAGATTCTCGTAAAGATTACACACACACACACACACACACACACACGATGTGTGTGTGTGTATTTGTGTGTATAATTCAACGTTAATGTTCTGTTATATTTAAAATATATTATTTTGAGATATGTTTAAATAACGTGTGAATGCGTACGCGAAATCAGCTTTTTAAAATAAATATGTGTTACTCCCAAGAATCATCATGTGCCAAGGAAGAAATAATTTTCGTTTAAAATACGTGTGTGTCTGGTATTATAAATGCTTTGATATTTAAATAGCCTGTCTATAATTAAAACAGTTGTATTCACATTGAGAATATGGGTGTTCCGTGATATCAGTTTACAAAGAATGGAAACTAAATTCCATGAATTGTTAAATTTGTGTTAATTATAGAGATCCCCTACCCCCAGATTTGCTTTTGTTGTTTATTACATAAGTAATATTAAAAAATCAAATACTGAAATGTTGATTTATTAAGGCACTCATGTCAATGGCTTTAATGTCGTCACCCAAGCGTGTTCTGGCTAGTTTGATGGATCAATCTTATCCGTTTACTCGCATCTACATACAACTCCGACTTGACAATAGCACGCCCCATAACAAATTACATACAACTCCGACTTGACAATAGCACGCCCCATAACAAATTACATACAACTCCGACTTGACAATAGCACGCCCCATAACAAATAACAATCCCTCAAGACCGCATTTTGACAGATACAATTCCATGATCCAAATCTTGAAAATGACCCCCCCTTCCTCGATTTTTAAGAAATGAAAAATAAAATTATATTGGAGTCTCCCACCACAGTAAAAATCCTATATCGTAATGTTGATATATATTTATATATAATATCATAATATACCACCGTCCCCTTCTCGAGCCTGGAAGGAAGCCCTAATTAAACATCATGCCACTCTGAGCTGAGTTGGGGGGTTGGGGGGAGGCAAATGGTAACTTTCTAATCTTGCAATATCTGCAAATATGACACCACTATGTAACATATAGTTGTTGTATATGACACCACTATGTAACATATAGTTGTTGTATATCGTTGGTCAGAGTAACCTGAATTACTGATGAAGGCGAAAGTAACCTTCACGCCAACTCCCCCATGCATTAAAGAGGTTTGCCCACACCCTTCCCCGCCCCATTTTTCTTATTCTGCACACCACAACATACGCCCCTTTTCTCGCTCGACTACAGTACCACCTTTCTCTCTCTATATATATATATAGGCCTGTGACAGAGAATTACTTGGTAAAGTGACAGAGAATTACTTGGTAAAGTGACAGAGAATTACTTGGTAAAGTGACAGAGAGAATTACTTGGTAAAGTAGCAGCTTTGTCCTTTAACCATGTTAAACATATTCTGGACTTCTGAGTGTTCAGATGAAAAGGAAAGAATATGGACCGGCCCTTTCAATGTCTAAATATAAACAGAACTATGTTGTTAGGTCCGGCACGTGTAGTTGCATCACCTATAGAAGACGACAGTGGGGAATTCACTTTCCCTGTGGAACTGGTGGACGAAAGCGTACAACCTGCTCTTTTGGATGCAAGCCTTTCGTCCAACATGCGTCTCTCAGAACACGTCAGAATCAACCATGTAGTATCGCTTGGCAAGCCATTCTTCCGACTGGATCCGTATTTGGTTGAATGCATCGAATTAACTGAAGAAGATTTTCCTGGGGTTGTGGATGTGAGTACATAGTTTAAGAGTTCCACATAAAAATATCCGGGAGAGAACCGTGTGTGTGGCCATATGTCCAGATAAGCTTTCATCAGTTGGTAATAAAATCAGTTAAATGAAGCTGCTTGTTGCTTGTGTGCTTAGTGTATTTAAAGTACAAAGGTAACACTTTACTAGATAGCACATTTCGAAACAAGTACAAGAATGTGTTTGTGCCTACCTAAAGAGCTATAACCTACACACTAACTATGTGCAATTTTATATTATTCACATAGTGTACGAATGCCAGAGGAGATCGAACTGCGTTCTTGTATGTTTCATTTGATCTATAGATAGATAGATAGATAGATAGATGGATGGATGGATGGATGGATGGATAGATAGATAGATAGATAGATAGATAGATAGATAGATAGATAGATAGATAGATAGATAGATAGATAGATAGATAGATAGATAGATAGATAGATAGATAGATAGATAGATAGATAGATAGATAGATAGATAGATAGATAGATAGATAGATAGATAGATAGATAGATAGATAGATAGATAGATAGATAGATAGATAGATAGATAGATAGATAGATAGATAGATAGATAGATAGATAGATAGATAGATAGATAGATAGATAGATAGATTAAATTTGTCTGGTATATTTGTTTTCATCTTTAAACATCTGAGTACCATATTAATTTTCATTTGAATTACCCAATGAATATTTAAAATGCATTGGCAAGCACACATGCATGGTTACATCATTTGAGAATAAGTATTAATGCTAATAAATACTTTTTCTAACATACGAACATCAATGCAGTTTGCCAAAACATATTATCAGTAAGCTATATGAAAAGGATGACTTGTTAATTTTTATATTTAAACACGTTCAACAGATACTATTAAATATTTTGTTGAATGTGTTTGAAATACAACACCTTTTAAATAGTGCACTTTAAACAGTACATTTCGTTTCATTGTAGTTTGCTTCTTTCAAACAAAGCCATAAAATAGTTCACGGTGGCGTATTGTTGTGGATGGATGGGTTAGTGGTGGGTGGGTGTTCGTGCGTATAAAATGCATATTTTATTCTTATCTGTAATCGATAACTAAACCTGCAATTCTTTCATTTTCCGAGACAGATTTTACCAGACTCTGTGTACCGCACACGTTCTGTAAATTTTATGAACAATCTGGACATAAGACACGAAGAAGAAACATGGCGATTCCAAGCCGGTGTAGCCATGGAGATTCGTCCATTGGGAAATTCTTCCAAAGAAAACATGCTAGCACTTGCGAAAAGGTGTATACGAAATTCTACATTATATAATGTGGAGTTGGAAAATTTGAATTAACAAAAATAATATAACATTTGTCCTCTATTATAACTTCTTCGTAATGAGTCGTTCGTTTTAATTATTTAAGGATTTGATTTCTTTCAAACTTCCAATATTAGGTGAATTTGCAGACGAATATAGTTAGAATCATATAATCTATGTACGGGAGACACTTTTCTCCATGTTTGGAAGTAAAGATGCTGGGGTTTTGGCATGGATTATTTTTGAACATTCTTGACCAGGCAGAAGCCATCAGGCTACTCTTTTAGAATTGCATATTCCAAGGTCTCCTTAGCATTCTTGGACTTGGGCACACAGAATATCCTGTGCAATTCCATTCGACGAAATAAACATAAGACTATTAAAAAGTTTGTTTGTTTTTTTAAATCCAACAAATCGCTTGAATAAGAGCTGAACACCTTACCTGTAAAAGAGGGGGTTTGTTTTGATCTGTTTTGTTCACTTTCCTCTTTAGTAATTTCTATAGCAACAAAATTAAAACAGAGTTACGCTTGTACTTTGCTATTCTTTATGTTTGAATTTATTTACGAATTTCATTGCCACTTACCTTCGGGGGTGGGGGGTAAGTGTATTACGTCCTATAATAATTCGGCCCATTAAATGCCAATAATTAGAGTGGTTGTGACGTTCTCTATAGAGAGTCTTAGATTAGAAGAAGACTATTAATAGAACGTGTTTGTCTCATTAAATGTACATACGTGATCCTCGTTTTAGTACCATTTGACGTAGTTGGTGTTTTTTTTATTTTAATCTAGTAGTGTTCTAAGAGAGTGTCCAGCTCTTGTACGTCTACAGATGTTCGTTTTAGTACCATTTGACGTAGTTGGTGTTTTATTTTAATCTTGTAGTGTTCTAAGAGAGTGTCCAGCTCTTATACGTCTACAGATGTTCGTTTTAGTACCATTTGACGTAGTTGGTGTTTTATTTTAATCTTGTAGTGTTCTAAGAGAGTGTCCAGCTCTTGTACGTCTACAGATGCGAGGGGTAGGAATAGGATGCCACACCGATCACCTTTACGTTGACCTCCGACCTCTGGACCCAGGCCATGAGAGAGAATATGTGACGGTATGGGATGCAGAGAACACACAATATTGTCGTGACGTAATGGACTTGCAGCGAGACATGATTCTAGGTACGACCTAATGTTGTCTACGCGGCCTTTGGCTCCTCCCAAAACTGTAATACGATTGAGATATGGTGCAAGGGGATACATTATCGGGTTGTTTTTTATTCAATTCCACCGTATATACCTTTTCTAATAGCTTTACACTTCTAAATAAATTTGATATTTTGACTCATAACTTATAATTATTAGTCATAAGACACAGTATCCACTCCAAATAAATCCAATGTAGTATCAGTAAGTTTATTTTAGCCTTTATTGATTCTTGATTTGGAACTAGAGTTCTGTTAGGTATTCTCTGAAGCAATCTATTTTTATTATTTGAACGTAATTTTGAGAAATGTGTGCGTCACTAAGATAAAAGATAAAATCAGTTATATAAACAGGAAGAAACAAAAATCAAATAGTACCAATTGTTTTTACAATAAAGGAGCGTATCATATGTGCTCATGTAACAACCATATCAATCAATTGCATATTTTGTTTTTACGATTTAATAAGTAAAATACGATTTTCTTTTAATTCCAAGGTGGCCCCGTGGTGCAGGCTAGCGCAGATATAACGTGCCGCAACAACAGCGTAGATACTGGACTTGAATTTCTCAGTTTCCAGTTTGGACAGAAAAGGTCAGGCTGACTTTTGGTTGGCAATTATACGTCAGAAAGATATGTACAAATCAGAAGCATTTTTCAGTGATTATTGCCGCTTAAATATCTCGTTTAGTGAATATACCACATTCCAATTCGTAACGAGATAAAAATAAGTATTGTTAAAAATTATAATAATTCGACCCAACATGGAATAAATTCAATTAATTTCTTGAAGAAAATATTTTTTTAATTTTGTTAGCAAGAAGGAAAAGTTTCCTCTAAAAGTTAATAAAATAATTTGTAATGTTACGGAAATTGTAACAAAATAATGTCTATTTCACACCTGTGGACTTTCCACCCATTGCCAAATGTCAAATGAAATTGATGGACCCATTGTCCTAGATAAAACAAAATACACTTTGAAACGTACATCACTCAAAGAGGTTATTAAGATGCACACCTGAATCTAATATTCTTAATTAGTATAATCATAGCACACTTATAAATTACGTTGTAATAAAAACACAAGCAAAATGACTTCTTAGAGGTTATTATATAAACAGAAAAACTATTCTAGAAACTAGAATGTCTGGATCCATCTTTGATTTCTTTTCCCAATAAATAATTATTTTATGTGCTCTCACGATTCACTTATATAAAAGCTTGTAGAATAAGTAATCTTTAATAAGTAGTAGTAGTAGTAGTAGTAGTAGTAGTAGTAGCAGCAGCAGCAGCAGCAGTAGTCTTTGTAGTAGTAGCATTAATACTAAAATTAGTAGAAGTTGTATAACACTGGGCACAAGAACAAAGACAAGTATTCAAAGTGCAGCGAAAATGATGTCATCCATTCAAACAACAAATGATTGCAGTCAAAATATTCACATTTCAACGTTTCTTTCTCATTCTGAGTTTAAAACTTCACACATTTGCTTCATAAATATGTCTACGGCTGTTAAGAGTGCATGAATCAAATATGAAAAAATATTAATTAATTCGAAAGCTACAATATTCCTCCTGAAAAATGCAAAAACGTTTCCTCAATTGAGAAATAACATTCGATCCAGAAGGAAAAAAAATCGTCATCTGTATATCAAACGGAATTTGTGTTAACCTTCAGGAAATTTATACCGTAAACGTTTGGCAGAAAATTACAAGATTATGTTCACCCCTTGTATGCGTGCAAGTGATATTGGTATTCAAATAATGACAAAGATTACTTTTCGCGTAGAAATTATGTAATTAAATGATTATGCTTAAGTTTGTTTTCCAGCCTATGTAACATTGAAGGACAAAGCGAGTTCTGTCAAGCCAGCAAGTCCGCTCGCGCTAAGGCTGCAGATGACTTACAGAAACTGCTGACCTCAGCGGCCGGCTATGGCCGCTTACCGCGCTTCGAAATAATCGGACTTATCAGAGCTTGTTTAGTGGACATCTGCGGAGGATGTGCGGGTGCTGGTTGGTGTTATTAGTTAATGTAATTTGAACACTTTTAACTTAACGGCTGCCATTTTTACCAGTCACACTTTTGATGACAAATTCCATTTCTTGACATTATTGCTATTGTTTTTCCAGGGCCAGTTTTCGATGACAAATTCCATTTCTTGCCATTATTGCTAATGGTTTTTCAAGGCCAGTTTTCGATGACAAATTCCATTTCTTGCCATTATTGCTATTGTTTTTCCAGGGCCAGTTTTTGATGACAAATTCCATTTCTTGCCATTATTGCTATTGTTTTTCCAGGGCCAGTTTTTGATGACAAATTCCATTTCTTGCCATTATTGCTATTGTTTTTCCAGGGCCAGTTTTTGATGACAAGGTTCGTAAATGCGCACGGCTTGTACACAAATACATCGAGACTGCGGCGAGTGCATTTCCAGATCTTGCTAATGTAACCACCTTCTTCAACACAGACACTGTCGAGTCTACGGTGCATGCACTGGCTTGCCGGAACGGCCACGTGTGTGTAGAAAACACACCCATATATTCATTATTTGGTAACTTAACATTATGTGTTAAAAACAAACCTATATATTCATTATTTGGTAACTTGACATTATGTGATGAAACCACAGCTATATATTCATTATTTTGTAACTTGGTAGCTTGCCACTATGTGTAGAATATATTCATTATTTGGTAACTTGACAATATGCGTAGAAAACACATCCATATTCATTATTTAGTAACATGACATTATGTGTAGAAAACACACCCACATATTTATTATTTGATAAATTGATTTTATGTGTAGAAAACACACCCATATATTCATTATTTGGTAATATGACTTTATGTGTAGAAAACACACCCATATATTCATTATTTGTTAAGTTGACTTTATTTGTAGAAAACACAACCTTCATTCATATTTTGTTAATTTGACTTTATGTGTAGAAAACACACCCATATATTCATTATTTGGTAATGTGACTTTATGTGTAGAAAACACACCCATGTATTCATTATTTGGTAATGTGACTTTTATGTGTAGAAAACTTATCAATTACATTCATTAATTGATAACTTAATGTGAAGAACACAACCGTATATTCATAATTTGGTAATTTGCTTTAATGTGCAGAAAGCACACCCGTATATCTATGATTTGGTAACGTGACTTTATGTGAAGAAAACACACCCGTATATCCAATATTTGGTAATTTACCTTTATAAAGAAAACACGCCCCTGTATCCATTCTTTGGTAACTTTATATGTTCGTTCCTGGTTGTAACATGTCGCCCTACAATTATGATACGCTTAACAATCTTTGGTATCGGAATATACAAAATTCAGTCAAGGTCAATGTCTTTGTTACGTTTCCAGTATTTATTTAAAGACCCTGCTTAGAATAATTAAAAGACTTTAAATATAATTAATTCTTCCTCTCATATTCTACGCAGACTGGTTGCTCAATTTATTATCTGACTAATTAAAAGTGCGTCTTGTAGTTCAGACGACAAATTTACAGACTAATAAACTGCGAACTTTTAGCTAGATTTGAAAACAGTTAAATCCCTCTAAATTAATATGCACTCGTCATCAATCTTTCTGCTCATCCGCCCCCATTCAAATCTAAGAATTAATCTAATTGGTCTATTGTGCATAGAAATCAACTACTAAGAGGTATTAACAAAGAAAATAAGATTTAATAAAGTTTAACAAATTAACAATAAATCGAATGCAACGCGAATAGTCTTCACTCTGTCTTTACGCGCCTATGCCTGATTTTTGTCAATCTAAATTGCCAGAAAAGTGTTCCTTTGAGATCTGTACACTTGATTTTGCACTTAGCTCTATTCTTGTATCCTTGGTCTCAACACTCAGTCATGCTGATTCGTTCCCTCAGTCCCCCTTTAACGACACACGTGGTGCATAAGGAATGATGTCCCTTTGTTAGTGGCTAGGAACTGGAATTTTTGCAGCATGGCCCTCAGAGTGGATTTCGACACGCTTACACCAATAAGCTAATGCAGGTGAGGCATGGTGAAACATGAACCATGAGCCGACCTGTGGATGCAACGTGTTTGGATATAATTCTCAACCTAACAGGCCCTACTTAGGCATGGCTCAATTAAATGCGCTGAACAAAGAGTTTCGACCTCGCGTCGCTTACAATTAGATTTTAGAAAAAATATAATCGTCTCACATGTGTTCCATTTAACAGTCATGACGTATGAAGCAATAAAATAGATACAACGTTAAATTAATGTTCATACAAGAGGTAATTCAAACCGACAGAGCGCTTCACAATTTACAATTAAAATTACACGCAATAATTGAATTACATGAAGAATTCATATCGAGCGCAGCATTCTGGCTCTTAGTGAATTAAAACAATATAAATTAAAGTACAGAAATGGAAAAATGGTTACAATAAATTTATATTCCGTAACATATAGGTTTTCAGCTATTTCTTTGAACCATGCTCAAGTGTATATGGAAATCATATAATACATAGCACAAATACATACTTAAACAATACATAGGCAAATACTATTAAATAAAATGATACCTTTGAGAGAAGTCGAAGGGTACCTTGATTCTCTATGGCGCCGGCTGCCTCTCACGACCCGAGTAAGCTGATGGAATTAGCTAAAATGTGCTCGAAGTGAGGGAGCGGAAGCGTGTGGGTACATATATAGAAAGGTATATTGCGTATCACGTGACTGTTCGCAAAGCATGTGGTTGGTTCGAGAACTGGACAATGGTCCTAAAGTTACATAACATCTTGACCTGTTCTAGAAGCACCTAGAAAAAGGAAGCTTTGAACAAAGGGCCAAGGGTTTCAAATATTCGAATTTGAAGTAAACAAGGCAAGTGGGTCACGAAGTCGGACAATTTTATCAGACTGTGACACCCCCTTGCTTTTGAGGCGTTTATCTTGCCAAAGATAAAATGCCTCCTACAAATTATGTATGATAAAATGTAGAAGTCCACAATGAAGAAAAATTTACACAAAAAAAATTTCGACATTCCTAGAAATAAAGTGTGCAACTATATTTCATATTTACAGGAAGGAATCCGTAGGGTTCAGTTAATTGATTAAACAACATTCTATCAGTACCGGCACTTGATGGCATCAAGCACGACTCATGTAATCTGCGCCAACATTCAAAGACCCTTTGATGTAATGAATATTTGCGTCATACTGTGTCAGAAACAAAGACCAACGCATTAAACGGCTGTTCGTAAATTGCGCCTGTCCGAGAAAGGCCAACGGCTGGTGATCGCACTCAATGACAAAGGTTTTTCCGTACAAATAGTTTTCGAACTTTTTTATGGCCCAAACTATTGCAAGACATTCCTTTTCACTGGTGGAATATTTCTGTTCAGTAGTTGTGAGTTTACGGCTTGCATATGCAACTGGGTGTTTGGTGTCATTGTGTTCTTGTAATAACACTGCTCCTAATCCTGTGTTGCTAGCATCAGTCCTTAACAAGAATGGTTTTGTCAGATCTGGCAGTTTAACAACTAAATCTGAAGTCAGTCTAGATTTCAGTGTGTCAAAAGCGTTTTGGCATGCATCAGTCCACACTACTTTTGTAGGCATATTCTTACGTGTCAAGTCAGTCAGAGGACATGCAATGGCACTAAAATCTGGTACGAATTTTCTGTAGTAGTTAGCAAGACCAAGAAAACTTCTAACTTGTGTTTTTGTTAGCGGTTGTGAAGTGTCCTTAAGTTGTGCTATCTTAGCTTCACTTGGCGACATAGTTCCATGACTCAACTTGTGTCCCAAGAAGTCTAAGGAGAATTGTGCTATTTCACACTTCGTAGGGCGGGCAGTGAGGTTGGCTTGTTTTAATCTGGCTAGCACATCTCGTAAGAGTGTTAAGTGCTCCTCCCATGTCTGGGTGCCTAGAATTAAATCATCCATGAAGTTCTCAACTCCACGTCCGTACAGTGGTTCTAACAATGACCGCATCATTTTAGAAAAAATGCTTGGAGCGTTTGAAACTCCGAAAGGCATAACTTTCCATGTGTAATTTCCTACTGGTGTAGTGAAAGCTAGTATGTGTCGATCAGTGTCCTTGACCTTGATTTGCCAAAAACCGCGTGACAAATCTATTTTGGTATAGTAATGAGCGTTAGCTAGCTTAGTGAAGATGAGATCCGGATCAGGAAGAGGTTCGGCACAAAACTCTGTCACTTGATTGAGTTTGCGGTAGTCTACGCAAAAACGGAACGAGTTATCACGTTTTTTAATCAACACGATGGGTGATCCGTAGGCACTGTCAGTCTTCTCTATGACCCCTAGATCTAGCATAGTCTTAATCTCACGTCTAACGTCATCTATCTTAGCGTGTGGCAACGGATACGGCTTCAAACGTATCGGTTTGTTGTCAGTCAGCTTCAGTGAAAATTCTATTAAGTCTGTCAACCCTGGTTTGTCTGTCAGAGTAGATGAGAACTCATTAAGCAATTCATTCACTTCTTTTTTCTGTCTTTCTGTCAAGGCTTCATTTACCCTAACGTCTTTGACAGTTTCGTCCGTCTGTAGAGGACAGTTTGGTAAAGTACCAGTGACGCAATCAGTATCCCCCTCGTCTTCTGTAACTATCGTCGCTACGACAAAATCAGCTTGAGTGGTTTGATCCTCACGGCTTATGTACTTTTTGAGTAGGTTAACATGAAAGATTTTCTCTCTCTTTCCTGTCTGCACCTTATAGTTCAGTCCCCCTAGCTTGGCGGTAACTACAAAGGGCCCCTTCCATTTCATCTGAAGTTTGTTATGTGCTTCAGGAAGCAACAGTAACACTTTGTCGTTAACTTCAAATTCTCTAGGTTTGGTGTGCTTATTGTAATATTCTGCCTGTCTAGACTGAGCTATCGTCAAGTTTTCCCGTGCTATCTTGCCTATAGTTTCAAGACGGTTTCTTAAGTCAGTGACGTATGTATAAGTTGTCTTAACTTCGTCATCTGTCTTTTCATCAGTCCAAAGTGCCTTCAAAATCATCATCGGTCCGCGTACAGTACGTCCGTAAAGTAGCTCAAATGGTGAAAACCCGGTGGAAGATTGTGGCACCTCCCTATATGCAAATAGTAGGGCAGGGATGTATCTGTCCCAGTCTTTCGGTTTATCTGTGGCGAGCTTTTTAAGTGCTGTTTTTAATGTCCCATTGTATTTTTCAATCAGACCATTTGCCTGGGGGTGGTATGGTGTGCAAGTAAGATGTTTGATGGAAAGTAAACGATTTACTTCCTTCATTACGTTGCCTATGAATTGACTCCCCTGATCCGTCAAAATTTCAGTAGGAATTCCAACACGACTCCAAAGACCGAAAAGGGCTTCGGCGACAGTTTCAGTATCAATATTTTTCAATGGTACTGCGTCGGCGAATCTTGTTGCGTAATCAATAGTGGTCAGCACGTATCGATTACCTCTCGTTGATGTGGGTATTATAGGCCCAATCAAATCCAATGCTACGCGCTTGTAGGGTTCACTGATCAGTTCAGGCTCTCCTAACGGTGCGGGTCTGATTGAATTTTTAGACTGTGTTCTCTGGCATGTGTCGCAACTTAACACGAATCTACGGATATCGGCAGTGATGTCCGGCCAATAAAACTCACTTGTAATACGACTAGTTGTTTTTTGTACACCCATGTGTGCACCAAAAAGACTCTCATGACCTAATCGTAATACGTCATTTCGTTTGGTTTGTGGAACGACTAATTGTTTCCGAAATTCGTCTCCCACTTTCGAATAGCGGTACAATAAACCCTTTTTCAGAATAATGCACGCTTTCTTATTCGAATCGTCAGTGTTGACGTCACTAACAAGTACAGCTTGTCTGCGTAACTTGTCTAGTGTTTCGTCCTCAGCTTGTAATATTTTAATCTCGCTAACTGTTGCTTTATCTACGGCTGGTGCGGCAGACATCGGTGCAGTTACAGATTTGTCTTTACTACTCGCTGCTCTGGTTACAGCGTTAACCAGTGGTGGTTCAGTTGAAGTTTGTTTTTTGCACGGCAAAACATACTTGCAACCAAGGATCACGTCATGCGGTGAGTTTTCCATAACTGCCGCTTTGACTGTTCCTTCTACAAAGTCTGAAACAATCGAGACTTCAGCTACTGGTAAAATGTCTTGTTCGCCGTTTGCAAAGGTGACAGAGATTGTCTCCCCTGTGTAGTCGGTACGGTTAACTAATGATGCATTTACAATAGCGTCTAGCTCACACCCTGTATCAAGCAAAGCGATTGTATCGTGACCGTTTGCCTGTACTGGTGTTCGATTCGACTTTTCTGTTTTAGGTGTATGACTTTCTACTGCGTAAACTTTAGCTGTTTTCTTTTCAGGACATGTTCGTGAAAAATGGCCACTATCACCACAAGTGTAACATGCAAGATTCTTTTTATCTTTCTGTTTGTCGGACTTGTTTTTAGTGTCGGGTTTAGATGCTTTATCATCACGCTCATTAGGTGCCTTCCCGTCATTTTTCTTATCCTTTCGAGTCTGCGGTTCGTTCGGTCGAGACTTGTTGTTCGCGTGTGCGTTCGAGAATTGAGAATGTGCGTCATCAAAGCGATCGGCGGCGTTGCCTATCTCCTCTAGCGTAGATTTTTCCCTTATTGCTAAGTGAATCAGTAGATCTGATTTGTATGACCCGAGAATATGGTCTTTTACCATTTCATCCCTAAGACCTGCGTACGTCTGTGGAGTTTCGGCTAGATCTATCCATCTTTGGAACAAGTCAGCTACGCGTCGTATGTACTGTGCGTGCGTCTCTGAACTGGCTTTAGTGGCCTGTTTAAACTTACGTCGGTATGTATCTGCTGTGAGTTTGTAACGTTTCAATAATGCGGCCTTGACTGTGTCGTAATTATCTGACTCAGAATCGCTAAGCTTATTGAACTCGTTTTTCGCACTGCCCTGCAATAACCCCGATAAATTTATCGCCCAATGTTCCGCTGGAATGTTTGTTGCTCTGGCTAACTTTTCAAACGTTTTTAAATACGCGTCTATTTGATCTTTGTTCTCATCAAATGGGACCATATTTATCTTTGGAATGATATTTTCAATTCTACTGTGATTATTTCCATCGCTAGAACGCGAATCACCACTGCTTCTGCGGTCACGGTTTGGATTGGTAACTTCTAGTTTCTTCACTTCCCATTCTAACCGTTTTATTTCCGCGTCTGCTGCGATGCGTTTAGCTTCTGTGTCCGCTGCGATACGTTTTGTTTCGATGTCGGCTAATCTTTCAGCTTCTAACCTTTTAGCTTCTGCGTCAGCTGCGATGCGTTTAGCTTCAGTTTCGGCTAGTTTTTCAGCTTCTAACTTCTTCAGTTCGCGATTAGCAATACGTTCTTCTCTTTCTATCTCTTGCCTTTCTTTGTCCGCTTTTTCTACTCTCTCCTTTTCTGCTTTTTCCGCTTTCTCTAGCTCAGTTTTGATGTAGCTAGTCAGTTCGTCACCCTGGTATCCTATCATGATACCGGCTTCTTTCAGGTCTTCGATAACCTGTTTGCGATCCATTTTACTGTCTTAGCGCGCTGGCTACAATAAGAATGTATCTCGTGAATTGTGTGTTTTAACCGTCGGCGATAACTCCGCTTATCCCGAAAATAACTTTTAGGCTACAACCTTACAAAAATTATTTAATTTACTCAGAACACCTTCCGAAATAAATTACGCGTTAACTCTTTACACGTTTCACCTGCTTGTCACAGTGTCCGCTGTTCCAAGACTTCCGTAATGTCACGGCTCCTACCATACAACATTACACATTATATCTAGCACCCTAAATATAATAGTCCGAAGTCTGTTACTACCGATAACTCTCCTAGCTGGCGGTATAACCTTCGACTCCTCACAATGAAGTACTCAGTAACACAATACTAAATAAATCATTCAATAGCTAACATGACATATTTAACTACGCTTAAATATATCAACATTAACTAACATGCACGCTACTCTGCAAAAGAATACATGCACATGTCACAACAAAAGCAAAGAAAATCAGTGATACAAAAATCAAAAGAACAATTGGCAATTCTGTTCGTTCGTTCGTTTCTAGGTTATGATGCGCCCTATGTATAAAAATGTTACAATTTACAATTTAATACATATCAATCCCGCGACGACCCACACTTGTTACGTTTCCAGTATTTATTTAAAGACCCTGCTTAGAATAATTAAAAGACTTTAAATATAATTAATTCTTCCTCTCATATTCTACGCAGACTGGTTGCTCAATTTATTATCTGACTAATTAAAAGTGCGTCTTGTAGTTCAGACGACAAATTTACAGACTAATAAACTGCGAACTTTTAGCTAGATTTGAAAACAGTTAAATCCCTCTAAATTAATATGCACTCGTCATCAATCTTTCTGCTCATCCGCCCCCATTCAAATCTAAGAATTAATCTAATTGGTCTATTGTGCATAGAAATCAACTACTAAGAGGTATTAACAAAGAAAATAAGATTTAATAAAGTTTAACAAATTAACAATAAATCGAATGCAACGCGAATAGTCTTCACTCTGTCTTTACGCGCCTATGCCTGATTTTTGTCAATCTAAATTGCCAGAAAAGTGTTCCTTTGAGATCTGTACACTTGATTTTGCACTTAGCTCTATTCTTGTATCCTTGGTCTCAACACTCAGTCATGCTGATTCGTTCCCTCAGTCCCCCTTTAACGACACACGTGGTGCATAAGGAATGATGTCCCTTTGTTAGTGGCTAGGAACTGGAATTTTTGCAGCATGGCCCTCAGAGTGGATTTCGACACGCTTACACCAATAAGCTAATGCAGGTGAGGCATGGTGAAACATGAACCATGAGCCGACCTGTGGATGCAACGTGTTTGGATATAATTCTCAACCTAACAGGCCCTACTTAGGCATGGCTCAATTAAATGCGCTGAACAAAGAGTTTCGACCTCGCGTCGCTTACAATTAGATTTTAGAAAAAATATAATCGTCTCACATGTGTTCCATTTAACAGTCATGACGTATGAAGCAATAAAATAGATACAACGTTAAATTAATGTTCATACAAGAGGTAATTCAAACCGACAGAGCGCTTCACAATTTACAATTAAAATTACACGCAATAATTGAATTACATGAAGAATTCATATCGAGCGCAGCATTCTGGCTCTTAGTGAATTAAAACAATATAAATTAAAGTACAGAAATGGAAAAATGGTTACAATAAATTTATATTCCGTAACATATAGGTTTTCAGCTATTTCTTTGAACCATGCTCAAGTGTATATGGAAATCATATAATACATAGCACAAATACATACTTAAACAATACATAGGCAAATACTATTAAATAAAATGATACCTTTGAGAGAAGTCGAAGGGTACCTTGATTCTCTATGGCGCCGGCTGCCTCTCACGACCCGAGTAAGCTGATGGAATTAGCTAAAATGTGCTCGAAGTGAGGGAGCGGAAGCGTGTGGGTACATATATAGAAAGGTATATTGCGTATCACGTGACTGTTCGCAAAGCATGTGGTTGGTTCGAGAACTGGACAATGGTCCTAAAGTTACATAACATCTTGACCTGTTCTAGAAGCACCTAGAAAAAGGAAGCTTTGAACAAAGGGCCAAGGGTTTCAAATATTCGAATTTGAAGTAAACAAGGCAAGTGGGTCACGAAGTCGGACAATTTTATCAGACTGTGACAGTCTTCTTATGCAAACAATCTTAATTATGTTAATTGGATTGCATTAAATTACTTGAATTAGTCTCCTGGACATTACGAGACTATTAGACATAGGTGATTCTCCGCGTAACAGAACAGGAATATTTCCTACCGATTGAAACATTTCTTCTGTTTGCCTATGCCACCTATAAACAGTCACCCCAAAATGATCTTCAGGGACGCCCTTTTTATTAATAAACTTTATCAAGTCTTCCTACAATGTACTTTACCTTACCAATAAAGTTAACAATATTGCTTAAACGATCAAGCCAAACTATTACTAGAAATCAGGTTTTTTCAACGTCTTGAAGTTTGTTTCTCACAAAGCCATGTTGAAAAGCAAGAACGGAACTGTCATTTTCGCACTATCGTGGACACAAACTGGACATTAGTAAAACTTTAATTTTGAATATTTCTTATTGTAAATGCATTTACTTTATTTGTTGTCATTGCGTAGGTGCGTTTTTCATTTCGCTCTTCGTGCTGTCTTTATCATCACATCACCATCATCACCACTACAAGCATCATCATCATGAGCATTATTATTATTATTATTATTATTATATAACATCGCAAATGCGAAGTGTAAAATAATGCAAAAAGCAAGTGATACTAATTCCAATGTAAGTAAGCGGCTCACTCATTTGCACTGATAAGCAAATGGTTTCAATAGGTTCCTTATGTTCTCATAAGACAAACCAGCACTTTAAGATACGCTTAATTTTAAAAACAGAGAGTTCATTTTATTTATGATTGTTCCGTATTTGTTGTTTGTTTTTTTCTGTCACTTATTATTTGTATATTAGATAGATAGATAGATAGATAGATAGATAGATAGATAGATAGATAGATAGATAGATAGATAGATAGATAGATAGATAGATAGATAGATAGATAGATAGATAGATAGATAGATAGATAGATAGATAGATAGATAGATAGATAGATAGATAGATAGATAGATAGATAGATAGATAGATAAATAGATAGATAGATAGAAGGAGAGATAGATAATTGCTAATATATTATGCCTCCAGTGCCGACTGTGACAGCCCGATACTATCCAGACCCAAAGAAATCTCTTCAGAGGACTTTGTTTTCTTCCGATATCAATCCCACTCCTCTTTTGGAACTGGTGGCAGAAGAAATGGCTTTCAGAGCTAGAGGCACGGTGACTGTCTACATAGAGTCAGAAAAAGACACTTATGCGCTTCGCAATGTTTTGAAAGTAATAATATGGTTAATTAATTAATTAAATAGATAGATAGATAGATAGATAGATAGATAGATAGATAGATAGATAGATAGATAGATAGATAGATAGATAGATAGATAGATAGATAGAGAGATAGAGATAGAGAGAGAGACAGACAGACAGACAGACAGACAGACAGACAGAGATGTGTGTGTGTGTGTAATTATAGTAATGTATGTATTGTATAATTTCCCTAATTTTTTTCCTATTTCTGATTCCCATAATTGCTGCTGCATACTAAAGGTCACCGAAAATGTAAATCTGCGTTAAATGAAATAAAAGTATATTATTTTTTTCAATTGTTAGGTCCTAATGGCTTACAGCAAAAACGTTACTTTGGTAGAATTCCATGTAGCGCCTGATATTGACGCTGATCTGGTGACGTCCTCCATTCAAAGGAAAGTAGAGGCGTGGTCTGGAGTGGTTTGTCCACGATATAGCCGTTTTGCAATAACACCTTTTGTAGTGATTACCATGGAAACTGAGCGCCATCGACGTAGTGCTGAAGATAGCGTCCCACGGAATAAGGTCAAGTCGAGAATATACGACTGGGAACGGGAATGGCTTGACAAAATGTTTTGAAACGAAACACACTTTACACGTTGATCTGACTTGTCTATAAATTGTATATTTACAGCTTAGAATCTCGTAGAAAAAGAAAGGTTTTAGTAAGTCACAATAGCTTATTATAATATTTTCTACTTATAATAATAATGATTTTTACTCGCCCTTTATTATACATTCTAATGAAACTACTGATATCTCAAACAACAAGAAAAAATAATCAGAGAATAATGCGAAAAGAAACTTATTCAGAGACAGAGTGAAGTGGAGAAAAGCACCGCTGTGCTGTATATGTGAGTAATAACACAAGTTAAACACGAGCTAGAGGCAGTTGCTGGTTCAGAAAATCACAACACATTGCTGGACATGATGTCTAAATAAGAACAGACTGTGTAGCTTGTGACGTCTAAACGAGAACAGACTGTGTGGCTTGTGACGTCTAAACGAGAACACACTGTATAGCTTGTGACGTCTAAACGAGAACAGACTGTGTAGCTTGTGACGTCTAAACGAGAACAGACTGTGTCGCTTGTGACGTCTAAACGAGAACAGACTGTGTAGCTTGTGACGTCTAAACGAGAACAGATTGTGTAGCTTGTGACGTCTAAACGAGAACAGACTGTGTCGCTTGTGACGTCTAAAACGAGAACAGACTGTGTCGCTTGTGACGTCTAAAACGAGAACAGACTGTGTCGCTTGTGACGTCTAAAACGAGAACAGACTGTGTCGCTTGTGACGTCTAAATGAAAACGAGTACCTGATGAGAACAAATCGTACATCATGAGTCGCCTAAGTGAGATAAGCTCACCTACCATTCGACATCTCAGTGAGAACAAACCGAGTACCATAGGTGTCTAACAGAACTGATCGTGCATCATGGGATGTCAAATGAGAACAGATCGCGTTATGTCCGGCATGAAGGTTGAACATCTGTAGTTGTCAAAAAGTTCAAGGTCAACAGCATTCAACGATGTCGACGTAACAACAGACAGGAGCATGTAAACAAATCTTTGGAAAAGATCGAAAAATTACCGGGAAATAGAAATGCGAAAATTATGGCATTGAGGCATAGTGTTATCAGTAGTAATCAGGTTACAGTGACTCTTGGGAAATGCGAAGACTGTGGCATAGAAGAGCAGCAATGAATCGTCTCAAATGGAATACAAAGCTATTTATAAACTCCCTGGAAAAGGCAGCACTTGTCGTAAGATTCCGTATCCTAGGTGAAACGTTGAATCTCCAATTATCGGGGAATTCGGTGTTACGTGTGCTTCATGGAGAAATGCGCTGCCTGACTTACAATCAGCTCTGGCTTTGAGAATTACTTACGCCGGTCTCACTTCTTTTAGTTAGATGAAATAAAACCTTTAATAATTATTAACAAAAATGGTTCAAATGATTCCTCTACAGTATAACTATATACAAATGTGCTTTAAGAAATGAGTTACCGTGGCTATTATATGTTATAATTAGGAAAAGTATATAGAGAGATCAGAATACACCTATTGTGATGCATTTTTAGTCATGCATTACAGTCTATCTATCTATCTATCTATCTACATATCTATCTATCTGTCGTTTTATTTATCTATCTGTTCGTGTGTGCGTGTGTGTGTGTGTGTGTTATGAGTGAGAGGGAGGGGGAGAAAGAGAGAGAGGAAGACGTTCAGCACATAATGGTAGATCACTATCTCGAAAATTCCAGTTGATGACTTCTTGATAACTTCTTGAACATTAGCTTTAAGATTAATATAAAAAGAAAATGAATACGACATTATAAGTTAAAATATGATGACCTGATAATGAACGAAATAGAATATTAATTATTACGTTAATAATAAAGGGAATCGTGTCATTCAGATTGTTTACAACGGCGATTCTGGTGTGATTGCTATTACTAAGAAAAGTTTAAATCATGATAATTTCGGCGTTTGGGCCCACATTCTCCCGGCTTTATTAACATTTATTAATGATGATAAATGCAACTGAACCTATATTAATATTTAATACTCTAATAAAAACATGTTTCAAAATGTATTATTTTAAATCATAAAATTAGTGAGGTTTCACACTTGTAAACTTTCAACGTCTAGCACTGTACCTCGTTCTTGGTTTTCCAATTGTATGCTATGCAATCTTCGGCCTTCCTTGTAAAGTTTGGCTGCTACCAAAAGACCTAATAATGAACAGTCCGTAAGACAGGATCATATTGACCCATGGTCTATGGGCGATAAGACTGGGAATAGAGTTTGCCACCCGTGGTAGGGGAAATCTGGGTGAAAGATTTTAGGAGGCTTAAATGGCGAGAGTAAAGCAAAGCTGTTAGACTGCCTGGACACTCATTCTAGCGTCTCCGTCTCCTACAGCAATACAAAGTCTGTAGTAAAGATTCCACAAACCAATAGAAATTGTATGTTTGTGAACTCTGTAGGAAATCTGGATTTTATAATTCAATTGCTGCCGGCAAAAGTCTGGCATCTTGCGTGGTGTGGATTTCGACTAAAAATAGGCTTGCCCTGCCCTGCCCTTCTACTTAGCCAACATATTTGTATCATACCTTTCCTGAGCGAGGAAATTAATATAAAAAGAAAATGAACTTCCTGAACTGTCTTGCTACAGTCCTCTTTCCTGGAGGAGATGACAACAGAACACTGTCACTTCTAACAGCCTAGCCACAAACGAGTCTCATTTGAGCCACCAAAGTGAAAGATAAGTTTTTATCATTTGAAAAGACAATTGCATGTTCGTGCTATGACTGCTTTTTGAAGACAAGTTACATTACAATTGTGTAAGATCCATCTGGACATTTTATCTTTGTTTTTAGCCTATGGTGACCAATTGTTTCGTTATAATTACATTCCCTTTATAATTGACTTTATCCTGTCCCCTCTATCTATCTATCTATCTATCTATCCTTCTATCTATCTATCTATCTATCTATCTATCTTTCTATCTATCTATCTATCTTTCTATCTATTTATCTATATCTATATGTCTGTCTATTTATCTATCTATCTATCTATTTATCTATCCATCCATCCATCCGTCTTTCTATCTCTCTATTCAAATAGGGGAATTTTGGTTCTTGGGAGCAAGACAAATATCATATGATGTTAGCATAGTCTAGATATTCGTGACGCATCATTTCATTGTACGTCTTGTGGATCTGTGTTTATAGAAAGTGGCTGCTTGTGACTGAAATATTGGGTTACGTTTTTCAGCAGGTATAAGATGGGTTAAATCGAACAAGTTTTTACTATTCTAATGTCTCTCTCCATCCACAGGTCACGTGCACATACACAATAATCTTTATCAGTTGCACTCTGAGTCTGACATTCTGTCACACTAGTATCTGGCACGGCAAAGCAGGCACACATCCTAATGCTTAACGTCTGAAGTGAAATTAAAGTAATCGGATTTAATGTTAAAGTACGTATATTCAATACACCACTGACTATATACAAGAGTCTTTAATGTCAAGATATTTCCTGTTATCCGCCCTGACAAATGGAATTACTCAGGATAAGAGCAGTACAATTAGCATACGATAGTGATTAGGCCTCAGCTGTTTAGATCAAACGATGAGCACTTCCAGCGGAAGTCTGTTTTAGTGGGCAAGTAGAGACTATGAGACCTTCAGTCTTGGTGCAACCTACAGTATTTACGCAGATGTATCCGCATTTACTTCGCTACGATGTCCTGACGTTGGCAATAATCTTACCTTTACTATTGACCTTAAGTAACTTAAAATGAACGGACGTGTACGAACACATACACACACACACATACACACATACACACACACACACACACACACACACACACACACACACACACACACACACACACACGTGCGCGCTCGCATTTATTAATTTTAAAATAAATTCTTACAATCTATTTAGAATCGACATCGAAAACAGATTTTCCTAACAATGTCCTAAAGAATATTTTACTCTTATGTCATCTGAAAGTACACTTGGCTACTTCGCCACATTGTTCAAAAACGCTGATCATGCTATATCTTCTTCAAACCTGATGAGGGACTTTTTTTTTAAAGACGCGAAACAGCATTGTGCTGTTGATTTCTGACGTCATACATAATGCGCCTGCTTCGCAATTTCGTCCTTTAGTAAGAGAGGTGATGTCATCAGGAATAATTTTTCACTCCAACGAATACTGTCAGTCAAAATGGCAGAAAGCACGACCTCACTTTTCGCAAAATCCAAATGGAGGTTGTAGAGTTCGTGAAGCTTACTACCACAATGGCGACTTTGGAGGGTGCACCTCGATGCTCAGTCTGGCTGAGAAATCTGTGAGCAAGTTCAGCTTCGTTAATTATTTGGACAAATGCATTTCTGGCACACCGTTTATTCCGGTATGCTTAGAAACAATTCGAATACTTCCTAGTCAGCCCTTCAAGGCCCACAAGTACATCGACAGTCGCTTTCTTAGTCAGCCCTTCAAGGCCCACAAGTACATCGACAGTCGCTTTCCTAGTCAGCCCTCCAAGGCCCACAAGTACATCGACAGTCGCTTTCTTAGTCAGCCCTTCAAGGCCCACAAGTACATCGACAGTCGCTTTCCTAGTCAGCCCTCCAAGGCCCACACGTATATCGACAGTCGCTTTCCTAGTCAGCCCTTCAAGGCCCACAAGTATATCGACAGTCGCTTTCCTAGTCAGCCCTTCAAGGCCCACACGTATATGGCACAGAGAGTAGGTTAAATACACATGCAGCTTAATTGAGGGCGTCCAAAGTGGACTTTAAATAATCGGATTTCTTTGTTAAATGAATTATATGCAATACACCATTGTCTGAATACAAGATACGATTATCAAGATATTTGTGGATGTTGAACCCGACAGTGGGAATCACTTGAGATAATATCCGTACATCTGTCGGTTGTGCATAGTGAGATTTGAGGCGGGGGGGGGTCATATCGCTAGTGCCATGTGAGGATCATAAAAGGAGCACTTGAGCTGACGTCAGGTTGAGACTATCAGGCCTTCATTCTTGGTCAGAACTACAGGATTTGTGCAGATAATCCGCATTTGCCTAGTTACGATGCACTCAGTTATAATCCTGACTATAAGGAACATAGAAGTCAGCTAGTGCACGCGCGCACATATACATACTGATATTCATTAACTACAATACGTGTGGGTGTGTATGTGTGTGTGCGCGTGTATGTGTGTGTTTGTGTGTGAGTGTGTGTGTATGTATGTGTGTGTGTGTGTGTGTGTGTGTGTGTGTGTGTGTGTGTGTGTGTGTGTGTGTGTGTGTGTGTGTGTGTGTGTGTGTGTGAAAATAGTTATTTGAAAACAAGGATTTTTCTCACGAGTGCCACATTTTGCGTTACTGCATCGCAACGCAAATTTTACCTTCAACACCGACATCTTGGAAACTTCAATTGCCACCAAAGTAAACGTTTTCATCTTAAAATCTTGAAACGAAACAACGACGTAAGTTGTTAATGTCTGACGTCATACACTGTGCGTCGACTTTACAACTTTCGTCCTGTGGAAAACTTGAGAAGTCATCAACAAATTCATGACATAAAGTAAACAGTGACGTAATAAGAGTAAATAAAAGGCGCATGTTTCTACAGTCACTCATTATATTGTAGTAACCTCGCACTACTTAATAATTTGGTTTGTCTCTCAATTATTTTTGCGATACAGAAAATACATGCAACATATAGCAAATACAACTGACAATAACGCTTCCTTTTAATTACGTGGAACCTTAGATTGCATTGTGCCTGAAAACTCGAGCGTTTTGTCTGCCCGATTGGCTAGTAAGAGAAGGGCGTCGCACTTTTGAGTTATTTTGCCACGTTTCATAAACGAGAAACGCACAGTACGTTCTGGCACAGACAGGTGACATGAGTGACATGAGTGATACTGTCATCCACTCTCCCAAATCTCTCCACGATTCCAAAAAATAACAGAGATTAGTCGTCGCATCGCTGTAACTCTTAAAAAAGGCAAACAATAGCAGAGGTCAGTCATCGCTGTAACTCTTAAAAAAAGGCATGCAAGCAGGGTACTAAGGGAGCTTTGTACATGTTCACTTACCTCGAATATATTCTGGAACGTTCACACTGTTCAAAATTTTATACAACATACATACTCAAAGTTGATTGTTCTTTAGTGTCATGATTTCAGGACAGACTGTATTAGGGCTGGTAAATGTGATAAGACGCATCTTCTCATTATTCTACTGTCCATTTTACGTATCATGATATCAGAATATATTCTTACGCAAGCAGCTAACCAAACCTAGTCTCCTTAAATTTTATATTTTCATCTGCCATAGTTACTGTATTATTTTTACCATGCTCTTCTAATCCATCTTATTCTACACATTAAACGAGATTTGAAAATTCATGATTTGCATCGGTTTAATTGGTTTATGCTTAACTCTTAAACTCGTACTGCTTTGATGCTGACAGAAAAAGGTATTGCACTTATTCTGTAAAACTTTTATTTCTAAGTACGAATATCAGTGGAAAGAAAGTAATGATTCTGTAACATGGCATATCTCTCACTCTCTTGCAAAATCTCTTGCAATTTAGCACATTGCTAAATTGTTGAAATCTGCCTGGGGTATTTCACTTTATTCTTGTTAGAAAGCTACAGTTTACCAATATCTTCAGAAATCGGGTTATTAATTCAGCCCAGCCACACTTAATAACTATCAAAATATTAAAATATAAAATTCAAACAATACAAGATAATATTGTTATAAAAGCTAGGGGGCGTATACACGATGAGTTTAGTCATTGAGTTACAAGAAAAGGCAGCCCGGCTGGTTTCCACTGCTGCACGACAAAGGTGCTAATGTAAGTATTTAAAGTCTAGACTGATATTAAAGTAAGACCAGATGCGAATGGAACTATTTATAGTCTAGACTGATGTTAAAGTAAGACCAGATGCGAATGGAACTATTTAAAGTTTAGACTGATGTTAAAGTAAGACCAGATGCGAATGGAACTATTTAAAGTCTAGACTGATGTTAAATTAAGACCAGTAGGTAATAAACCCTTGGAAAATTATCAAAGAGAGAAAGAAGTAAACCTTAGTTTCAGCCGTAAGCAATGTAAGCGGTAAGAAAACCCACGCATGCTTCTGTCTGTGAATAGAGGTAGGATTAACAACTCGTTAGCATGGGCGACTCAAGTGTCAGGAATGACGTAGGAGTCACCTGACAGAGGTGACAATGTAAATGTAAATACGAATTAAAATCACTTCTTTGAGAGACATCCTAGACACCAGTCTATAAGTGAAGATAGTCTAATTCATCAAAAATTAATCACAATTTGGTGTGAGTGTGGTCACACTGACTCAAGAAAAGACTTAAGGATATTTTTAGAAACGGAATTCACCCTTTGTTTTATCATAAACTAAAGGTACGATAATTGCTTAAGTATTATGTGTGAGTACAATAATTTTAAAACTTTTTAGAGTGTAAGGTATGAGTATTGCCAATTGTACAATGTGCAAGAATATTTATCTTCGATAGAATATCATTTGTTTTAGAAATAATTCCTTCTTTCAGTACAGTGAAACGTGTACCCAGGGAATCAGCCCGAACATGTTCACAGTTAATTATTAATTGCAAAATATTTAATATTTCATCTGTTGGTTGAAGTGTTCCAAGTTTGTTTCTGGTTTGTGGTTTTGTTCTCACTCTACGTTCTACGCGTGTGTGTGTGTGTGTGTGTGTGTGTGTGTGTGTGTGTGTGTGTGTGTGTGTGTGTGTGTGTGTGTGTGTGTGTGTGTGTGTGTAACGTTGTATGTGCATGTTTTATGTTTGTGCGTACATGTATTTACTTAAAAATACATACGTACATTAAAATTTGTATTCCTGTACTCGTACGTACCTATATTTACGGAATAATGCGCAAGGAATGTAAACACAAACATGCATGAAACAAAAGAAGACAACATTCATTTAAAGTATTGTTTATTACCGGACAATGTGAAATGATTTTATTTGGAAGAAAATTGAAGACTGAAACATCTTTTTTTTATGCGAAAGAATAAGGATATATGTTACTTTAACTATTTGTTATAAATCATTTCAAATAGAACTTATAATATAATAATTGCTGTTTCTTTCTGTCTCGTGGTCCACTAACGTTGATATTTCCATGCAGGTATCGTTGCATTAGGAATCTCTGCAAGGGAACCATTTTACTGCAACAATGTGAACAAACGAGAAAATTACTTCATGAATCATGTGAACTAAGGCATGCTATCAGCAAGACAAAATTATAAAATGTGCGTGACTGCAATAATATATTGACTTTGTGTCATAGAAGTTGATACTAAAGCATCTTTCCGACAAATGGCCGGAAAACAATGAATATACTACTCAGCGATTCTAATCGGAATGTGACCCAAAGTGTGTGTGTGTGTGTGTGTGTGTGTGTGTGTGTGTGTGTGTGTGTGTGTGTGTGTGTGTGTGTGTGTGTGTGTGTGTGTGTGTGTGTGTTCAACCCTCATTTAAACTAACCATTTAGAGCACTGAACGACCGTCTGTAATAAAAGCATAATTAGGCAAAACCATACATCCGGCAGAGCAGCGACATCTACTTCCGGGCATGACATACGTGGTATACCCGGATCACCTAAATAGTTACCTAAGATTGAATGTGAGCTACTCACTATTATTGCCATTTAAACTAAACTTGATGTGAGCTATTCACTATTATTGCCATTTAAACTAACGCAGGAGACAGTCCCCCTCCCCAGTGAGCATAACTGTTGAAGGTGTGTGGTTTTGCATAAATCCTTAAATATTAAATTTCATTTATATTTTTACCTTTTATCCTTTAGCCATATTTGCATTGTGAATTATACTTCCTGTCTAGAGCGTTAATTATGTATTATACTATGTGCGAAGGAGTGTTCTGTCAACGGAAATGGTGCTGGCAGATTCTAAGCCCATGTGGTTTTTTTCTGTAGAAAGACACCTAGTTATCAACTTTTAACCTTTGATCTAATGCTGAGTCGTGAAGACAAGACGTGAATTAAACAAACTACGGATTATAAGTAGGCCATGAAGAACATACCGCACATCTACTACCTGTCCTCACACTCTAGAAGATTACTGCTGGGTGCAACTGCTACTAAACTGGCAATGGTAGCCAGCAACTTCTTCGGTTTCTTTAGCTTAAGCTACTTTCAAAGACTCAAAGAGCTGAGGTTATAACGAATTTAAATAAATCTTAGTATCCCTGTTTCCTATTGTTTACTATTATGTAACCGACAGTTAATTTTTATTTACTTCCTAAATATATTTATTGATACTTAAACCGCTCGTGTAAAGTGTTTTTAGTTTGACATCTTACTTTAAAGATCCATGGCTGTAAAATATCAGGGTCTCAGAGCTTTTATTTTTATCTATCATTCTACCATTCTACACTATCTATCCTTCATTCTTTCCAACACGTTTGACCATTCAGAAAGTGCATTGGGGGGTATGGGCAGTGGGAGAATTAACCTGCCTCCATCACCTTAAATTTGTCACATAGTTGGGAATCTCGTTTAGGGATTTGAACTCATATAATTCTAATAATGCGTGCATACTCTGGGCCTTAATTAACTTTCTTGTTCACAAGTAAACCGAATAGATAACTTATCCCCTAGCAAGAGAAGCAAACTAAAACAAATATTTGGGTGGATTAAGCTGTTGGTATGTGTGTATTTTTTCTTTTATTGTGTTGATGTTTGTCACAGGGAAGTACAGACACAGAAATTGTATTTTGTTTTACAAATACAAAACCGCTAACAAGACTAGGGGAAGTAACCCAAGTTTAGTTATTACTCAGCGTATGTTATATAAACCCAGAAATAGTCCACCTAGGTTTCATTAGTTAGACAGACGTTGTAGACACAGTGTGTGTCATCATTTCATGTTAAATACATATACATTTGGAGAAATATATATTGAGTGAATTAGAGTAATCACGCATGACTGATCACTTGTTGTTGACGAGAAAGAAAGTCGATGCGTAGAAAAATTGCCGACAGAGATCAAGCTGCACGAGATAAAATAGGCATGCAACGATGAATTATGTCACAAAACATAAAAGCTTCTAGAAGTTTGAGGAAACTTTTAGGAGGTATATAAGGGAGGATGGAAGATTTATACACTTATGCTGGGAACATGGATTTATGTGAAGACATCTCACTTCATACGTATGGAATTCTCATGTACAGAGATTTCATAAAAGAAAGCTGTAAATATCTCTTTCCATCAGTTCTTCCATCCATCTGCTGCCAAATGTTGAGATAATGAGGTAAATTATTTCAGTATATTTTCTTGGCAAAGTGGGAGAGTTCGCTTTCAAGACAGCTTATGCACACAACGTTGGTTCTATGCAGTTAACAACACGAGAGGCCATTTTCGACACACACACTCCCCTGTCTGAGCTTTTTTGACTTCATATACCGCGATTGAGGAGATAGTACCTATGTTTTCCTTAAACAGGACACGAGGATTTCCACACTCGATAGTACGCGACGACACATCCCACTAGACGAATTCATCCGATAATATTCAACGTCATTGGGTTTTTCCATCAACACTGCAACCGAGCAAGAATGACAATTATCGAGGATGGCAACATGTCAACAGAGCCACAGATTTTCGCCCCTTGAGACAGAATCTGACGGTAGTGCCTAGACTCCAGCTACCAGGCGACACTGCCATTGCATCATATCTTCACTTCAATGTACCCTTGTGAGTGACGTGTGAGATTATGTCATCCTTCTTGGAGCTCTGACATTACTGAGTGAGTAATAAATAGCAAGGCAAACATGCATCTAGAACTCTTGAGAATATGAACATTTAAATCTTAACGCATCTAGAACTCTTAAGAATATGAACATTGACCTTGTTTATATCCATTACTATGGTATCATTTGTGAAATATGAACTTTAAGCTAATGTTATAATTCATGCTAATTTGTATATGAATTATTGTTCAAGGCGGTGATATTTACCGCATAAGAATTGTGTAATTAACTTTTATTTTACATTTTGAATTTCATCATTTTCATATTCCCTTTAATTCCCAGAGAGTGTATGAAATTGGAAAGCTGAATGTTTCACTAATCACTGTGCGAAAGAGTAGTGCCCCTTTAAATCAGGAAATAAGCAACCTGATTTAATCATCCTCAACAACCTTGTTATTCATAGTTTTTTAGAGGGGCGAAAGAATTTGTATTTATGTTGTTTTGTACCGTTCGTCTGTTCGTCCGTTTATTCACTTTAATGATACTCGCTCACAGCATACACAGCCAATAAAACGTTCCTTTGCATGACATAATAAAGTTAGGCCCCACCGAAACATCTATGGTGTATGTCATTGTGTGTCTATGTAACAACTTGACACGACGTATTACTGGTACATGTCACACGAGTTTATCTTGGAGATACACCGGAGCAGGCCAAAACGATTTCACCCCTTGTGTCTCTAACTTCAGCTCGAGCCGGATTCACACCAACTATAACACTTCTTGTGACAATGTTCATTGAAATACTGATCATGGTGCAGAAGCAGTGCATGCCATTCTAAATGAAAGGTTGTATTGCACTGCACATAATTTAGAAGCCTGTATAATTTTGACTTGCTTTCTATTGGAAAAGAACAGAGGGGTTACACTTTCAATCCATTGCCGCAAGTGAGTGCTGTGTAATTATCACAAGGTGGAGAGATGATAATTATATTTTCATAACTTAAGAGACCCTCGGGTTACTGTTTAAAATAACCTGTCTCAGATATATAGACAGATAAATAGATAGATAGATAGATAGATAGATAGATAGATAGATAGATAGATAGATAGATAGATAGATAGATAGATAGATAGATAGATAGATAGATAGATAGATAGATAGATAGATAGATAGATAGATAGATAGATGGGTTTGAGTGGATGGATGGATGGATGGATAGATAGATAGATGGATAGATAGATGGGTTTGAGTGGATGGATGGATGGATGGATGGATAGATGGATGGATAGATAGATAGATAGATAGATAGATAGATAGATAGATAGATAGATAGATAGATAGATAGATAGATAGATAGATAGATAGATAGATAGATAGATAGATAGATAGTCCTAAGATGAGCTAGCTTCTCAAGAACGCACTACTCAACTTTTCTGTAAACCCCGATTGTTTATATTATTTGCATGCAGCACTATACACATTATGAACGGAATAATATGTAAATGTTTAACTGAATATTCATTAAATTTATATTTCATTATGATTCGGTATTTAGATTTATGTAAAAGACACACCAAGACACACACACACGCACGCACACACACACACACACACACACGCACGCACACACACGCACACACACACACACATTTAACGAGATAAATAGAAAAATACGATGGTATTGTAACGCATCAAAGACAAAATAGTTATGAAACTGGCTGAGAGTTTTCATAACTAATTTTTTATTTACCCTTGCAGGAAGGGGGATTGGCACTCCAGGCAGTCTTAGAATAATAAGTTCCACACGTAATGCTCTGCGGGCCAGCAAGGACATACCCACGTTTACAGGAGAAGGTGCAAGTAGACCCGTAGATATTTTCTGATTTACCAGAACATCTTTTTCTTCCGCGACGAAAATGTGGAAGGGGTGGACAATAGCGCGCTGTTCATAAAACATGAAGACAAAGAATAATGAAATTTGCATCGTTCAAATACACAAACATATTACTGAAATTACACACAAATCCAACGACGGTGACATAATATAAAACCATCAACATATATCCCGATATGTGTGTGTATGTGTATCTGTGTTGTTTTCTCATATTTCACATTGGTGAACAGACCAGTTAAACTGCATTGAAAACTCACTCACTCCTGTTTCCTCAATGATTCCCTATCCATAAGTTAAGAATGCTAGAAATCGTGTTTAGAGTGACACTCTACAAAGTTTTGTTAGTGTCTTTACTTAAAAATGCTAGAAATCGTGTTTAGAGTGACACTCTACAAAGTGTTGTTAGTGCCTTTACTTAAGAATGCTAGAAATCGTGTTTAGAGTGACAATCTACAAAGTTTTGTTAGTGCCTTTACTTAAGAAGATGCTGGCATCATCTTAAAGGCACGAGTTATTAACAAGCAATGTATGGGTTAGTCAGTTCTTGTTGTATGTTTAGAACTGAACTATTTGTACTGTAACAACAATAAATGCGAATAATTTTAATACTAGTCTCATTCTAGTCTTGGAGAGCAGAGTTGTTCAACTGTTTCGCCGACCGTTTTTAGGCAGACAGAAGAACAGTACCTAGTAGATGATAATTTTCTCTTGACATCTAATATTACGTCTGGAATTATCGTGTTTATATGTTGGAAATAAGAATGATGTAAGTGGTATTAGATGAAATTACTATTAGCAATGCGACTACGGTGTTTCCTGTTTAGTTAACTGTACCATATATTTCGATTTCAATAATTTTACAAATGTACAAAACTAGTGATGCTATTTGTGACGCCAGCAACACCTGGATAATGGTTATGTTTATTACTAATACTTTATAGTCAATAATTAATAACCCGTGATGAGAATCTAAATATATTTTATTAATAATTCTCCAGCTGACACCGATCGTCTTTCTCAATTGGCGGATATACAGGTGCTCTAAAAGTGTTCCCTCTTCCACAACATCAAATACGAACATATACCATCATACAGTATTTCCATAGGTGGAAAACGTCTTACTAATGGAGAAGACAATGCGTATTTAATCTATATTTAGAGAACCTCCATCCACCCACTTATCCAACATACGGTTATCAATATGTGTAAGAAAAAGGTCAATATATTTAACAATAAATTTATTAAATCAACAATCAAATAGATATATTACAAATAAAATGAAAACATTACTTGACATAAATAGTTCCACGAAAACACATTCAAATAATTTTAATATCCATAATTCTTAGATCCTAAAACAAAACTCAACAATTTAATGTAAATACAAATCACAGGATAGTTCTTATCAGAAAACAGATATGGAGTTATTAGAAATAAGTGATAATACTTTGTACATAACGTGGTTTAGGAGCTATCTCAATAGATTTTTGTGCGCTTTTTGTAACAAAGCCACAAGTTTATTGCTCAAATCACTACTGTCAATTCCACCTGATTCCCTCCTCACGTTGTAGAACACTGGTTCGCTGCTATTCTCTCGAGGCTAACCCGGGTGCTCCTTCACCTTATTAGCTCTCTCAAGCAAAACAACAATTGTAGACATTTCCAGTAAGTTCCATGTGCCAGAAATTCAACAAAGATGTCAGCATACTTTTCCACCATTCATCAAAGGAGTGTAGTGTATTCTTTACACTTACACACTGTGGTAGATACTTCTTGCGTCTACCACGGTCGTAGCAGTTTGTAATCAGTAAACCAGGAGGGTCAAGTAAAACGTGGAAAGGCTGCCTTATCCCTTTAAATATAATCAGGGAACAAATGCTATGTTTCCATTTTATTCACTTTTAACACCATTCTTTCTTATATTCACGTCTAAGCTTACAACAATTTCCTGCAACAGTATTTATTAGCCCGATACAGACATACAGCATAATAGTTTTATTAACTATAAACAATATCAAGTGTATAGAACACTACTTATAAGCATCATAGTTCACAATTTGTATTTGTAATTTGTATTATTTTGAAACACTGTATAAAGTTTATTTCGGAAATGAAAGTCCAGGATGGACAGGAGTGGAATGGGGAGGGGAAGTAAACTGTTTCGACTGAGTGAGTACGCATAGAGTAGTATCCACTTGGTAGGATTATTTTTGTTGTTTGTGAGAATGCTTACTCCATGGCATCTAAACAGTAGAGTGGTCGCCTTAAAAACAGTTTAGATCTCCAGTCGTGTTTTGGTCCAGGTAAATGATTATACAACTTTTAGGTGATGTAACTGTGAACTGTGAACAGATAACATGTGTGCTGACAGAATAAGGATATAGAAGACTTGTAAAATTCATAAATATTAATTAGCTCCAGGTATATTTTTTTATTTGTTTGATTAAAATAGTTAGTCTTTGTAGAGATGGGTGTGTTTCTAGTCTAAGAAAAATAAGATTCAAGATTCGAACTCTACGCTTTGCAAACGAATTCTTGAGGTAACAGACAGACCCTTGACTACAAAAGGCACAGGTGAATGTGTATTGTATGAACGGCTAAGATTTATTAGGACACACGTTATTTTAAACATGCGTAACTCTAGTTTTGTTGCAGATGCATGTGCCAAATTAAGTACTTATTAATGTAACCATTTCCACTATATTTGGGATTTGCAATGTTTCAGGGGTTTTCCTCTTTGCCGCTTTCTATAAGTCTTATTGTGGGTTTTGGGTACATACTACTGAACTGTTCAAATTACATATCATGTTTAGTGTTTGTCAGCTTCTTCACACTGCAAGAACTGAGTTCAGTTGTTTTTTGTCTGTTTTCCATTGACAGACAGCAGTCCATACTTCTTCACACTGCAAGAACTGAGTTAAGTTGTTTTTTGTCTGTTTTCCATTGACAGACAGCAGTCCATACTTCTTCACACTGCAAGAACTGAGTTAAGTTGTTTTTTGTCTGTTTTCCATTGACAGACAGCAGTCCATACTCTGATCGGAACGTGTAGATATTTTATATCATTAATTAATTTTAAAAAAACATTTGGGATAATGCATGACTGCAATGTCATAGTTACATACAGTCAAGTAAAACGAAAATGATTTTTAAAATTATTTTAAAAATGAAACTCAATCAAGAAAACATATTTATAAAATTGATTCAGAATAGTCTAAACATAACTGTTATTTACCCTTGCAGGAAGGGGCATTGGCACTCCAGGCAGTCTTAGAATAATACGTTCCACACGTAATGCTCTGCGGGCCATCAAGGACATACCCATTGTTACAGGAGAAGGTGCAAGTAGACCCGTAAATATTTTCTGATTTACCAGAACATCTTTTATTTCCAGAAGGAAAATGTGGAAGGGGTGGACAATAGTGCGCTGTTCATAAAACATTAAGACGAAGAATAATGAAATTTGCATCGTTCAAATACACAAACATATTACTGAAATTACACACAAATCCAACGACATAATATAAAACCATCAACATATATCCCGATATGTGTGTGTATGTGTGTATGTGTTGTTTTCTCATATTTCACATTGGTGGACAGACCAGTTAAACAGCATTGAAAACTCACTCACTCCTGTTTCCTCAATGATTCCCTATCCATAAGTTAAGAATGCTAGAAATCGTGTTTAGAGTGACACTCTACAAAGTTTTGTTAGTGTCTTTACTTAAAAATGCTAGAAATCGTGTTTAGAGTGACACTCTACAAAGTTTTGTTAGTGCCTTTACTTAAGAAGATGATGACATCATCTTAAAGGCACGAGTTATTAACAAGCAATGTATGTGTTAGTCAATTCTTGTTGTAAGTTTATTAATAGAACTGAACCATTTGTTTGGGATAATGCATGACTGCAACGTCAACTCAGAGTTACATACAGTCAAGTAAATCGAAAATTATTTTTAAAATGAAACTCAATCAGGAGAACATATTTATAAATTGATTCAGAATAGTCTAAACATAACTGTTATTTACCCTTGCAGGAAGGGGCATTGGCACTCCAGGCAGTCTTAGAATAATATGTTCCACACGTAATGCTCTGCGGGCCATCAAGGACATACCCATTGTTACAGGAGAAGGTGCAAGTAGACCCGTAAATATTTTCTGAGTCACCAGAACATCTTTTGCTTCCGCGTCGAAAATGTGGAAGGGGTGGACAATAGCGCGCTGTTCATAAAACATTAAGACAAAGAATAATGAAATGTGCATAGTACAAATACACAAACATACTACTGAAATTACACACAAATCCAATGCAATACTATCAGAGAGAGAGAGAGAGAGAGAGAGAGAGAGAGAGAGAGAGACGCTTACAAGCATTTTGTCCTACATTAAGAAAACTTCTCAGAATTCATTGTGCATTGTCTTACACTAGTTGTCTTACACTAGTTGTCTTACATTAGTTTCTTACACTAGTTTCATAAAATACACATTATCCTCTGCTTACATATCTTAATTCAACATTCAATTTATTTATATCTCACTATTAGTATGAATTTCGCATAATAATACAGACTCACCACCATCACGACCACTACCACATACAGAAATATTAACCCACGTAAAACGAGAGAAATACTAAAATATATTTATAGTGGAGTATGTCACAGTCTGATTAAAATGTCTTGACTGTTTGACCCACTTGTTTATTTTTCAAATATCGAGATTTGAAATTCCTTTGTTTGGAGCTCACTCGTGATATTCATATCGAGAAGCTTCCAACAAAGAGGTCAGGACGTTATGTAACTTTAGGCCCATTGTCTAGGTTCTAGAACCAACTACATGCCACGCGATCCGTCACGTGATATGCTCTATGCTTTCTTATAAATATTGGTTAAACGCATCCGTCCGACACTCGGAGATACAATTAGCTACGCGACAGCCACGTCAGCTACTCAAGTTGTATAGGAAGGACAGACCGGTGTGATAGATGAGATAAACACTTCGACTTCTCATAAGGTATCACTTTTATTTGATTGTATTCTGTATATTTAAGCTATGTATGCACTTGTGTTATATATTATTATGTATTGCTATATAACTTGAGCACGGTTCGTTGAAATGACTGAAAACCTATAAGTTATAGAATATAAATCATTGTAACTCTTTTCCATTGTAACTTTAATTTATATTGACTTTAAATTCACTAGAGCCAGGAGTGCCTCGCTCGATATGAATTTCTCATGTAATTCAAATTATTGCGTGTAATTTTAATTGTAAATTGTGAAGCGCTTTGCTTGATTTGAATTATCCCTTTGTATGAAATCTAATTTTAATGTTGTAAATATTTGATAATTCATACGTCATGCACTGTTAAATGTAACATGCGTGAGAAGATTATATTTTCTAATCTAAAATTGTAAATGACGCGTCAGTCGACTTTCTAATTCGTGCATTTGGACTAATCGTGCTTAAGTAGCGAAATGGCTAGCAGACGATTATGGGACACATTTGTTTCCATAGGTCGGTCGCTGTCTCTGTCTTTGAACCTTGAGCATAGACCTCTTTGTCTCTGTCTTCACTTTGAGCATAGACCTCTTCGTCTTTGTCTTTGTCCTTGAAATCCTGTACAGGCCGGTTGAGCTCTGTTGAGAGAACTCAACTCTTCCAGAAAAGTCTACCACCATTAAAGCAACGTCAATGTGTAGGCGTATGCTGGTCTAATCTCAAGTACACCTGGCGAACTAAAAGGACATTTTCCCTTGTATGCCAAGTGCATTTCTGCTGGTGCAACTACAGTGGGATAGACCGGGTCGGACTGGAACAAGAAACCAAGCGTCACAAGGACCTAAGCTGAGTACCACTCAGTTGACTAAAATTCAATAAGACACAATTGGGCACTCTTTTTCAAGGAACAGTAATAAGCACGTTCGTGCGAGTTAAGAAATAGACTTTCGCGTTCGTATTTGATTATTGTTAAATTGTTAAACTTTATTAAATCTTATTTTTAATTGTTAAACCTCTTCGTAGTTAATTTTTATGCATAATAGACCTAAAGATTATTTCTTGGATTGGATGGGGGCGGTTGAGCTGAATGACGTAATGAATGCATATTAATTTAGAGGAATTTAACGACTCCAACCCAGCTAACGTACGCAATTTATCAGTTTGTAAATCTGCTGTCTGCACTACAAGACACATTTTTAAGTTAGTCAAATGATAAGTTGAGCAACCAGTCTGTATAGGATAGAGAGAAGGAATTAATTTAATCTATTATCTTTAAAGTCCTTAATTATCCTAGGCAGGGTCTATAAAGAAATACTGGAAACGTAACAGAGTAAAATTAATTTGCCTATACTTATTTCTAAACTTAATTCTTATATTCCTGTCGAAGTGACCCAACCTTGGGCATTCCTTGTGATGGTGTTTTTTGTAAGTGTTAGAGTTAGAGTAAACAATTTGAGTTGAGTATATGCTAGAAATTGCTAATGCAATGCGAAGCAGTTCCAACTAGATGAGTAGTTTTATCAAATGGTTATGATTTACAAGAACGAGACCAGACAATGGACTGAGATCAAACGTTTACAGGCTGTTAAAAATTTTATTGACTAATCACTTGAATTTGGAGTAGCAAGAAGTCCCGATATGATAATGGCTGTTAGCTTGGTGGGAATTAACTTGACTGATTGAGAGAGAAAGAAACATTCCTTGCAATTTCCTATCATTATGTTATAAATGTGTTTTAGGTAAAGATGTATTATGAAAGTAGATTATTATTTCTACAAATGTGTGCACTAATGTGCTCCTATATAGTATGCTAAACTTTTGAAATGGTTTCTAGTGAATCTGTTGATAAACTATTATGCTGTATTTACTATGCTGTGTGCATGTATCGGGCTAATAAATACTGTTGCAGGAAATTGGAAGTTGAGACTTGAATGTAAGAAAGAATGGAGTTAGCAATGAATAAACTGGAAACTTAGCGTTTGTTCTCTGATTATATTTTTACAAGGAAAAAGCATACTTTCCTTGTTTATCTGATTCTCCTGGTTTACTGATTATAAACCACTACAACCATGGTAGACACATGAAGTATCTACAGCAAGGAATACATGCACTCTGTTGATTTATGGTGGCAAAGATGATGACTACATCTTGCAATTTCAGGTAGAAGGAAGTTACTGGAAATTGCTACAATTGTTGTTTTGCTTGAGAGAGCTAATGCAGCAGAGCACCACATTAGCTTCAAGAGAATAGCAGCTAATCAGTGTTCTTCAATGTGTGGAGGGAATCACGTGGAATTGATAGTAATAACTGAACAATAACCTTGTGGCTTTATTACAAAAGTGCATGATGGACTATTGAGACATCGCCTAAATCAGGTTATGTACAAACTATTATCACATATATCTAATAAATCAACTTCTGTTCTTTGATAAGAACTATCCTGTGATTTGTATTTGCACTAAATTGTTGAATTGTTTTGGGGGATATAAGACTGTATAGATATTAAAATTATTTGAACGTGGTTTTGTAGATATATTGATGTTGATTAATACTTTTTCTTTGTGTTTGTTATATGCATATTTGATTGTTGATTTAATAAATTTATTGTTACATTTATTGATCTTCCTTCACATATTGATAAACTTATGTTGGAGAAGAAAGAGGGTGGATGGAAGCTTGCTAAATATAGATTAAAGACAGATTTGTCTTCTCAGTTAGTAAGATGTTTTCCCCTACAGAAATGTTGTGTGACGGTAAATGTTTGTCTTTAATGTTGTGGAAGAAAGAAAATGTTTTCAGTGCCCGAATATCCGACAAGTGAGAGATGAGTGGTTTCTTCTGGAGAATTATTAAATACATAAGTTAAGATTCTCATTACTTATAATTAGTTATGGATGATTACAATACTACAACTACTACTACTACTACTACTACTGCTAATAATAATAATAATAATAACTATTACCTAAGGGGGCCTGTGCATCACAACACATATTCGTATCGAAAGTAGTCTAAGAGAATATATTAATAACACTTGTTCAAAACTTTCTAAACTTAATTGTTACCTACCTATGCAAGAAGGGGGGTGAGCACTCCACGTTCTCTTTGAGTACGTTCCACACGTAATTCTCTGAGGGCCTTCAAGGACATACCCACTGTTACAGGAGAATGTGCAAGTAGACCCATAGATATTTTCTCTCGAACCAGAGCAATGTTTGCTTCCAAACCGAAAATATGGAAGTGGTGGACAATAGTGAACTGTTCATAAAAACATTAGACGAAGATTATTTATTCTTCCATCGTTTAATCAAACAAATATACTACTGAAACCCACAAGGCCAACGCCATACTCAGATAGATAGATAGATAGATAGATAGATAGATAGATAGATAGATAGATAGATAGATAGATAGATAGATAGATAGATAGATAGATAGATAGATAGATAGATAGATAGATAGATAGATAGATAGATAGATAGATAGATAGATAGATAGAATGTCATACATTAAGCAAGTTTCTTAGATTCATAATATTCTTCATTTTATGTTCTCTTCTGCGGCGTACATTATTTTCAAACTTTATAGACATCATTGCCTGCATACTTATATAAATATTAATTCAACAGTCAATAAATTTATATATTTCTTTATTAAGTATTTCGCATAATGTGACAGACACACACCACCACCACCACCACGACCACTGTCACATAGAAAAACACACACCTATGTTAACGAGAAAAATAGAAATGTATATTAATGTCGAAACTATTCTATATTTATAAAACTGGTTCGAGTTTGTCTTGATTGCTACTTACCTTTGCAAGAAGGGGGATTTGCACTCCAGGTTGACTTAGAGTAATATACACCACACGTAATCCTTTCAGGGCCATCAAGGACGTACCCATTGTTACAGGAGAAGGTGCAGGTAGACCCATAGACATTTTCTCTGACACCGGAACAACTTCTTCTTCCGAATTGATTATATGAAAGTGGTGGACAATAGTGCACTGTTCATAAAAGCAGTATTCGAAGATTATTTATTCATCCATCGTTTAATCAAACAATGAAGATACTGAAGATACCTACAAATCCAACCCCATACCTATAGAACAGGGGTCGGGAACCTATGGCTCGCGAGCCAGATGTGGCTCTATTGATGGCTGCATCTGGCTCGCAGACAAATGTTCGATTATAAAAAAAAAATGTTTCTTTAGACTTCTTTACTCTACATATTAATTGCATATCAATATTTCATTCTACAAATGAGCTAAAGTCTACTAAAGTCTCAACGCCTGCATGAAGCTTAACCTCACCACATATCAACCAGACTACAAAGCCATCAGCAAAGCCATGCAGCACCAGAAGTCGCATTAATGGTAAGAAATACTCATTATTGATTAGCAACAGCATAACAATGTTATTAAAAAGAATTCAGAGACATAATTATTGTACTTTTAGTGTTGAAATTACGCAAAATGCACACGTTTACTTGAATTTTTAGTTTTAAACATAATGTAAGGCTCTCACAGAATTACTTTTCAAAATATGTGATGTCCATGGCTCTCTCAGACAAAAAGGTTCCCGAGCCCTGCTATAGAAGATCATCCCCATATATCCTGATATTAAATTGGTACTTTGGAGAGAGGAGATGGAAGGAAGAATATTTTACTCGACCTGTGTGAATGCAATGCTACTCCCCCCCCCCCCGTCCACCTTATCTATGATTCTTGCTATTTAGATTTTTCCAGACCTAATTTGGACACTGGTCAACCCGTGCAAATGTCCGTAAATATTTCGTGTGTATCTGGCAAAATCAGCAGTCATAATGATAGTGATGGTGGTAATGCTGCTGATGGTGATACTAGAATGGCCTGAAGTTACTGACGTATCAGAATGGCAACCGCTGCGTCAATATTGTTTACTGAATGCTCTAGACAGGTGAACGTTTACCTGATATTAAACTGCGACACCAAACAGAACGCAGAAAAAAGACAGTAATTGACTAACGTATATGCTACATTCAGTTGTTAGTGTGCATTGAAGAATATATCTACTCTAATCCATATTGATGACTTTCTCACTTACTTTACAAAATATTCCTCAAACATGCATGTTACCTATCCAAAAAACAAGCTCACAGTTATGTCAGTCAGAAAACCACATAACGGTGTCTTTGTCAAAAACGAAATATGTAAGTAAATTCACTTAATTCTACCGTCGTCTAACTGCACTTTATAGTAGGTGCTGAGTTTTCCGGATTTTCCCGTTCAGCTAGCGATCCAGAAAAAAATAACTTCTATTCTTGGCTAAACATTCAATATACGCGGGTTCATTCAAAATAACCTGTTTCTCCTACCCCACTTTAAAAATAAACTTTACCGAGGTTTTCTGTTTTCTGAATTATAAAATTTACAAGTATAATGTCATCATAAAATTGTAGATTAAAGATAAGAACTGAACTTTTATTTTAAAATATGTTGGAAAACTTCCCATGATACAACATTGATATAACATTTTACTGCTTTTATGGACTCATATTATCGATTAAAATAGGTAGACATCAATCGTAACATACTATCCATAGTCGTATGAATTGTGAAATTACTTTCATTGGAATTTCGTTGAATAAATATAAAATATTCCATGTTTCAAGTATTTTGGAAGAAATTCAAGAATTCCTAGGAATACAAAATCTACTGCCAAGAAGCATTGTGACAGTAGGACTAGCTACAGTTACCTCAAGGAATCTGAGCAAAGGATTTCCTCTTTAGTTAAATTTCCTTTTCAATAATTAATTATTCAAATTTACCTAAGCTATTGACAATGAAGTGATTGGTGCTAATATGTTGTGAAATTTACGCATAAATTACAGTTTCCATTTATTCGCCAAGTATTGTATAGATATGAAGTTTATTTAATGCTTTATTCAAAGTAGACCCGTAATAATGTAGACATCAAAGAATAATGGGAAAACCATGCTGAGTAATTAAGCACATTTAAAATCAACTTTGATCACTTTGTCAGTACAGACATTCATAATTCTAACTAATTCAGCTCACCTGTGACCTACTTAGATATTGATATGGAAATTGTAAACCGTGCTTAATTAGAATATATGATTACATGATTGATATAATTAATTAGTTTCTATATTGAGAAAGTTTTATACAAAAGGAATATAGTAAAGTAGACGATAATGGTGAAGAAAGTAATTTTAGACTTGTTTCTTTTGCAAAACATGTAGATAGATAGATAGATAGATAGATAGATAGATAGATAGATAGATAGATAGATAGATAGATAAATAGATAGATAGATAGATAGATAGATAGATAGATAGATAGATAGATAGATAGATAGATAGATAGATAGATAGATAGATAGATAGATAGATAGATAGATAGATAGATAGATAGATAGATAGATAGATAGATAGATAGATAGATAGATTGATTGATTGATTGATTGATATGTTGTAAATATATGAATTAACATATATAAATGATAATCCATAATAAGCCAGGTAATACTTACATAAGAGAATATTAACTCTTGAGATTCATCGCTTTTGAATATAATGAAAATAATTACAATTCATCTGTTAATAAGAGGGGAAATAATTTTAAAATAATTGGGCGAACTATCTGTCCCAAAAATCCGTCGAATTGTGAAAATACTCCCTCAAGACTCTGTTCGTTTTCAATATGCAATGAGTAATATAAAGTAATTAATGAAAACGCTCTAATTATTTATTTACTACATGGAATTACTTCTGCTGCACATTGAATTTAATCCAATTTAAAAGGTGCCTAAAATAAATCCTCTTTCTCTCTTTATTTTCTATTTCGTTTCGGCAAATTTCAATCGAAATGTTTGCAAGTCCAAAGTTAAATTATATGCATATTTGTTTGTAGACAATTAAAAACCGCCAAACACTGTTTTGAAGTCCATGGACAAATATATTTAAATACAATTATAATTTAATTTAATTATAATTTGTTTTATTTGGTATGAAATCACTCTGATAATTATTCATTACAAAATTTAATTTTTCCCATTCACTGATATGATGACGATTTTTTAACTATCAGCTGTTTAGCTGGTTAACACCATGGACCCACACGCAAATGGGTCGCTTTGCATATATTGCAAATGAATATGACCAATTTAATATACTAAACCTTTAACTGTCACTGTGCCCCGGCACCATGGCACCCTTAATTTGGTAAGGCTGGCCATAATTTTTGTTTTTCCTTCAGGATAGCATTTTCCAGGTGGAACGCCAAACAAGCGGTACCTGAACATTTAATTTATTGTTATTATCATTTATCGTCGCCATCAGAGAGAGAGAGAGAGAGAGATTGTGAAAAAAATAGTTAATGTATATGATAATTATTAATTAATTAATCATCTAAAACTAATTACAAATGATGAGAATCTTAATTTATTTTATTAATGATCCTCCAAGAGACCCGCACTCGTCTCTCTCACTTGGCGGATATGCAGGCGCTGTAAATGTGTTCTCTCTTCCACAACATTAAAGATAAACATTTATAGTCACACAGTCTTTCCGTAGGTGGGAAACGTATTACTAAAGGAGAAGACAAATCCGTTTTAATCTATTGTTAGCGATCCCCCATCCACACACTTTCTTCTCCAATATAAGGTTATCAATATGCGTAATAAGGTAAATAAATTTAACAATAAATTTATTAAATCATCTATAAAACATACAACTGACAAATACAATGAAATCGATTAATTGACGTCATTTATTTCCATGAAACCAAGTTCGAATAATTTCTATAATTTACAGTCTTATGCCCAAACTACAATTGAATAATTCAATTCAAATCATAGTATAGTTCATATCAAAGAATAGAAATGGAGTTATTAGATATAAACGATAATAGATTTTTACATAACCCGAATTAAATGCTGCAAAAACAGTCTTTAGCTTGCTTTTGCAACACTGTCATAAGTTATACTTCAGTTCAATTTCCATGTGTTTCTCTCCTCATATTGAAAAAACAGTTTCGCTGCTTGTTCTCTTGAAGTCAACTTCGTTCAAGCAGAACTACAATTGTAGTTATTTCTAGTACTTCCCCTTTCCAGATATTTTCTCAATGTAGTCAGCATACTTTGCCACCATACATCAAAGGAGTATAGTGTAATCCTTTACACTTACACACACTGTTTCACACCTCTACCACGGTCAGTCGTAGCAGTTTGCAATCAGTGAACCAGAAGATTCAAACAACATAGGGAAACTTTTAGATCTCAGCCAGTGGCTGGTCTCGTTCTCATAAAACATAACCATTTCTCAAATACGTGGGATGTTTTGCATTACCTTATCAATTTCTAGCATGTTCTCAACTCTGGTGTTTACTTCAACTCAGACACTTTCAAACATACCATCATAAGGAGTGTCCAATGTCGGGTTACTCTGAGAATTTCATAATTTATATAAGAAATAGTTTACTCTGAAATATATATACTTCAATTTTTAAAGCACTATTTTATGTAAACCCTTCATTGAAATTTCTTTCTATTTAACTATTTCTATCAAACATGTTTGCGATTCCATTAGCTAGTATTTAAAAGAATTATTTCTAGAACTGAGGGGTGTATGAATAGGTCGGTATTTGGTAGAAAATGTCACTATAAAATGTGCATACTATACTGCTACACAGGCTTATGATGGTATCACCTGTGTAAACAAGATGATTTATTAAATAATTTATTGATTAGTAAAAGGTGATATATTTATTCTGGGACTGTAATTTTTGGAAATACTGCGTAACTTTTGTTGAACCTATTGTTCTAAGTCATCATGTATACCGTATACCCTCTTGCAATTAACATAACAGTTCATCAAACATTATGTTGATACCCTTTTCTAATCAATGTAATAAGTAGTCGAACATAATGTGTCCCGCCTTAGCTAACATTCTGAGACATAAAGTCTAAATTTTGCCATGTTATTAACTTAAGTCAATGTTAAAAGACATTCACCTTCTTTTCTTATGCTATATATTTTATTGCTTCAGTCACCCTGTTATATATGAATATGAAAGTGTGCTAAAAGCCTACTGTATCAGATGATATTATTTAACACTCTAAAGACTAACAGTATAGCACCTAATTATATATTATTAACCCATTACAAAGGACCGTACACTCATACTGAAATACATCCCACAAGAGCCACTGAACAGAGGTGTTGCATGTGGCACATGACATACCTACTGCCAGCTATTTAGGTAGCGGTCGATATAAGCCCGTTTTCCTACTGACTTTTAGTTGCTAAGGATGTCGTGTACATGACTAGATACTGCCAGTCTTGTGAAATCTGTCAGAAGATAGAAGGTCCGGCACCATTGGGTGAAATGCCATCCGTTGATGTACTCCGTCAACATATCAATATGGACCTCATGAGGGAAATTACACCCCTCACTAGTAGGGAACTCAGCTGGATACTCACTGTCATTGGCCACACGACAAAATATCCTGAAATGTTCCCACTGATTTCAATCAGCACCACCACATTAGCAAACACACTGTTCTTGATCTTCTCCAGGATGGGGTTCTCGGAAGATATCTTATTAGACAGGGGAGCCCAGTTTGCTAGCGACATATGGAGCGATATGAATGAGCTATTACAAGTAAAATGTCTATTGACAATATCACCACCACCCCAAATGCAATGAGATTGTTGAAAGACTGAATGGCACACTCACAAGATGTCTGCAGAAGTTAAACCGTTTTTCCTTCACAATAGGTATTCGTAAAAAGTGTGTGATTTGTATATGCTTTTATCATCGCACCCATTATTATCCAGAAAGTACCTAGCAGAAAATGTGATCATAGTATTTATTTACTAGTCTGTTTTATGTAATTGTATGTTTGCTTTTTGCATGTATGTATAATTTAAATACCATGCTGTGCTGGATTCTCTTTCAGCATAGAATAATGTTGCTCTTATCTTACGTATTCTTCCCAACACCACGCTGGAATCGCAATGTAACACCATAAAATATTTCAAAGGTTGTAATTGTTTCAAATTCAAACTTACTTATATCCGGTTCTAGGGCGTACTACATAATTATGGACACTGCATATCTTTCCTGGATCAGCATCAAGACGGACATCTCGACAAAGACCACCACGCTTAAGTCTGCGATGATCTATTTTTAAAAAATAGAAACGAAACAAAATGAATTGATTGACTCTATTCTTGTACTATTAATTTTGTATAAGTGCATAGCGTTAAAAAAGAGATTTCAGAGGTCAACTCCATTACAATAGATTAGTTTGCACACACATAATATGGTTCCAGATGCTAAACCTGTTTTACAAATAATTATAATTAAAACGTATATATTTTATTTTCTTAAAGAATTAAATAATATCACATTTTCCGTCACATGGCGTCCGATCGATTGTGTTGGTGAAATCCTCATTGGGCAACACTCTTTAAAAGAACACGAAACTATTTTGTAATACGTCAAACTGTGAATATTTTATATGATATA